>CM026215.1:1446218-1503718 GCA_014839995.1 Xenentodon cancila
TCTTCAGCCCCGCCTCCAGCAC
This sequence comes from Xenentodon cancila, assembly GCA_014839995.1. Taxonomy (NCBI): domain Eukaryota; kingdom Metazoa; phylum Chordata; class Actinopteri; order Beloniformes; family Belonidae; genus Xenentodon; species Xenentodon cancila. Next base: position 1,446,241 of record CM026215.1, read on the forward strand.
TACGACAGAGGCTCCATGGAAACCGTGGGTCAGCAGCTCCTGGCCGATGACTGACACGACCACGAACGGACTCTTGTCCAGCTTCATCTTCTGCAGCTGCTGGTAGGTGGGCTCAAGAGAGTCTGTGGAGGTGAGACACATAACCTCTGGTATCATTTACCATGTTTCAAAAACAAACTGGGACCTTTTAAACACAGAATGTGATAATGCAACTGAAGGACTAAAACTGGGTTTTTCCGATGCTCAACTCCAGCACTTCAGAGATAAACAAAAACGTACTTCCGTAGCTCTGACAGTCACGCGCATACTGACGCGTGGTCGTGTATTATATGAAACCTGGCAAGCAGAGCTTGGGATTGTTTCTCATTATGCTTGTCACTTCTAAATCTGAGCAGGTCTGAGCAGGTCTGAGCAGGTCTGAGCAGGTCTGAGCAGGTCTGAGCAGGTCTGAGCAGGTCTGAGCAGGTCTGAGCAGTTCTTCATTAGCGGGGGTGCAGGCTGAAACTGGAACAGGATCGGCCTCCTCCTCATCCTCCTTTTCCACTGTTTGTTGGCTCCACTGCAGTGTTGGTCCTGGTAGGATCCACTGGATCCACTGACCTAGCAAACTACCTCTTCGTACCAACTGGTGGAAAAATTACAGCATTTTCACTGTTTGTCAACCGGCAATAAAATAAAAGACAACAATGACAAAGAATAGGAAGGGAAAAAGCCACAACAATCTTGACTCCCGATGTAACCGGTTCTTGGGCAGCAGTTTTGGGGATCAGTGTAGGACCAGTTTTCCTGGAGGATTTGAACCTTCACTTTCCTCCCTGTTGGTGGTTCTGAACCACCAGTGGAACCACTTTGATGGGAAAAGACCAACTTGAGGACAATTTAGAAATCATCGGCCAAGGTGAAATTTAGTGGTTTGCTTTCTGGAATATATGTCAATATGCTCATGATGAAGGTTTTGAAAGATTTGTGGTCTGACAACAACTGTGCTGATGACATCACAGGCAGCGTCAGCAGGTAACGCAGGTGAACTGTGTGAGTGGATGTCATTGAGAGTTCAACATCTGGGTTGCAGAGGTGTTCCTACACAGTTCCAGTTCCACAGTTACGCCATCGGCTGCTGTCCAGCACTGCAGCACCTCTGACCCACTTCTATCAATCTCTCTGAAGTCTTTAGTCTCCCTGTATCATCTGAAATCAATGTCGAGACGCTGGAGTCCAGACCATGGTCCTCCAGCTACAGTATAGAAAAACGATACTGCCCCGTCTGCTTTGAGCGCCCAGGAAGCATCCAGAGCTCCTCCATCCCTCCCTCCAGGACTCGCTTAGTCTCTGTGAGGGGAAAAATGATCATCCTCCCTTTTTGCTCTCTACTCTTCAGCTGCTCTACATCCTTGACGTCTCCTCTTCAGCTCATCTGCATTTGAAGTCTTTTTCTGATCCCTAACTGGTCTTTGGAAAGCTAAAGTCTCTGCTGCTCTGTTACTGTAGGTAAGTGAAGCCCACTCCACCCCAGTCCGGCCGACTGGGGGGAGAGCTGGTGTTATTTCAGGTCCTGGCGGGTTCAGGGACGTGGAGCAGAAACAGTTCAGAGCTGCCATCTGTAAAGTCCAAGTCTCACTTGGACAGCGAGTCCCAGCTGAGTACTTTGGCATAAGCCTCGTGTACTTGGTTCCTTCTCAAACATCAGCTTGACACAAGTTAAGTTCTTGTAGTTGGAATCCTAACATGTTATCACTGTTTTTGTTTACTTGCTTTAATAGAAATAAACGCATTAAATGATTCACACAACTAAAGGACAGACGTGAGCTTAGTTTAGGAATTTTAAATAAAGATTAAATATCGACCTGTTATTTACTAATAAAACTGTAAACATGCGTCACGTATATGATTTAAATGTCAGATCTATCATTTAAAGTTTTATTCATCCAGTCGAAGCTTGGCCAGTTTTTTAATTAATGAAGTGTCCACCTTTCTTGTCTTTTATTTTTGATTTGCAAATCATTCAAAAAGCTAAACGAATCCAGGTCCTGGAACGACCTGGTCAAAGTCCAGACCTGAACCTGGTGGAGATGCCGTGGTGGGACCTTCAGAGAGCTGCGTGCTATTAAATAGAAACAAATGTAAAAAGTTATCTGCGGCTGCGTAATGCCAAGACCCACTATGATCGGGGGGTTTTATTTTCGTTTTTACATGAAACAAACGACGGATTTAACGGGGAAGGGCCCATTTTTGGGTTTGACTGAAAAAAAGAAAAGCTGATGATCCTCTGAAATAAAAACCCACCAGCCCACCCGGAGTGGCCCCCCACTACCACGTTGACCCGGCAGCTCCCGGTTTCTGTGAAGTGCACCGGCCTTCGCTGCGGTCCCACACGTCGCCCTGCCGACGGCTTACTGGAGCGCTGCGACTCCCAACAACACTGGAGGCTTCTTGACTTTGAAGATTACAGGAGATCCTGTTTGAGGATGGATGCCCCTGGGGGGCAGAGCAACCGCCTGCTGCACATCTCACCGGCCAGGACGCGCCTGCAAGCTGAACATGACTGGAGCGGCGCCTCCTTCTCCATGTTTAAAGTTTGCGGCTCTAAAAAAGGAGGCGCAGGGCTCTGATGGCTCATTAACAACGCTGGCCTGGAGCTCAGGACAACCCCCACCTGCTCCACCTCAAAGGGAATAATTGTGAAACCGAACAGAGGTTGTGCATAAACAGCTGCTTTAGATCGTCCAGGTAAATCCTCATGCTGCACCGCTGAAGGGTAAAACATAGTCCAGTTCACGCTTCAACCTTCCTCCATCCTTCTGCTGTTGATACCTGCATGAAAGTGCCCTGAGAACTGCTGGGTGGATCAATGACACACCGGAGTCTACCTCGTAAATGTTTAATCTAAACTCCACAAGAAGGTTTTCACGCCAACAATCAGGGTAGTAAAACTAGTGGAGATGCTGCCTCTGTCCTCGGCTGGTACAGGGAACCTCTTTTGTTTGTAAGTGTGCGAATTAAAAAGAAGCTGATCCCTAAACACGTCCAGCAGCATCTCCCAAATATTTAATTTATTTAATTCAGCATTTTCTCATAAAACAACTTCCTGCTTCTCAGATTTGTTCCTAAACTGGACGAAACGCCTGTCAACACAGTTTCATTCAGCTGAGCTTGAAGTTGAAAGTGATCCAAAGTTCAGCGGATCCAACTACGACGTCGATATTTGGAACCTTGATCTGCAGCCAACGAGAGATCAAGACATCTGATGATGTCACTGTGAAGAAGGGGGATCCGAGGGGGGGTCAGTTTTATCCAGGGCTGTGTATCGTCGTCGGAGTAAATGATGCTGGATCTTGAAGTCTCCTGAAAACTCGTATTTTTCGCTCGTGGATGGAGTTTCGTGCCTTTTGGATTCCAGAAACTGACAGCTGGCTCCTCCTTCCTCGTGACATCATGCAGGTGTTGACAAATGCCGAGCTACGAGTTATTTCTCTTGCCTGAATTGAACTTAAGACACTATAGTACCTTAATCCAAGTCGATGAAGAGCTTGTTGGACAGAACTACGTCTGAACTTTGCATCACTTAAACTTCACTCATCTGATCCTTCCTCTGGGAAGGATCAGGGATGAAACAGCTCGGCTTCTGAGCCGAACACGTGTCTCCATTTCTCATCTGTTACATCAAACGTGTTTGATTTATTCTCTACATCCTACGTTTCTTCTTCGAAACACAGGAAGCTTTTTCTTTTAACCTGGTGCTTCAACAGGAGCTTTACGGAAAAGCAGCAGACATTTTCCCTTCTTTTTACGTGTCCCACGCCCTCTCCAACACAGAGCTGCAGTCGCTGTTTGCGTGTTGGAGCTCCTCCGTCCATGAAAATATGTTGCTGCAGAAGTGTGCAGGACGGCGTACCTCTGAGCGGTGATTTCATGGCAGCCTCCACCATGCCGACGAGCAGCTGGAGGCTCTTGGGGTCTTGTGCGAGGCCGGAGGCGAACGCTGCCAGGGCGTCGGCATGGCGACCCAGGTACTGCAGCGCAACCCCCTGACGAAAGTAAGCCTGCAGAGGAAGGAAAAAGCAATGAGTGAGGTTTATTTGACGAAGATTTTGTCATCAGTTTGTTAAAACGTTTACCTGCCTCTGGATTCTTTCTCTTAAGGTTTGTAGAAGGAAAAAAACATGCATTTGTGGCGTTTTTACAGCAAAGAATGACCACAAATTAAGTACAAGGAGGTGGAGGAAATGTGACCATTCAGACCTTCATCTACCATTTAATCAACAGTCTTTAGACTCGTTACAGCAGGATACTTCAGAGTATTGAGCCTCTTGTTTCTTCTGAAACAAGGCAACAGTAGATCAGAGCCCCAAAAGACAGGATGTGTAGCATCGAGCTGTAAAAACATGGCATAAAGAGGAGCTGTTGTTCTGTACCTCTGTGCTATTGGACCAAAACGTGTCACAGACGTTTCTTTAAGGCCTCAGGAAATGGTCACAACTCGTCGTATTTAATTGAGTGAATTGTAATATTTCCAACTTGATTCAGCGGCGTGTTTAATACTTCGTAGAACTGGTTTACAAACTCATGAGGACGATCAAAGAGGCGACACGTTTGACCTCCCTGTCACATGGTCTGTCTTCCCATTAACCTCCCGTCTATCATCCGCCCTCCCTCTTCCCATTTAACGTAATCCGTCCTGACAGCGGGCGAATCAAGACATAGAAGGGAATTAGATCACGCGTTGGGCCCGCTCGCGCCTGCCACTCTGCTCCCGTACCGTCTTTGTCCCGTCCTCGTCTTCAGACAGATTCATTCAAACTAATGGGGTCGCGCCCAACCAAACGTGCGACGTCCTCAGTGTGTTCGTGGCGCCGCTGAACGTGGCCCACCGTGTCACTTCAAAGCTGAGTCCCACAACGTAGATTAACGTTGCTAATTACCGCCTGAAAACACTCATCACACACGCTGGAGACACTAAAACACGGTTCATCCTGCAGCTGTTTTCAAACCAGAGGTCAAAAATGGAACCAACAGACTCCAACCAGATGGAGGCGGCAGAGAACTCCAGCTCCAGATCCCAACCGGCGCGATCTGGAAAACGGACGTCTCGTGAATATGTACATTTACAGGAAACATTTATGAGTCAGACAATAACCGGCGATGACAGACATTTGTTCAAGTTACGCTTTATTAGAAGACAGAGGTTTATGGTTAGAGGTTTCAAAATAGGAGAATGTCTGTATCTTCTCCGTCTTACGTCTCTTTTACACCTCGAGACCTGCGGTACTTTGTAATAATTGTGGAGGTCAACACGGTGATGTTAATCTTTCTATCTTCTACGAAAGTCTGGATCCAGACATGTGGTTCCTCTACTGACCACTAGGGTCTGGATCCAGACATGTGGTTCCTCTGCTGACCACTAGGTTCTGGATCCAGACATGTGGTTCCTCTGCTGACCACTAGGTTCTGGATCCAGACATGTGGTTCCTCTACTGACCACTAGGTTCTAGATCCAGACATGTGGTTCCTCTACTGACCACTAGGTTCTAGATCCAGACATGTGGTTCCTCTACTGACCACTAGGGTCTGGATCCAGACATGTGGTTCCTCTACTGACCACTAGGGTCTGGATCCAGACATGTGGTTCCTCTACTGACCACTAGGTTCTAGATCCAGACATGTGGTTCCTCTACTGACCACTTGGGTCTGGATCCAGACATGTGGTTCCTCTACTGACCACTAGGTTCTAGATCCAGACATGTGGTTCCTCTACTGACCACTAGGTTCTAGATTCAGACATGTGGTTCCTCTACTGACCACGAGGTTCTAGATCCAGACATGTGGTTCCTCTACTGACCACTAGGTTCTAGATCCAGACATGTGGTTCCTCTACTGACCACTAGGGTCTGGATCCAGACATGTGGTTCCTCTACTGACCACTAGGTTCTAGATCCAGACATGTGGTTCCTCTACTGACCACTAGGTTCTATATCCAGACATGTGGTTCCTCTACTGACCACTTGGGTCTGGATCCAGACATGTGGTTCCTCTACTGACCACTAGGTTCTAGATCCAGACATGTGGTTCCTCTACTGACCACGAGGTTCTAGATCCAGACATGTGGTACACAGTGGAAACATGACACTAAAGACCCAACGCAGTTTTAAAAATGACAAAAACTGAACTAGAGATGTTCTTCAATGCCAAAGCAATTAAAGAAGATTAAATTAAATTAAAGAAGAATTACACAAAAAAAGGAACCATTTTGAAGCTTTTTTTTGCCTTGTTTGCACATATATATATATATATATATATGTATATATATATATATATATATATATATATATATATATATATATATATATATATATATATATATATATGCTTTTTTAATCTTACAACAGAGGATGTTTTTGTTTTCTATGTGCGTGTATGTGTGTGAGTGTGCTCCCTTCACCAGCCCTCATGACTGTCTAACTATATTTTATTGATCCCTTGAGAAAGAAAAGAAAGAAAAACAGAGGGGGGAAGCAGATTTGGATCCACTGGTCAAAAGTAGGATGGCGACTTTGTCTCAGCTGATATCAATGCCAAGCGTCCAAACTGAGGAGAAACTGCGCCGCCTGCCCTCTGACCCTCATCCAGGTTGGAGGGGAGAACAGCAGGGCTGGACTGGGACGAGGAGGCGGGCCCGTAGCCACTGTGACATATGGCCGTCCCACCTGTCTGCCTACCTCTGCTTAGCACCCCCCTCAAATCTGTCACCCACATGCAGATTTGTCTGCAGCACTGAGGTGCAGCATGTCACATTTGGACATTTATATCTATTCTGAGGCTCCTGGGAGGATCATTTCAGTCAGAAGATGATGATTACATCAGAGGAGAAAGGTTATAATCGCCCAACGGTAGTAATTATCTCTGCACAGGTGTGAGTGGCAAACGTGCAGCACAATAGGTGAGGAGCAGGTGTGTGCATGAGACATTTCTACACCCGTCAGAGTTGTAAAAGCGCCAGAGACAGATATGGAGTGACAGCAGGGAAAGCCCCCCTCCGTCGCTGGCAACTCAGCCTGCGAAGCAGACGCAGAACACAAACACACCCCGCTGACACCTCTCAGACACTCAAACACAGCCAGCACCAGCGCTGCCGAGCATCTCTAACAGCCCGTCAGGCTCCAGACGGCCCAGCTGCTCAGGATTGCAGGTTTAACGCCGATTCCCAGTTGAGCTCCTGGACAAGTCCTCCAACACAGGCTGACAGCTCCGCGTCAGTTCCAGTTCCAGTGAAGAAATCAATAAAAGGGACACGAATTCAGTCAAGTGCAAAAGTCAGCGTCTCCTCTTTCAACTCTGAGTTTGTGTGTAAAAACATCATTTAAAATGGCCAAATCAAAGTTAGTCTTAGTGTAAGACAAATACAAGCTCAAATAAACAACATCAACATGTATTTTTTTTCTCACTGTACAGAGTTGTGTAGCAAATAAATAAACAAACATAAAGACAAATGTGGGCAATAGTAAGTACCCCCCTTCCTGCTTCAATAGGATCTAAAAGGGTACGCTGCAGCAGGGGAATGTTAATAATCAGTCCATAAAGTCACACAGGAAACAAATACTTCAAGTTATGACTGGAACGGTGGATCTACATGCTGCTGCATCGTGGGGGGTCGTCGTACTGCCCACAGGACTTCCTTCATGCTTCATTTCTGATAAATGAATCAAAGTAGTTCTTCCTGTAAGGCCTCATGGTTTATCAAACAGTGATGTAAACGAAGCAGTTGGACAACAGCTGGTGACCTCAGGGGTGTCAGCAGCTGCAGAGCACATAAGAAACTCTGGAGATGCAGAGACAGAGAGTGAACACTGAACCTGGCTGCTTAGCAGAAATATTAAACTTTATGAATGATAAGATGCCCAAGAAGCAGTAGAGGAACTGGATCCAGACCCTGATGGTCAGTAGAGGAACCACAGGTCTGGATCCAGACCCTGATGGTCAGTAGAGGAACCACAGGTCTGGATCCAGACCCTGATGGAACCGTAGGTCTGGATCCAGACATTCATGGTTGGTAGAGGAACCGCAGGTCTGGATCCAGACCCTCGTGGTCGGCAGAGGAACCGCAGGTCAGTATCCAGACCCTGGTGGTCGGTGGAGGAACCGCAGGTCTGGATCCAGACCCTCGTGGTCGGTAGAGGAACTGCAGGTCTGGATCCAGACATTCATGGTCGGTAGAGGAACTGCAGGTCTGGATCCAGACATTCATGGTCGGCAGAGGAACCACAGGTCTGGATCCAGACCCTCGTGGTCGGTAGAGGAACCGCAGGTCTGGATCCAGACCCTCATGGTCGGCAGAGGAACCGCAGGTCTGGATCCAGACCCTCGTGGTCGGTAGAGGAACCGCAGGTCTGGATCCAGACCCTGATGATCAGTAGAGAAACCGCAGGTCTGGATCCAGACATTCATGGTCGGTAGAGGAACCGCAGGTCTGGATTCAGACATTCATGGTCGGTAGAGGAACCGCAGGTCTGGATCCAGACATTCATGGTCGGCAGAGGAACCACAGGTCTGGATCCAGACCCTCGTGGTCGGTAGAGGAACCGCAGGTCTGGATCCAGACCCTCGTGGTCGGCAGAGGAACCGCAGGTTTTCTTAGTTCTGCGTTGGCTTTAACTCTGAAGTTGTCATGTTAATGAGCTTTTGTGGTCACAGAAGTTGCGTTTTTAAAGAATGGCGAGGCTTCATTGATCCGGGCATTTGCTCATTTTCGGATAAACCGGTTTCTTGAGTCTTCAGAAATCCTACAGATGCAGTTACAGAGGGTTTTAATTGTTTTAATGGGTTTTAATGCAGTTGATGTTAAAACGTTGAGGGGCTTTTTCACCTTCCTGTAAACATTTTCTCAGATTCCTTCAGTCACCAGGATTTTTCCTGAAAACACATCAGACACATCAACTTCTAATGATAAAACAGAAACTTTAACAAAACTAATATATCTGCATGTGGCTTCTTGACTTTAAATTTATCACCATAAAATGTCTGTCTGAGTTGATAGACCTAAAGTCATTAGTTGAGACATTTGCATTCGGATCAGAGTCGGGACTGACTTACTGATGATCCGTCGGGGAAGAAACGGAAATGCAGAAGCGCCTGAGAGATGCAGCCACGGAGGTGTCGGACACCGCGGCGTCGGAGCGAAGGATGCTCACCAGACGAACAGATGCTTCAATTACCGCTCGTAAGTCACATTAATCGAGAACAGATGGCAGCACAAGTGGCAGCGAGGGGGCGGGGCCAGACGAGAGGGGCTCACATAAACTAGACATGATGGAGATGGATGTGTTTGGAAATCAGTGAATCTGCCTCAAAACAAACATGCCAAACCTTCAGAGCTCTTTTATCTGGAAACTGCATTTCACATGGGTTTATATTGCTGCTTTTCTGCCGAATGAACAGATCAACAGTTTAGAGGACAAATGAAGGAAGGATGGAAACGGAGTACGGAGCTGACAAACACGGGAGATGATCTGAACACGAAGCTCAGAGTTGGCGAACGCTGCAGAAGAGAGCAACGACGTGAAGAACGGTCCTTCGTTTGTCTGATCTGGCCGGATCTGGCTTAAGCAAACATTCGCTCTGCTAAGCTTGTCAGCACAGATTCTGAGCTCGAAAACCTCAACGACCACATGTGAACTCACCTAAACTCTGATCGTAAGGAATGAGAGGCAAGTTTCCACTGGTTGGTTAAACAGTTAAAGTCCTGGTGGTCTGTGGATCGGTCATCACTAAACCTGCGGTTATCTGGAATGCTGCCTCAGAAACCTGAACTATTACCCGTTGTCTCTTCACTCATTTTTATCTGTCTTTAACAAATGTCAACATTACAACTTCCAGGTCGAAGGCGATGCGGATGTAAGAAAAGATGCAGTTCATCAAGTGACCACTGGGAGACGGCTTCACACTGGAGTCCAACTCCTCTGATCTCCACGTCACAGCTGCAGTCGGGAACTTCCCCAAAACTCCAGTAAGTGGCTACATCCAACGTTCATGCCCCTCCCAACCGCTCCCGAACCCCAGAACTGTCTCCTCCCCCCTCGCCATGCTGTCAAGGAGAGCAGCGTACTCGCTAGAGCGCGTGCAACTGAGCTGCGGTGCGCAAGCACGTGTAAGTTACGTTCCCATGGAAACCCAAGGAGTCAGAGAACCAATACCTGAGAATAAATCAATTAGTCTTCGTCAAGCGGTGGCGTGTGAATGATGGGGGTTGTCTGGAGCATGTGACTGTGATTGGCATTCTGTAAACACGCCCCTCGGCTCTGACTGGAGGAGCTGCAGGTGGTACCAAAGGAGCAGATTTGTTTCTCAAAGTAGTAATAGTGGTAACTTTAGAAAATCAGACAAATAGGAAATTAATACATTTTCAAATAAATTGTAAATAAACATATTTACGGTGATAAATGAAAGCGCTGCTTGGATGTGAGGCAGCAGCTTTAACCACCAAACAGAAAGTATAATAAAGTAAAATAAAAGAAAGGATGATATCTTTTGTTACCGGCTGAAATCTATCAGGCCAACTTTACCCCGCGTCTCCTACGGCGGCTGACGTAAGGACTCGCCGACTGAGTCGTGAAGCTCGCAGACTGAGATCATTATTTAGGAGGACGAGAGGGTCCAAAGGAGTCATTAAAAACACAGCATCTGTATTGTGGACGCCTCCTTGTAGATTTAATGCTTTACAGCAACCTGGAAACACGTCAGCCAGCACAGAAACAAAGAGCTGTAATGTGAACCTGTGAGAGTGAGTCAACACGGAGAAACCGAGCGAACAGAGATCCTGCTGCTCTTCATCAACACGGAGGCTTTCTGTCTGATTTCAGTGCAAATCTAGAATATTTATGAGTATTTTCTTTGATTTTGTTTTGTAGCTATCTTGGTCCCAACAGATAAGTCCTCCTGAAGACCTACAATAGTACAGTGTGAGCCTGTCAGGTCGTATTCTGGAAGGTTCTTACAGTATTTACCATTTACCAGTCAACATGCAGACGTTCCTGTTTTCACCTGGCAGCTTGTGACATCACAGAGTCGTCCAGCTGGAACGAAAGCTCGGGTCTGACAGCTACGTTATCGTCTAAAACGCCCGTAAAATTCAAGCATTTTCAAGGATTTCAAACCCTGCACATTGATTGGATGACAGAGTTTATGTCCTCAATGTAATGATATTTATTTTACCTATTGGAAGACCCGCCCCTCAAACACAGATGAGCCAATGGCTGTTGAGTATCAGTTCCACAGGGACCACTGCTTGGACATCTGTTCTAAAAGTGTTATGTGATTAAGCACGTTATTAACTGGATTGTTTGATCATAGTAACATAAAAAGTAACAGAATGACAGTGAAGTTATTAATCTCACTTATTTTATTTCCTCAATTATCAACTAACAGTTCATAATAATGACAGCTTTGTTTGAAATATGAAAGTGTTCCAGCTGCCAAAAACCACTTAGGAGGAAAAACTACAACCAGGCTCCTGTTTTTAAGTGAATAGAACCTCAGAGAAGGTCAGGGACATGCAACCCTCCAGAACAGAAAAGCTGAAAACCGTCGTCCCTGAGAAACTGCATGAACTCTCTCTGCACCACGTCTATGTGGACAAGGATCAACTCCGTCACCCAAAATACATCTGGAGAAGATAAAGGATTTGAACAATGTCCCCAAACACATGATCACCAACTGCTGCCTGGTTAATGTGCATAAATATTTATCACAGTTTCACTGGGACACTAACTAAGATGCAATAATTGACTTGGAGTGGCCTCAACCACCGTTTCAACTGGGACCAATAAAGACGTGACACGGCCAGCTGTGGGTTCTCACACACGGACCTGCAGAACCAGAACAATGGCCTGACAAATTTGTGCACTTTAATATGTGTTTGACTTGTAAAAGATGGGTCTTGGTGGGATGGAGCCGAAGCTTTGAAGGACATTTACGAGAAAAACATTGACATAGAAAGTTTGTTTGGGTGTTGCGTTTCTCTCTTCTGTGTTGGTGTGTTTTAGTTTGTTCTGAAACACTCGGGGTCATGAGGGGCCACTGAATGTTTCTGGAGCCGGAGTGCCCGGAGTGCCCGGAGTGCCCGGAGTGCCCGGAGTGCCCGGAGTGCCCGGAGTGCCCGCAGTGCCCGGAGTGCCCGCAGTGCCCGGAGTGCCCGGAGTGCCCGGAGGGAACCCGCACAAGCACGGGGAGAACATGGAAACTCCACACAGAAAGACCCGCCGGGCCGGGAATCGAACCAGGAACCTTCCTGCGAACTTTAAAAATGTAGCTAGCTGTGCATGCTAGCTAGCATAGCGGGTATTACTATTGTGATATTAGCGCTTCAGTCATTTTATTTTATTCCTTTTATTTGTTAAAAATAGCCTTCATTAGTTGGGGAGTTAAACATTACTGTGTTCATTAAGTATTGCTCAGAAACAGCTGAAGTTCAAAGGAGCAGAATTGTTCGTGTAAAACGTTCGTGATGAGGCTCGTCTTCATCATAAACTTCTACACTCGCAGATATAAATTAGATTGAATCAAATTAGGATTTGCCAGGAGATGAGATGCTGCTCATGAACATAAACGTTGCATGGAGTTTAAAACAACTACTTTATTGTATTTGTCTTTTATAAAAAAAATATTCACTTTATTCTGAACAAGTTATGATTTATGTTATTATTCTTTTCCAAACATTATTCAGCAAGCTTGTGTGGACATTAATTACCTGTATTGTTTCAGTATGGGCATGTTTCCGTTCAATTTAAACCAGTTTTTGCTAAAATGTTCTCGTGGACCTCGAGGTTGTAACTATGAGGTGACGTGATTATGGGATGTACCTGAAAACCTGACGTAACTGTACCTGAAAACATTAAAGGTTTAATAAAGATTGAATTTTTTTTTTTACATTGTTTTATTCGCCTGCTTTATTTTTGTTCTTATTAGTGCTGTCAAAAGAACATTTTTAATTGCAAATTAGTTGCAAATTTATTAGCACGTTTTTTGCTGTTGTAAATGTACATGACCTCTATTCCTCTCTGTCCTAAATTCAGGATCCCATCATACGCTTACGTGGTTCAGGAGGGTAACTAGACCAGGCAGTTTTTTAGTACTGAAGTAGGGTAGTACTAGGGAAGTAGTGAATAGAGTAACAGGACCGGGAGGACGGTGTGGTTTACGTTTTTTAGACAAGTACCTGTACACCAACAAGTCGGTGTACCAGCACTGTCAGAAGAGAGTTTGTTGTGATTCACGGACTTCTTCGTCCTCCCATCAACCTGGTGGGCCGGGCCAGTCCAGCCTGGGTTCAGTTACGAGTAAACAAACTACACGCAACATCAGTTCTCAGGTTTTACAGAGATCATCATCCAAATGTCAGCGCCCTTTTTTACCTTGCCTTTTTTTTAAACAACAATTAAGCCAAAACACCCAACTAAATACATCAAAACAACAACAAAAACAACCAGCGGGCAACACTAAGCACCCCCCTTACTGCTTCTATAAGATTTAAGAGGGCAAATAAACATCATTCCCTGAACTCTATGAAAGTAGATGTTTTGGTAGTTTGCTGGTCTGGAGCATTCAGATTTGTGTTAACACAATGCCAAGAGGGAAAGACATCAGAAATGATTTTACAGAAGTATCTGCAGCCGTTTATCAATCCTGGAAGGCATTAAAGGTAATTTTAACATAATCTGGAGTTTAGTGTTCTACAGTGATAAAGATAAATTACAACTTGTTCAAGACAGTTGACAAACTTCCCAGGAGTGGACGTCCCAGAGTTCACTCGCAGAAATCTGACCCTCCAGAGAAACTCAGCTCAGAGAAACTCTAAACGCAGACCAAGGGCAACTTCTCAGACTCTACAGGCCTCCTGAGAGCATGTTAAATGTTTAACTTCTTCACAGTGCACTGAACAAGGTCTGGACATGGTGTGTTTCCAAGTGTGTTAGGAGAAATTATGTAATAATAATTAATAATTTTTTTTTTTTTTTTTTTTTTTTTTTTTTTTTTCTAGGGCTCATCAGTTTACTTTGGACAGGCATCCTTAAAGCAGTCAAGTCAAAGTCCCACATCATCTGAGCCCCACTTTTTTTTTTTTTTTTTTTTTTTTTTTTTTTTTTTTTTTTTTTTATAATTATCCCCCGTGCATAAGTGAAAGTGAAGGTGATAGTGTCCCACACCAATCCTCTCAACAGCCCATTATTCATCTCCACTAATCCTGAACTCTGTCAAAGAGGACCAACAAACACAAACAGCAAAGTGCAAAGAGAAAGGAGCGGAGGGTAGTGGTGGATGTTGTGTTATTTATGATGATTCAGTGATGTGTGTGTGTGTGTGTGTGTGTGTGTAGTGTAGTGTGGGTGAGTGCATGTTGTTGTGTTGGGTGTAACACCCCAAGATGATCAGGAGCTGAGAGATTCAGAGTTAAAGAACCACAGCTGGCAGTGATGTTGACCTTCCACACCAGCTGGGCAGCTGCTCATGATAACAATCACATTTCAAGTTGGACCACCGCTGGTGCCGGTGTGTTGGGTCAGTGCAGTGCAGCAGCCCTCCCCAGGTGTTCGAAATCCCCCCTTCAGTTACCATATACCGGTCCAGCCCCAGCAGGTCACAGGACGCCCGGCCGAGGGCCGCCTACGTTGTCCATGACGGCAGAGCGGGAAAGCAGCTCAGGAGCCACAGGCGGACCGGTCAGCCGGACCGATACATGCCAGCAGCCACGAGAGTGAGTAATGGGTGGAGCCGGGGACCCCCCCACCCCAATCATCCTCCCCGCCACTCGGTCCGGGAAGAGGGGCGGGCCTCACCCCACCCCGACGGCAGGAAGCCGAGCGGAGGAGACAGACCCGCAGGACGGGGTCCAGGGCCGCCCCGCGCCGGCCCCCCAGCAGCCCGGGCCACCGCCCCTCCCGGAGGGAGAGCCCAGAGAGGCCAGGCCGGCAGAAGCCCCCCAGGCCGTCCGCCACAGCGCCTCCCCCAGCCCACCGCCCCCCAAACCAGCCCCGATGAGCCCCTAGGCCGAGCCCCAGCGGCCCTCCTCCCACCAGATCTGGCCTCTGCCCGGCGGGCGAGACAGGGGAGCGCTGGTTTACCCATGGCAGCCCCAGGTGTCGTTGCTTCCCCCTCCCAGGCCAGCTAGCGCCAGATCCTTGGACCCACACCCTACCCGTGTGTGAACGTGATTTAGGTTTAGGCTGTGTTCCGGGTTCCAGATCGGACACAGTGAGTGTGTGCTACCAAACCTGTGCATGTAAACTAAGTGCAGATAAGGTGTGCTAAGGTGCATTAAAAGAAGGGGTGCATTAAAAGGAGGGCACGAGTTGGGGGAGGTATGGAGAGGCGGCAGCGCACTCCTGCCCTGCCGCCTCTCGACCGTAGGGGATGGTATGGAGAGGTGACAGTGCACTCCTGCCCCGCCACCTCTCGTCCCTTATGTGCCCCCAACCAAGCTCGGCACCTCCGGTCCTGTGTCTGGATGTAGTGAGGTGACAAGTGCCCCTGTGTGGTTGTGCTCTTGTCTAGTGATGTGTATTTAAAAAAGGATTGGCAGGAGCTTAGCCTGGGAAGGGGAGGGGGGAGTTGTTGGTACTCCTCCCCCCCGTCCCACCAGCAAGACAAGGGCAGAGCCCCATGCAGCCACAGGGGCCGCAGCCCAGGGATCCACAGGACAGCTCGAGGGGTAGCAGTCCAGGCAGGGAGCCACGACGACCACCAGGACCCCCCCGCCGGTCCCAGCTCCCCGGGGCCCCCCCCCAAAAGAGCGACAGCAACCCGAGGGGCCCGGAGGCCACCACAGCCCGGCCCCAGAGCCAACCCCAGGCCAGTCCCCCCCCCCTCGGCTCCCCACCCCCCGGGGCAGGCGGGCACCCCCCACCCCCCGACCGACGGCAGCAGAGGAAGGGAGCGGAGGCGGTCCCAGCCCCCCCCCAGACCAACTCTCCGGGGCCAGGTGGCCTGCAGCGGTGCACCGCCAGTACCCCCGCACCTCCCAGCACTCCCCCAACCCCCAGTCCGGGAACGCAGGGGACCACCACTGACGGCGACCCGCACCCTCAGTAGCTGAGCAGGCACATGGCACCTTTGGGTTAGGGAGGTCATCTAAAGTGATTCCATTACCTGCGGTGATAGACCAGAGGTTTATAGTACATCAATTTCTCAATTAGAATAGATCGTAAAGCTATTCTGTAAAATATAATATATAATGGAATGTGCAGAGATCCAGGCCCAGTATTTCATTTTATTTTAAAATGAGCTAGAAAAGGTTTCCAAGTATCAGTAAAAGCTGCTAATTTGCTTTTATTAGTAAATGTTATTTTTTCTAGTGATATATATTCTATTATGAGGTTTATCCAGTGACTGATGTGTAAACAGGTTTTAGATTTCCAGTTAAGGAGAATTACTTTCTTGGCAATAGTTAGAGAAATTAGAACTGGATTTCTATATTTAATTGGGAAATTGTCAAGTTCTTGAAAGTTACCCAGTAAACATAATGACGGAGATAAAGGGACTCTGCAACTTAAAATCGTTGATAGTTTTTCTGTCACTGTTGACCAGAAGCCATAGACAGGAAGGCAGGACCATGTGGCATGATAATAATCATCTGTGTTACCCAGGGTGCACTGGGGGCAGATGTCTGTGTTGACTAGACCCATTTTAAACATTGTCCGCTGTGTGATGTGAGTCCTGTGTATTACTTTATACTGAATAAGTCGTAGATTTGTGTTTTTTGTCATAGAGAATATATTATTACAGATGTCTGTCCAAAGGTCGGGGTTGAGAGTAGTTGTTAGGTCGTTATTCCATTTGGTTATTGGGAGGGCTAGTTCCGTGTCGTTACTGGATATAAGTTTATAGATTCTAGAAACCAGTTTTTGGACCTTTGTGATTTTTCTTACTTCTTCAATAAATAGTGAAGGTTCTAGTAAGTCACAGTTGATCTCTACTTTTGATTTGATTGCAGATTTTAGTTGTTGATAATGTAGAAACTGTTGTTTTTTAATACCAAATCTCTGAGCTAACGAATCAAATGATATAAAGTGGCCGTCAGTGAAGAGATGATGGAGATGAGTGATACCTTTCTTTTGCCATGATGGGAAATAAATAGGTTTCTTGGATATCAGAAAGTCAGGATTGTGCCAGATTGGAGTTAATTGACAAGGTGTTAAGGAAGACTTTGTAATCTTTATTGTCTTCCACCAGGCTTTCAGAGTTGAGTTGATTGTGGGGTTTTCAAAAAGAGGCATCTTCTTTATCGATGTTGGAAGAAATGGTAAGTCAGAAATAGGGATATCCTTGCATTGGTTTTGCTCCAAGTTTTTCCATGAGCTGTGGTTTTCTGTTTGGATCCATTTGATTAAATACTGCATTTGAGTCGATAGGTAATAATATTGAAAATTCGGGGCTTCTAGGCCTCCTTTTGATCTCTGTTTTTGTAGTGTCGCTAAACTAATCCTGGGCTTCTGATTTTTCCAATAAAACTTTGTTACCAATGAGTTAATTGAGCTGAACCATTTATCAGTGGGGGTAACTGGGAGTACTGACAATAAGTAATTCATTTGTGGTAATATCTTCATTTTAACTGAGGCTATTCGACCCATTAGTGAAAGTGGAAGGTTTGTCCATCGTTTTAAATCTTGTGTTATTTTATGGAGTAGAGGGATGTAATTTAGATTGAATAATTCTGATAGTCTGGAAGAAACATTAACACCCAGGTATTTAATGTTGCCAGTTCTGAATGGTAAAGAGTTATTTTGAGTTGCAGAGTCCCATACACTGTCTGAAAGTGGTAGTATAATTGATTTTTGCCAATTTATGGTATAATTTGAGATTTTTGAAAAATTATTAATGGTATTCAAAGTCTCTTGTATAGATTTATTTGGATCCTCTAGATATAGTAATACATCATCAGCATAAAGGCTTATTTTGTGTTGTGATATCGTGTCTCGAATCCCTTTAATTTGACGGTTTTGTCGTATTGCTGCTGCAAGGGGTTCAATAAAAATAGCAAAAAGTGACGGAGAGAGTGAGCATCCTTGTCTGGTTCCTCTCTGAAGTGTAAATCTTTGTGATGAGATTCCGTTTGTGACAAACGGAATAATAATTAATAATAATGATGTTGTGAATCCAAGATGGGGGCGCGTGTACACGTAGCGGCTTCTCTTTCTCCCAACGGAGCGCCGTTTTCGTGTTTTTCTTTTGTTTTCTATCACAAACTGTCACTGTTCTTCACTGTCCTTATCACAATACAGTTCATAATTAACACTAATGTCTATCATCATACTGCCATCTCATTGTTTTTATTGTAATTTTATTGCCCTTAGTTTTTAAAACCAGTGTCATTTTATTAATTGTTTCTTTTAGATTTTAGATTTGCACTTTGTGTTTAGAATAATTTATTTATTGTGTAGCACTGAGGGTTTGAGAGTAACGTAATTTCAATTCTCTGTATGAACCTCACATGTGGCAGAACTGACAATAAACTTGACTTTGAAAAAACAAATTAAATAATTTTAAACAGTTTACATTGCACCTGAAAGGACTTTGGGAAGAATGTCCTTTGTACATACTAGACCAAAGTGGAGATGTTTCACCATAAACACCTCACACCCACTGTTGAGCACGGCAGTGGAAGACCAGTAATATGGGGTTGTTTTAGCTGCATGACCTTGACACCTTGAGTGGACCATGAACTCCTCCTTTTCTCAAGATACCCAACAGCCATCGGCTCATCTGTGTTCGAGGGGCGGGGCTTCCTAATAGGTCGACTGGGTCAGCTGGGTCATGTGTTTGGGACAATAATCCCAAACGCACCAACAAATGTGCTCCCAGTGTTGCTATTTGTGCTTCATCCTCTGGTGGGTCAGCCAGAATCCAGCGACCAAAGTCACACATGTGGCAGCACAGACCTCCAACTATTTGTTTACAGATAAATAATCAGGAGAACAAGCAGAGGAGTATGAATTACATATTAACGTCGAGGTCACAGGATCAAAGCCGTCAGTTGGAGAGGCTGCTGGTCCGATGTCAGCGCAGCGCTTTGAAGTGTGATGTCTGGAGGTCAGCGTGAAGGTGCAGCTGGCACATTCTTCTGTTGGTATCCCTCCTAAAGAGCCCGACTCTCTCCTCACAGCAGCTGCTCGAACACCTGATCCTGACCTTCACCCCATCCAGCTTCAGGAAGCACATTCTCCACTTCATCAGACAAACACGTGCACCACAAGCAGTGCTTTCCACAAAACCGCATTTCAGGTTGTTTAGGACGCAGAGCCAGTCTGAATTAAACGAGGCGTTCTCGCCATCGCACACAGACGGGCTCCGAGCTAACCTCGACACACGCGCTTCAGACTTTCGGTGACCAAACGAAATTGCTTCTCTCTTCTGTCTGCTCTCTGAACCCAAAGTCATTCCCTTGATGTGTGAAAACACTATCAGACACCACTCCTGGACACTCTACCTCCCTCAGTACAAAACACATGAAAACAGAGGGGCTTCACAGGAAAAATATGCATGGAAGGGAAGTGGGAAGGACACGCGGCCTTCTGATCCTGTTAACCGCAGCGTGGCGGAGGGCTGCATCTCTTTCACTGGGTAATTAGGCTGTCAGTCAAGCAGCTGCTGCAGCTTGAGCGCCGGCGGTGGGGGGAGCGATACTTGATTGCCTCTGTGATCTCTGACCCAGACGGAGTAAGTATACCTGCCTGGAGAGAGTTTGAGGTCAGTTTGAAGACCTGGATGCATCTCTGCATATCTCCACTCACTGCTTTGTACAGACAAAACCCTTTGTGACATGTTTGTCCAGTAACATGGCAGTTTAAGGAGAACGGGGATTCAAAAGCCTCGTTCTCCTTAACTGCCATGCTACAAATGAGCAGGACGAACAGGTCTGGAGCGCTGCTGGAACACGCCCACCTTACGTCAATCACAAGGTGTTTGTAGATTAGACACAGTTACCTTCCGTTGAAGAAGAACTTGTTTTACGCGCGAGTCAGTGTAAGAGGTAAGGCGTGTTGTTGCCTCCCTGGCGCCTGGAGCAGAGTTGAAGGGAGGGTGGAGGAGTCAGGAGGCGTTATTGAGTGGTTCTGTGTCACATGACGGCTCCGCGGTCTGTCTGGTTGACCTCACTGGCTTCACCAACATCAGAAGAGCTGGATGAAGCAGGAGATGGAGCAGGTGTCAGATCCATGTTACCCTGAATAACAACGGGTTTTGTGGAGCGGCCTCCCCTAAATCATGCAGCACAAATCAAAACGGGACCCAGTGTCCCACGGGTCCAGTCTTCCTCTGCTGCTCCTGCTGTTGTGGTTGTTGATGGCGTGAAGTTCTTTTAGGGACCAGAGAGGACCAGAGAGGACCAGAGAGGACCAGAGAGGACCAGAGAGGACCAGAGAGGACCAGAGAGGACCAGGTCCTTCAACTGAACCCCATCAAAATACCTGCAGAGCTGCCAGGAGACGTTGGCACATGTTGACTTGATGGTGAAATCAAAAGTTGCAGTCGTGTTAAACCGACGCTGGGTTTGTACAAACTACTGATGGTTGGCGCTTCAGCAGAGCTGGCAGGAAGTCGCCAATGGTGTGGAGAATCTGGCGAGCGGCCACTCGGCGGTGCTTCAAGACTACCAGTGATACAACGGCGAGTCGTGTAGTCTGAACTGCAGAGAAATCTGCTGGCGGTGAAAACAACAGTATTAATGAATAATAATCATTTGGCGTTTCAGGGTCTGTTTCCTGCTGTGCTGCCGATGACGGTGACGAGTAAGAGCTCAAGTTACCGGAGGATCACTGTGTCCTTTGACTGTTTGATTAAACTGTTCGGTTGAAGATATAAAAGGGTGAAATGTCACATCATAAAACAGTTTTGAGTGGAACAAAGTGAGTTTTAATTCCCTAACTTCCCTAACTGCAGACGCGAGTGGGGTGGACGCCTCTGCTCGCGTCGACCCTGCTCGCTGCAATTAGAGCCAAATCATCCAGGAGGGGGTGAGGAGAGGTGGAGGACGGGAGGGGAGGCAGATGGAGCGCCAGCGATTCCTCCAGGGAAAGCACCGTACACGTAGTCCTCGCTCAGTGAATCAGGGCAAGGAGAAACAGTCCTAATGATTCCCTGCAAAGCTAATTAGAGCCGCTGTGTTTCCAATCCAACCTGATGGTGCTCACAGATCGCAATAATTCACAGAGAACCAGAGAAGAGCGCTCCGTCATTAAACCAGCATGCCTTTGGTCATCTAACATCTAACATCGCTCTTATCTTGGACAGGACTCGTGTATCTCATCCTGATAACAGACAGCCACAACATGGCTTTGCGGCGGACCCGTGTGCGTACTGTTGTTGAATTCTTGGTATTCGGATATTTTTCAGTAGTAGCTGATTCTTTGACAGCCTGACTAACCCAGTTAAAGGATTACTGGTTTCAGATGCAGCAGATTATACTGGCAGAGGAAGAAGATGTGCAGCATTAATGTAAAGTAAGTTTAGTAGCTGTCCTTTCACCAAACCCAGCCCTAACTGTAGCTCGAGGCAGGGCACCAATCAGAAAGAAGGACCGGGTTCGGTTTACTGGGGAGGCTGTGACGCTCGCCCTCCAGCCAGAAGGCTGCTGATCAGTCTCCAGCGCCGCCACTTCAGCCACCCTCCCCGGTGAACGGAGATGGTTGTGTCCAGAAGGCGTCTAATGTAAAAACATAAATATGTGGAGCTGAATCAGCTGCTCTGGTGACCCCAGCAAAGTGAAAGTGGCGCGTTTCAGGATGTGAAACAGTTACGTACAGAAAAACAGGAGCGGTGGGTGTGTCTGACACCACGACAACCACTGACTCCACCTCATTCCAGTCACGCTCTGGAGGACACGTGTAATCTGGGGCTTCATATGCCGCTTCCCTCGCCTCTGGGTGACCACGCCCACTCAGGGATGGAAACAAACAGGCGCCATCATACCTAAAGGTTGCTGGGTTGCATGTTGCTCATCAAATAATTAAAAAAAACAAATGTGTGAAACACGTGTTGTTGATTTGGACCAGGAGAAGAAACAAGCAGTCAGCTGATTGAATAACGAGGAAAGCTCGTTGGGGGATTCACACATCTGTCACGGTAGATGTCCGTCAGTGGTCGAAGATGGTCCGGTGATGAGTGTGAGCATCTTTGAGATGACAGACGGCCACCTAACATCCTGTGGTGTGAAGGTGGACCCAGTTGGACCAAAGTTAATTTCTCCTGTAGCGAGAGGCCTCATAAAAGTTATACGGTTAAACTGGACTTGTGGAAGTTCTCGTCAGTTCATAACAGATGACGCAGCTGAGAATTACTGTAATCTGGATGATTTCATGTTGAAATATCAGTTTCAATTTCATTTGAATGAATATCTGATTACTTTTAGGAAACCTCGTCTCCCGTCCCGTCAGTCATCTCCAACTGCATCCCCTCGTGGTTCTGGGTCACACGCCAACAGCGGCGATGCTGCTTCAGAGGGCTCCAGTGAACCAGAGGTAAGATCTTAAGATCTTAAGATCTTAAGCCCGACCCGACCCGACCCGACCCGACCCTGACCCGAATTTCGGGCCAGGTCGGGCCTAAAATGTCATTCATTACGTTTGAGTCGGGTCGGGTCGGGCTTCTATCTCGCTGACTTTTTTTTAATAAATATATGTTTATAAAAATGAATACTAAAACGATGTGTGGAATGTGGATACTAAACTTTTTTTTTTTTTTTTTTTCTCTTCCCTTTCTTGTCAGTGTGGACATCGTGCACACGCTGTATGTACCAGCGCCCCGGGGAGCAATTGGGAGTTAAGGGCCTTGCTCAGGGGCCCCCAGTGATTTACCATTGTGGGCAGCCCTGGGCTTGAACCTGGGTCCTCCACGCCCAAGCCCACCACTGTGACCACTAGGCCACCACACCCTAAACTAAGGAATACTTGCTATAAAATAAATAATTTGGATAAAACAGAAGGCGCTGTAAGGTAATTGCTATTTAACTACTATACACGTGAACGCGCCCTCTTAATAATCTTCCCCTCCACAAGTCCGCATCTATTTTGACTCGGTTTCCCTGATTATGGAGCAGCAAGAAGTCGAGGATAAACTAAAGACAGGGGAACTTAAACAGCAAACACACACCGGGAAGAGTGAGGTGTGGAAAAGCCCGCGGGCCTGGGTCGGATTTTAATACCCGCGGGCCCGGGTCGGATTTTAATACCCGCGGGCCCGGGTCGGATTTTAATACCCGCGGGCCCAGGTCGGACTTTAATACCCGTGGGGCCGGGTCGGGTCGGGCTGGATTTTTTAGGCCCGATCTTACCTCTACAGTGAACGTCATGGCAGACGAGACCTAAGAAATAATGATGGAAGACCAAGCAAGAGTGACCTTGGACCACCATGAAACTGGGGACTAGTCAGTGGTCAGCTGTCAGTATTTGATCGTTCTTCATTAGATCTAGATCTTAGATCTTTCCAAGGACATCAGGAGTCGCTGTTTGAGCTACAGCCAATGAGAGAAGACGGAGCCTGCTGATGTCACCGTGAGGGAGGGAATCCCATGGAGAAGAAGGAGCTGATTTAAACACCACACCTTTTCATTGCAGATTATGTGCAGACGCTTCACCACCAGCAGCACCCTCTCCGGTCAAGACAACGGCTGACGTTGAGGACAACGTCCTCCTTTGGTGTGACCACAGGAGGTGCTTGTTGGGAGCAGAAAGCTCCAAAGACAGGCTGCCTGACTGAACCAAGAAAACTTTTAATAACCGCGCAGCCACAACACGATACAGAAGTCTTGGCAGTAAACAATTTCTCACTTGCCAAATGAGCAACGTACCAATATTCCAACATCACAGTGATAGGAAACATAATCCCGCCTCTGAAAATGCATTTCCTTCCAAACAAATGTATTGTTTCAAATCACTTGATAGGTTTGCTCCGTTAATTCAAACGCGTTTTACATAATTTCCCTCTAATATCAGTTTCTTTCTTCTGCAGCAGGTCACTCAGGACGTAAACATTTGGCTGCCGCCGTCACATGGAATAATTAGAAATGCACCGGTCCAAAGGGCAATTAATTTCCAGAGATAGTGCACCTCCCCGTTCCACTCCCTGCCTCCAGGATTCCTATACGTTCCCAGCTGCTGATTGTATTCTTTCATTAACGCTCGCGGCTCATCAGCGAGCGTGCCCCACTTTAGGATCAATTTGGACGAGCTGCTTCTGTATGAGCGGGGTGTCACGCCCATTGTCTGACAATTACAATTCAATTTAGCCGAAGAAACACGGTGGAATGTGATTATCGACAATAGATGGTGTGTGTGTGCAGAGAACGTGTGAGCGCTCGCATGAAGAGATCTGGGATGTTTTCCACCTCTCACTCAGCACTTTCATATTCTGAAGTGGCTTCCAGTTCATCTTCCTCTTCCTCGTCCTCCAGAGACTCCCCAGTGTCGGTTTAGCTTCTTCAGACAGCGTGACATTTGCACCTCCCAGCTGCCTCGCTAAGCCGAGGTAATGTAACGCAGCAACACACACCGCTGCAGAGTCTGATTATAGGTATTGGAAACCTGTCAGCGTCCTATGTGAGTGTGTCACATTTTCAATAGCTTTTCTTCTGAATTATTTACACCAAACCCGGGTCCTCGCCGTGTCTCTGGTGCTCGGCTCGCCAGTTACCAGGAGTCAAACCGTATCAAATAGACTCAGAGAAAATAAGGAGCGAAATGGCAGGTAAACCCCCATTCAGATAGGATTTATTTCTCGGGGGGGGGGGGGGGGGGGGGGGTTGGTTCAAGACCAATTAGCGTTCCTCATTGGCAGGTTCAAGCAGGTTTCAGGTACGACGACCATCAGAGAGCATTTCTCCGGTGAAGGAAGAGCCAGTGATGACACCTTGGAAGCTTCTTCTTGGAAGAAGATACTTCTGCTCCTCTTGCATCAGGATCCAGCTGAACTTTCATCACCACCACGGATAAACCATCACTTCATCCTGTCATCTGCCAGGTAAGTGCTTTCCAGGGATTACTTTCTACTGCCGAAGGGTTTTCAGGACCCGGATCGTTGACTGATCATCACCGCCATCACGTGGTCAGCGGTGTTATTTGTTCAGTGGCGCTGCGGCGTGATAGAGACGCGCCGGTTGAAAAACTGAAGAGAAGAGGAGTTTACCAGTAAACGTGGCTTTCAGAAAATCTAGGCCGTCCGGGACCACCGGGATCTCCGTCCCTGAAGGCTTTCGGCTTGTCAGCTGACCGCCGACAAACACACACCGGAAACGTTTATACATTCTGATGCTGTAAATGCTGATTTGTGCACGTGACTGAGATTTTCTTGTGAAACACACTTCCGATCCATTGAAACCCGTCGACTTCCTGCTGACTTCACTCACGACGCTGCTCCTCTTGTGGTCACATTCAGCTTCACCGCAGTCTTCCAGGTCTTCAATCCTCCGCCCTGCAGCCGCTACAAAATACCTAACTCTTGTTTTTCTCTTATTTAAAATCTGCTTCACTGTTAAATGTCCTCCACAACTCTTCTTCTTCTCTTGGCGGAGGCTCGAGTGGGTGTATGTGACAAAACAGGTACTGAAGGTACAGGAACTCAGAGGAAAGGGCAAAGTACCGTGAACATAAAGGACGAGTGACCTCAGGTGTCAAGGCTTAAGGCGAATCTGAACCAGGTTCTGGTGCGGGGCTCAACTTCCGTACACACAGAGCCACATCACCACATCGTTACAACTCTTCCGGTATCGTCCAGACCCGCCTTTGGTGGACTCTGGCTGTCCGTGGAGGACCAGCAGGGACCGGTCTGTATTTTTAAAAGGCTGTCACATGTCCTGGTCCCACAGGAGTATTATCTAACGTTCCAACGTCCAGGTAAAAAACAAACTGGCCATCAGAAAAGTTGCAGTTCACCGGCTGACCACTAGGGGCCCGCTCCAACAGCGAGTCCAGGATGCCCAAAGGCTCAGAGGCTAAACAATAAACCCTGTGAAGTCGGTTTCTCTCCAAGTAGGTGAGTTTTGTTTTTGGCCAGACGCTGGAATTGCACTATTCTAAACATCCTTCCAGCATTTTTATCCCAAAACAACACTTTCAAAGATCACACCTTTATCTTGACTGATACAGGCAGCGTAAAAAGTATTTTCACAGTTTTAATGATGCTTTAAACAAATAAAAATATGATAGACTTTCAAAGGCCTCAGTCCGAGTGGGCACAAGGTTTTCCCCCCTCGCTATGATTTTCACTTAATAAGAACTCAACAAAAACTTCTGACGAGCTCCTTGTTTCCAAGCTTTGTAAGCAGAGCGGAAAAAGAAAACCAGGACACACCAGTGGGTCTAAAGGTTCCACAAAGTGATTAGAAAACAGCCTGAAGACACAAGACGACGTCGTATTAGGAGGCGTAAACTCAAACAGAGGCTTTAACGAACCCGAGTTCAAAGGCGTGTGGATAGACGGCCAAAACCTCCTAAACTCAGTGGGTACAGGTTTGTGAAGCACATTCAGTTCAAAAGTGCCGTTGCAGGAGCTCCACTGACATTTGAAGCAGGTATGACACTCTTAGGACCTTCAGCCACCAGATGCGTGCGTGCAGACTCACCCAGCACTTCCTCTCTGGTATTCCCATCACGCACAGGCGAGCCTGCATCTCCCCCTCTATTATTTCTCCCCCTCTGACTCTATTAAGTAACAGAGACCCTGACTGCAGGCGCCTGCTCTGTACGTCTCTGCTTCTCTGTGAAGTCCGGCGCTCGAATGTGAACATACTGCACGGCGTTTCTGGAGATGTGCTCGTCAGTCCCGTCCGCCCTCCTCTTCTGCCCAGACTGAAATAAAACCAGTTGGAAAGTGTCTCACCTTCGCCAGGAATAGATTGACATTTGCCGAGAACGTGTAAACAGTTAGTGACAGATGAAAACAGCTGGATAAATCAGAAAAGTCGAAGATTAAAGACAAACTCTTTGTCCATCTGGTTTCATCCTTCTGACATGATTTTAATTTAGGTGCCAATTCCTCTTTTAGATGTTAAAAAGAAATGATTCAAGCAGGATTTTTTTTTTTTTTTTTTCATGATCATTCTTGTCAGTGCCCCCTTACTGGTTTGAAAGGGTTCAAGAGGGTCAGGAACCAGAGGAGGTGGAGGAGCTCCAGCAGCCTCGTTTCTGATGGGCGGCGGATTCATGAGCTGGTTTGTAGAAGTGAGGCTGGCGTGGCCAAACCTGCGACCATCCTGCCACTGTGGCCTCAACTGGAGCCAAAATGGGCTTCAAACCCCCAACAAAAGAAGTAAATGTTGAGAAAAAAACTGAAAAGTCCAGTTAATGAAAGAAGGCACAACGACATCTAAGCTGTGATGATTTCTGTTTATTATAATAGTCAGTTATAATACTGAATATAATACTGTAATTGTCTTAATTAAAAGGTGTGATTCCTGAAGACAAATGGCTTTTATCATTTCTTTTTCATCTCTCTGCACGGTGCCATGTTGGTAGGAACTGATAAGGCCAAAAACCCGGTAAAAACAAAAACGAGCAAATGAGGGGAGCGCAGGTCCGGAACGGGAGCAGGTCCGGAACGGGAGCAGGTCCGGAACGAGAGCAGGTCCGAAACGGGAGCAGGTCCGGAACGGGAGCAGGTCCGGAACGAGAGCAGGTCCGGAACGAGAGCAGGTCCGAAACGGGAGCAGGTCAGAAACGGGAGCAGGTCCGAAACGGGAGCAGGTCCGGAACGGGAGCAGGTCCGAAACGGGAGCAGGTCCGAAACGGGAGCAGGTCCGAAACGGGAGCAGGTCCGGAACAAGAGCAGGTCCGGAACGGGAGCAGGTCCGGAACGAGAGCAGGTCCGAAACGGGAGCAGGTCCGAAACGGGAGCAGGTCCGGAACAAGAGCAGGTCCGGAACGGGAGCAGGTCCGGAACGGGAGCAGGTCCGAAACGGGAGCAGGTCGGAAACGAGAGCAGGTCCAAAACGGGAGCAGGTCCGGAACGGAAGCAGGTCCGGGACGAACGCAGGTCCGGGACGAACACAGGTCCGGAATGGGAGCAGTCAGGAACGGGAGCAGGTCCGGAATGGGAGCAGGTCCGAAACGGGAGCAGGTTCGGAACGGGAGCAGGTTCGGAACGGGAGCAGGTCCGGAACGGGAGCAGGTCCCGAACGAACGCAGGTCCGGAACGGGAGCAGGTCGGGAACGAACGCAGGTCGGGAACGGGAGCAGGTTCGGAACGGGAGCAGGTCCGGAACGGGAGCAGGTCCGGAACGGGAGCAGGTTCGGAACGAACGTAGGTCGGGAACGAACGCAGGTCCGGAACGAACGCGGGTCCGGAACGAACGCAGGTCGGGAACGAACGCAGGTCGGGAACGAACGCAGGTCCGGAACGGCAGCAGGTCGGGAACGAACGCAGGTCCGGAACGGGAGCAGGTCGGGAACGAACGCAGGTCGGGAACGGGAGCAGGTTCGGAACGGGAGCAGGTCCGGAACGGGAGCAGGTTCGGAACGGGAGCAGGTCCCGAACGAACGCAGGTCCGGAACGAACGCAGGTCGGGAACGGGAGCAGGTCGGGACGAACCAGCTACAGTGTTCTCTTAATATAGTAACAATCCATTTGTCTCTAAATCGGAGCAGTGATGTTTGTGTTCGGTCACAGCTCAGAAGTCAAACACAAGCGCGATGGCAGCCAACCCCTAGAGGTCAGTACAGGAGCTGAATGTTGTTCCAGTCACTTCCAGAGACTTGAAATAAAAATATTTGATCAGAATTAATGTAAAGCAACATTAAGTAGCATCATAGGTTAGCATAAGAAGCTAGTTAAAATGGCTAACTGTGATTGACATACAGTGGGCGTGTCCCAGTGGACCTGCTCGTTCCGCCCTTTTGCAACATGTCGCTGCTCAGTACGAGGAAATAGAGGCTTCATAAAGCCTACAAATCTTTGGTAGCCGTTTTGCGGCACATTGAATATTTATGGAATATTTATAAAAGTATTGGAGAGCCAATCAGATCAGTCTGTCCTTGTAGAGTCCGCAGGCGGGGTTTCACAATGACGACGGAGCGGCGACGTAATTAGACGTAAACAGCGTGGATGCTGCAGCGGAGGATTAGCAGCCATTTTAACATCCATAGTTAAAGATTCTGACTTCTTTCTTTGAAAAAATCGTTCTTTTTAAGGATGGATTTGTGAACTAATCTTTACTCATTTACTCTTCTACATAACTCTCTAGAAAACCTATGGATGACATCGCGGAGGGTTTGTCCAGTTCTTCTTATGCAGTCTTTGGTTTTGACCCGTCCATCCACCCCAACCTCGTCTCTTAACTGCACGACCACTAAAGGGGGCTCACCGGGAACAGTTGCTGTGGATGGTAATAAGCTCCAGACGCAAACGACCTGCAAAGTTGTTTTCTGATGGAAAAAAAGGAGAACTCATGACGTCCACGGTGAAGCGTGGAGTGTTGCACTGCCTGAATAATGACCTTGGCTTATCTTTCATTCATGTGCCAATGGGCTCATTTAAATAAATAAACCATTTAAAGGGAGTATGTTTCCCTCCAAGCGCTCACCAACTGCCTAAATCCCATTTGTTTGCTATGAAGCACACTGGCAGAAACAAAGCAAAGCATGCGCACATATGCATGAAGCATATGTCGTTTAGGGACACAGCTTGCTCTGCCAATGCTGCAACAAATGTAAGAGTCCCATTTCTTCACTGGGGAAGGTACAGCGAGGGTGCAGCAGTGGAAAAAAGATCACAAATAACTGCATCACTTTCTGAAAATATTAAACAATCTGTATTCAAGGCACCAAGTTAAAGTGTTTCTCCATCAGTGAAAAGAGCCACTTTGGCACACTTGAAGAGGTGCAGAAAAAAGCTCCACTCCATGAAGACAAAGCCCTGTGGACACACACTTTAAACACATTCACAGACTTAAAAAGAAGAAAAAAAGTGTCATTACAGGCAGATGAAGTGAAGCCGGGCTGATGTTACACATCTGTTCTGGTTCAGAGACTGTAAACGTGTAGTAGAGGAGCTACACAGAGACTGCGAGGTGATCTGTGACGGTAACATCTCACTGAAACGAGCTTCATATTCAGACAAAAGAAAAAGAAAACAGCGCTGAGGAGGAGGAGGGTCGCTCTCTGTGGGGTCACGTGGAGTCACACATGGTCCTCCTGTCTACGGCCTGCTTGTATGAAAGAAAAACAGCGATGCTTCTGCTCTCCAGGGAGCAGTAAAAGCAAGAGAGCGAGAGGGAATAACATCGTCCCTGGGACCGATTCGAGCTCAGCGAGAGACGGTATCTCTGCAAGCAGACTTGGTGACAGGCGTGAAATAAACTGTGAGGTCCATCAGGAGGACAGAAACAGGGAAACATATCCTGAGGATATTGGAGTCGTGCAGCTCCATCAACATGACGAGCTCCGGTTGGAGAGCAGTCCTCTCAGTCTGGAGGTGCATGGCAGAGAAACCCTCGCCAAATTCTGGTGGACCACCTTTAGCGGTGGTTACGTCATGTAGGCAGCGTGGCTCTGATTCAGAAAGCTTACGCAACGCTGGAACATTTATTTCCATCCACATTTGCACATATTTTTCTCCAAGACTTGATCCAGGGTCAAGGTCTGGACTCTGGAGGAGTCCTCGTTTCAGTCGTAACATCTGAAATGAGCAAATCTGGACACATTTGATCCAAATGAATGTTAATTTATGTTTTCTTTAACTGATTCAACAGACAATTTTATCCAAAGTTATTTACAAATTGAGGAATAGCAGGAAAGGTAGGTGGAGGTGGAGTCCATAGGAGACAAACTGGATGGAGCAGACAGGAAGGTGGGGAGTGGAATACAATATAGTGGCATGGAATAAAGTGAGGTTAGGAATGTTGGCATGTTAGGACTGAAGGTGAGATCAGAAGAGTAGAGTCCTGGAGAGGAACGCCTTTAGTAGCTGCTGCCACCATTCTGGAACTGCCTGCAATAACTGGATGGACTGAGCAACATTTCTGCGAGGAACCCGGTGACGGAGGGGAACCCGGCGGCGGAGGAGAACCCGGAGACGAAGGGGAACCCGGCGGCGGAGGGGAACCCGGCGGCGGAGGGGAACCCGGCGGCGGAGGGGAACCCGGAGGCGGAGGGGAACCCGGCGGCGGAGGGGAATCCGGCGGCGGAGGAAAACCCAGAGACGAAGGGGAACCCGGTGAGGTCAGCATATCTAATCTACAACCTCAAAAGATTGTTTTTCCTGGAGATTTAAGCTGACAACGAAACTCCAAAGTTCACAACTCAGATCTGCTGTCTGCTTAAAGATGTACAGTTGTGAATGCAGTGTTGCATCACCAAGACCATCAAAGTGATGGACACCACAGCAGCTGGAATATAAGACCAAGATAAACCATGAGGACCTGCACCCCTCCTGGAGAAGAAGGCTGGAAGCTGACATCCAGGCAAACCTTCAACTGAAGGAAAGTAAACCCGCAGAAAGGTCCCATGAAGACAGAACTGAAGAAACACAAGAAACTCTCCAAACCTGAAGCTCTGGAGACTGCCAACAAAGACGAGCTTCAGCTACCTGCCTGAGAAGGAACTCCGAGGAAGCAGAAGCCTGGAGAATAAACAGGATGGTTTGGTGGGGAACGCTCCACCAAACCATCCTAAAATGAACTGTCAGAGTGATGAGATGGGCTTCTGCACTCCGGGCCTGGAGGATGGAAGGTTAGGGGCGTCACTGTTTAACCAATGTTCGCTCCAAGATCATTTGAAGGTTCATATTTGATGATTTCCACTCTCACCGTAGTTTTGTGTTAGTAGCACGTTAGAGGGTTTGGAAGGCAAGGCAAGTTTTTTTGTAGAGCACAATCCATCCACAGGCAGTTCAACGGGCTTTACAGCTACACAAAGTGGAAGGAAGGCAAATAAAATCATTCTATAAAACATAAAAATAATCATTCATTAAATTAAAAAGGAAGAGCGTTGATAAAATCCTTTCAGTTGTCCCATTTACAGCCTGGATTTGGACACTGTCAGGGCTGACGTGTCTTTCTGTGAAAGATTTTTAAACTGAAGTGCAGTGAAGTCCAATATCACCCCTAAATTTCTAACCTGATTTTTAGGTCCTAGAGAGCCACAAGGTAACTGATAACACCCTCTTTGTTTCTCTGGACCACAGACAGAGTTTAACTGCAGACAATTGTTTGCATCCACACACTGATCTGTTTGAGCAGCACAAATCTACAGGCCCATGTTCTCCTTCAAATGAAATCTTGTTTAGGGCCACCAAAGTCCCAGGACCGGCCCTGGTTAGCCAATCTGATGAACGCAAATTACAGACGTCTTTAAAATAGTTAGTTCACAAAGAGGTGAATTGTTACGGCACGTGAAATAGCGCAGAGGAGGCATAATTCATCATGAGATGCCTGTAAAGGCGCCACTCGAAGCGCAACTGAGAGTCGAGTCGCGGTGAGCCGAGTCTGGGGACAACTGAAGTTTAGAGAACGTACTTTTAAAATTTAATCACATTTGCAAGATTTTACAAAAACATAGAATGAGTATCTTTGACCATCAGTGGTTATAGATTTTTTAGCAGGTTCATAAACGAAGAGGATATGATTGTAAATTTTGCTGAGCCTCATCCCGGAATCTGGGAGTGAGCTGTATGTGCCCCCAGTGGTCAGTCGAGGAACTACACTATTCTGCATTTCTGGCTTTTAAAAGCCAGATGTTGGTAATAAATAACGCGTAGAGACACTGCGGCGGTCGCATGAAGACATTATAAAGGTTTCAAGCTCTGTCTGAACCACCCGTCCTGCGGTTTCCTCCGTCAGAGTGTCGTTAAGGATTGGGAAGTCAGAGGTTTAGACCAAATGTGTTTTAGTAGTTCAGTTACATGGATGACTGAACAAACAGCAGGTAACAGCCTTCCAGCCTGTAAAATATGCCAATAAGAAGAGGATGGCGTGCTGCTGCTCCAGGACATTTATGCCCTGCGGTTTGACTGCAAACGAAGATTTATAAATATAAATATAACCTGCATCCGTCTGGCTGAGAAGATTAAAGGAAATGATGTCCATGTCATTAAAATGAGCGGCTGTGTCATGAAAATAGAATCTTCTGCACCGGTCAGCGTACCTCCATCTTTCTTCTGAGGGTTTTCATCAGAAGATCCCACAGATCACAGCTGCTGACCACGCCGAAGCCTGCAGAGCGGCTCTGCTCCGGATTATGAATGAATGTGGTGATTATTTGATGGATAAATTTGAACAATGTGTGTGAGTGAGGCTTTGTGCAACGAGGGGTTTCAGATGGTGGGCTAAGTCTTCAATCAGAAGCAGGAGAGCAGCTTTAAGCAGCTTAGCAGCATTGTGAGTAAACACATTACAGCTGATGTGCTGCCGGTCCGACTGAGAGGAGCATAATCTGAAATGTTTGTGACCTCCTGCCGGGTAAAACAGCAACACCCCAGAGGCAGAGGAAGACAGTAGATCCGCTGAAAAACAGAAGCTGAAGTCGAGTAGCAGCAGAGCTCCTGAGCCCTGGAAGCGCCGCGAACTCGTGCTTCCTGAGCTGCCGGCAACCCTCATCCAAGTCCCATTCAGCTCCGCATGAGTCTGAACACAAACGCGTAAAAAAAGCTACTAAAATACCTCACGCTTCACACTTCTCATCAAACTCTCTTATGCTGTTCTCTCAACCTAAACGCATCATACCTGCAGAGAAGGAAGAGCTAAGGAAAACCTACAGCTGGAAAGTTGCAAAGAAAACACACCGACGGCCGCGATTCATCTGTTTATTTGTGTGTACAAACAATGAAAACCATCTGATCACAGACAAATGCAACTTCAACTGAACAACATGCCACAATGGTTTTTTATTTTAAATTTATTTACATAACTAAAATGAAGCCAAAAAGAAAGAAAGGCGCTAAACACCCGTCGCTGCCTCTGCAGGAGCAGCCCGGTGCAGCCCCGCAGGTGTGCAGCCCCGCAGGTGTGCTGCCCCGCAGGTGTGCAGCCCCGCAGGTGTGCTGACCTCAGAACAACCAGCTCGCTGGTCTGGAGCATTCAGGCCTGAGTTAACGCAACGTCAGCAAGGAAAGACATCAGCGTTGACCTTAGAGAAGCAACTGATGCTGCACATCGCTCTGGTAAGGATTTTTAAAACAATTTGTGACAATCTGGAGTTCAGCTCCACCTTCTGCAGCGAGAAAGATTATTCACAAGTAGGAAACATCTTCAGCAGCAGCAGAACGCTTAAAGGAAAGGAAGAAACAGCTGAAAACTCAGCGCCTCAGGACCTCACGGAGCACGTTAAATGTTGAAAACCATGACTGTGAGAAGAATCAACATGTTTTAATGGTCCGGTCAAAGTGCAGACATCTAAAGACAGTTTAAACACGTAAGTGATAAAAAATTAAAACGATCTTAAGGGTCTGTAAAGAGTTTACTGTCTGTTTCACACAAACACACTCAGAATTTCTTATTTTATAAATATATACACTCTCTTTACAGGACGCAGTGTTTTGTTTTTATATCTGAACACCAATCAGCATATAGGGGTCAAAGTTGAGGTTCAGCGTCGCTGCCGAGGACGCTTCGACACGCGGCAGGTCCGAGAATCAAACCGGTGACCTTCCAGCTGGAGGATCCACTCGACACCCAGAGACACTATATGGGTCAAGGAGGGAGAAACGGCCATAAATCAGACACTAATGAGGACGAATATGAGCGCGCCGTGCACACCTGCTCGTTACGGATCAAACTCTAGAGTCTAGTGGACATAAAACTGAGGCCGTTGAAGAGACATAAAAGCAGACGCAGCAACCACATCCACCTTAAATCACCACTTTTCATTGCTCCTCCGTCACTTCGCCACCGCTTTCACTCCTCCCCTTCCCTCATTAATCCAACAGTGGCACAAATCAGTCCGTTTTTAAATTGGCAAATATATTCTCCATCCCTTTCATTTCTGTCTTTTAAAGCTCACTCCTTTTTTGTCCCTGAAAATGAATGTCGTTCTTTACATGAGATGATCCGGCGGCTCGGGTAAGCTGCGTGTACTCTCTGTGTGTACCTGGTGCGTGTTTGTACGCTTACATCAGATCTAATTTGTGGTACGAGATGCTGAGCAGACAGGGAATATTGATTTCATGGCATCGGGCCTTTGATTCATATTAATACATTGTGGCTCCGTACCTTCAAAATAAAAGCACCCAAAGACAAAAACCCATTCCAGCATGAGCTTTTATCAACACTCTCACTTGCAAACACTGTTAAAAACAAGTGTTTTAAAGACGTGCAAGAGCCACGGGGGGCAGCTGCAGCTGCAGAGGAGATCTACGACCACAAAAACACCACAAATGACCCAGTGAGGATGTTTCTCAGGCTTTCGTCACCCTGCGAAGATCTCCAGGCGGCTCAGCATGAAATCTAAAGTGAGATGTCAGGTCCACATGGAGTCGTCACAGAGCAAGCTGTATGTCGCTTCTTCAAAGTTAACGCTGGCTAAAAGCATAATTCTCAAACTGTGTCACTTAAAAAAACGCCATCAGCTCCGTCTGTAGATGAGGCTTCACTTTCGTAACATGAAAGTTTGAGTCTTTCATCCAGGATGACAATATCTTCAGAGCCTTCAAGACTTAAGACTTAAGTCTCTGGATTCAAGTGCCTTTATTACCTAAATCAATGCTCTTCTGACGGAGTCTTCTGACCTTTCTGATGTTTCACTGACACATATTTGATGTAAATGGGACCTTCTCTCCTGACAGTGGAACTGGATTGTGGTCCAGCCTAGATCTCCTTCGTGAGAACAGGTACCATGTTACGACAACACTCCGACATCGATAACGCTGCCTGGCTGCAGAAACATAACGGACAGTTCTCAGTACATTGATCTGAAGACCTGAAGAGCATCAGAACATCCAAGACGCGCGCCACCAGAGCTAAAACCAGGACCAGCAGAGCTGCACTGAGACCCGCCGTTGCTCAGCTGGGTTGGACCTGTTGAAGTCAGACAAGCCTTACGGCGTTGGGGCGTTTTTGGAGCCCTAGAGGACGGTTGAGGATCTGCGCTGTGTGTGGGTGTGAATATGTAGTATATGTAGTGTATATGTAGTGTATATGTAGTATATGTAGTGTATATGTAGTGTATATGTAGTATATGTAGTGTAGTGTAGTATACACTACATATACTGCAGTATATGTAGTATATAGTGTAGTATATGTATATATAGTGTAGTATATGTAGTGTATAGTGTAGTATATGTAGTATATGTAGTGTATAGTGTAGTATATAGTGTAGTATATGTATTATATGTAGTATATAGTGTAGTATATGTAGTGTATAGTGTAGTATATGTAGTGTATATGTAGTGTATATGTAGTATATGTAGTGTAGTGTAGTATACACTACATATACTGTAGTATATGTAGTATATAGTGTAGTATATGTATATATAGTGTAGTATATGTAGTGTATAGTGTAGTATATGTAGTATATGTAGTGTAGTATATGTAGTGTATAGTGTAGTATATGTAGTATATGTAGTGTATAGTGTAGTATATGTAGTATATGTAGTATATGTAGTGTATAGTGTAGTATATGTAGTATATGTAGTATATGTAGTATATGTAGTGTATGTAGTATATGTAGTGTATAGTGTAGTATATGTATTGTATAGTGTAGTATATGTAGTATATGTAGTATATGTAGTATATGTAGTGTATGTAGTATATGTAGTATATGTAGTATATAGTGTAGTATATGTATTATATAGTGTAGTATATGTATTATATAGTGTAGTATATGTATTGTATAGTGTAGTATATGTAGTGTATAGTGTAGTATATGTAGTGTATGTAGTATATGTAGTATATGTAGTATATGTAGTGTATGTAGTGTATAGTGTAGTATATGTATTGTATAGTGTAGTATATGTAGTACATGTAGTATATGTAGTATATGTAGTGTATGTAGTATATGTAGTATATAGTGTAGTATATGTAGTATATGTAGTATATGTAGTATATGTAGTATATAGTGTAGTATATGTAGTGTATAGTGTAGTATATGTAGTGTATAGTGTAGTATATGTAGTGTATAGTGTAGTATATGTAGTATATGTAGTGTATGTAGTATATGTAGTATATGTAGTATATGTAGTGTATAGTGTAGTATATGTAGTATATGTAGTATATGTAGTATATAGTGTAGTATATGTAGTGTATAGTGTAGTATATGTAGTATATGTAGTATATGTAGTATATGTAGTATATGTAGTATATACAGTATATGTAGTATATGTAGTATATGTAGTGTATGTAGTATATGTAGTATATGTAGTATATAGTGTAGTAT
This sequence comes from Xenentodon cancila, assembly GCA_014839995.1. Taxonomy (NCBI): domain Eukaryota; kingdom Metazoa; phylum Chordata; class Actinopteri; order Beloniformes; family Belonidae; genus Xenentodon; species Xenentodon cancila. Next base: position 1,483,572 of record CM026215.1, read on the forward strand.
ATGTAGTGTATGTAGTATATGTATTATATGTAGTATATACAGTATATGTAGTATATGTAGTATATGTAGTATATAGTGTAATATATGTAGTATATGTAGTATATGTATTATATGTAGTATATACAGTATATGTAGTATATGTAGTATATGTAGTATATAGTGTAGTATATGTAGTATATGTATTATATGTAGTATATACAGTATATGTAGTATATGTAGTATATGTAGTATATGTAGTGTATGTAGTATATGTAGTATATGTAGTATATGTAGTATATAGTGTAGTATATGTAGTGTATGTATTATATGTATTATATGTAGTATATACAGTGTATGTAGTATATGTAGTATATGTAGTATATAGTGTAGTATATGTAGTATATACAGTATATGTAGTATATGTAGTATATGTAGTGTATGTAGTATATGTAGTATATGTAGTATATAGTGTAGTATATGTAGTGTATGTAGTATATGTATTATATGTAGTATATACAGTATATGTAGTATATGTAGTATATGTAGTATATAGTGTAGTATATGTAGTATATGTAGTATATGTATTATATGTAGTATATACAGTATATGTATTATATGTAGTATATACAGTATATGTAGTATATGTAGTATATGTAGTATATAGTGTAGTATATGTAGTATATGTATTATATGTAGTATATACAGTATATGTAGTATATGTAGTATATGTAGTGTATGTAGTATATGTAGTATATGTAGTATATAGTGTAGTATATGTAGTGTATGTATTATATGTATTATATGTAGTATATACAGTATATGTAGTATATGTAGTATATAGTGTAGTATATGTAGTATATACAGTATATGTAGTATATGTAGTGTATGTAGTATATGTAGTATATAGTGTAGTATATGTAGTGTATGTAGTATATGTATTATATGTAGTATATACAGTATATTTAGTATATGTAGTATATGTAGTATATAGTGTAGTATATGTAGTATATGTATTATATGTAGTATATACAGTATATGTAGTATATGTAGTATATAGTGTAGTATATACAGTATATGTAGTATATGTAGTATATGTAGTATATGTAGTGTATGTAGTATATGTAGTATATGTAGTATATGTAGTATATAGTGTAGTATATGTAGTGTATGTATTATATGTAGTATATACAGTATATGTAGTATATGTAGTATATAGTGTAGTATATGTAGTATATGTATTATATGTAGTATATACAGTATATGTAGTATATGTAGTATATGTAGTATATACAGTATATGTAGTATATGTATTATATTTTTGGTTGTGTTTTTTTTCCTCATAAATTCAGGAGTTCCTAAAAACCGGATGAATGTAAAGTGTAATTATGAAATATTGGAGAAGTGTATGTATATATAGATATGTGTGTGCACGTGTACAGGTATGTATATGTAGACAGGTGTGTGCACGTGTACAGGTATGTATATATAGATATGTGTGTGCACGTGTACAGGTATGTATATATAGACAGGTGTGTGCACGTGTACAGGTATGTATATATAGATATGTGTGTGCACGTGTACAGGTATGTATATATAGACAGGTGTGTGCACGTGTACAGGTATGTATATGTAGACAGGTGTGTGCACGTGTACAGGTATGTATATATAGACAGGTGTGTGCACGTGTACAGGTATGTATATATAGATATGTGTGTGCACGTGTACAGGTATGTATATAAAGACAGGTGTGTGCACGTACAGATTTATCTTAAAGATTTGTGTACATTCATTTATAACAGATCCATTTATTTATATAGATTTATTATCAAGTGATTCTGTATGTTCAAATGTGTGTTCATGTATATTTATTTATAGATTGATACTGGTGTTAATGTCGTTATGCTTCACAGTGTTTTTGACGTGTCTGGAATGAACCAATCAAACGAAACAGAATAAACCGTCCAGCTGCTGAGATTCTAAACTAGTTAAACCCTCCTGAAGCAGGAATCTCAAAAAAAGGTTAAATAACAAAAACAATTTATGGATAAATTTGGTGTTCGTATGTTGTATAAACTCACAGCTCATATTTGAATGATGGTAAAAATAAATAATGTTTAAAAAACGTTTTAATTATCACACTGATTACATCCAATTAACGGTGTCACAGAGGATGAAAGTGAGGTTCCTCGTCTCGCCTCATCGCTGCCTTATCCGTCCACAGAGTCCCCTCTAGGAGACGGGACCTCCCCCACTGGGAGCTCTCCAGTCTTTACAGCTGGATCAGCCACTTCAAGACCGGGGCTCAGACTCCTTCCCGAGGACGGGCCGCCGCCTGTGATCTCGGAGCCAGAAACAAATTTAGTGAGGCGTCGAATCCCCTGCCAGTTCACACTACCCACTCCACAGATGGAGGAGGTTTTAAAATATCAGCAACCGCCTTCTCTAAACATTCTTCCCTGCACGCCGCGGCGCTCTGATCTTACGGGGAGAGGCGTTCACGCAGATGCTGCATGTGAGGGACACGCTTGCAGCAGAACATGCAGCTCATTCACTCAACACAGACATGGAAATATCTCATAACCTTCATTTGGGTTCCACCAAGTGGAACCAGGACATTTAACAAGAAAAATTTGCCTTATGTGTTGGATGATGGATGGATGGATGGATGGATGGATGGATGGATGGATGGATGGATGAATGGATGGATGGATGGGTGGATGGATGGGTGGATGGGTGGGTGGATGGGTGGATGGATGGGTGGATGGGTGGGTGGATGGATGGGTGGCTGGGTGGATGGGTGGGTGGCTGGGTGGATGGGTGGGTGGATGGATGGATGGATGGATGGATGGGTGGGTGGATGGATGGATGGATGGATGGGTGGATGGATGGATGGACTTCCACGCCGAGGACCACTGAGTCTGTCCACCGTGGTTACAAACACACCACCAGCATGAAGCAGCAGAGTTAAGATGTTTTTATAGTAAACATTTACACTGTATCAAAAGATAAGTTTAATAAACGTTTTAAAATCAGCCGAAGCAGAAAACACATGAGAAGACTCTTCATATTCCATTAGATGTGAGGAGTTAGTCAGATGAGCTCTGCAAGGACGGCTCCTCCGAGACAGAACCTCAGAACCAGAGCAAAAGAACTTCAGCGTTTCCGGACCAAACAGAATTCCGGCTCATCTTTGATGCTCCACCATCATAAATCACATCCCAGTATAAAAGTCCACTGCGTTCACGTGAAGATCAGTTTTGAAGACTGGAGCCGTATCTGCTACAACGGGACTACTGAGCGCTATGCTGAGGAAACACGTTCTGATTGGATAACGTGGCTTTATGACCGACTCTTTGGTCCTGAAGACAGCAGGATCCACAGAGGTGTCAGGCACCCAAACCCCTCCTGAGACGTGGCCGTGCACAATCCCAAACTCAGCAGCTCCGGGGCAACGGGGGCGTCGCGCACATGCTGAAGAGGCCACCGCACCGGAGCAACCCCCAACCCTCAACGGCGCCAACGTGAAACGGACAGGTTAGAAAGTCATCCACACATTCCTGTTCAACATTTCCGGGCTCTAGGATGGAATTCTAGTTGGGTTTTAGGAATCCAAACAGAAATGAAAGTTTAGTTTTAGTCATCGTTTTAAACAAATGCTTAAATCTCCCACTGAACACCTTTATTTTTGTACCCGGTTTACTAGAACGAACCAGGTCGTAACTTTAAATAAACTCCATCATGTTTGCGCTGCTGAGGGTTGAGAAGAAATAAATTCACCTCTGCCGTCAGGTGATGCTACAAAATGGAGGATCAGACAAAACATCTTCTACAATTAGGCCAAACTGCGATGACACTAATATGAACGCATTTGTTTAGTTGGCAAAAACCACGAAGGTGTAAAAAAATGACCTGAAGACTGGAGTCACGGTTGATAAATGCATTTGGGCTTGTGTCACTCCTGGAGGTGTGGATGCAGCTGGAGACATCATGCACGTCGGCATGTGCACGACTCATCATCATCATCAAACTTTTATTCATCCTCCTTTTATTCTGACCTTTGTTGCACTTCTGATTCTGCTTACAGACTTCCAGTCTTCTGGCAGTGAATAAAAGCTCTCGGGGACTTTATTCAGCTATGTGGATTTTTTTAATCTCCTGCATAATCCTGTAATAATCCTTCACAGACGTGTTGCAGCAGTGTTTTTCTGAAATGGAGGCTATTAACGGATTAGTGTTCACAAAGTGTCCGTGACTGCGCTTTAAACGCCGCTGATCCCAGTCACACATTCCGCTCAACTTCACAGCACATCCGACCAGATATCGACAGTTTACTCACCTTCTTCCGCGGCTGCCATTTCATCATATTTGTTATCCAGATGTGCGAGGCGTCAAAGTGTCAGAGGAGCCGGTGTGGAGCGGCGTGGACGCGCGGCAGACGCATGTTAAAGCCGCGTCCGCCGCCTCGTATGAAGGACCCGCGGGACGGGGGCGGAGGGGCGGGAGGGGGGCGGTGTGAATAAGTTAGTTATAATCCGGTTATAATGAGGCTGAGGAGCTGACACGTCCCGACATCCAGCCGCCGGGTCGAGCCCAGCATCGTCCGCGCGCTCCGGCAGCTCCAGCGGCTCCGAGGACGCGACTGAGGCGAGAACCGAGAGGAGGAGAGGGAAACCCAACACCGACACACCCTCCTCCCCCCGCGGCGTCGCTGACACACACACGGGCGCGCGTGTGTATGCGCGCGCACAGCACTACAAAAACCTCCCAACTCCGATTATAAAGAATAAAGAAACAGTTCTGACGCTGTAGAACTGCTGTTTATTCTTATTCTGAGAAAATAAAAAAACAAGCAAATTTGTATTGTATCTAACAAACAATTACTGAGAGTATTATAAAATAAATACATTAAATTTCAATAAAAAATGTAAATCCTGTTTAAATTTGAATGTTGTTAATTTCGTGCATCCATCCATCCATCCATGCATCCATCCATCCATTCAAACATCCATCCATCCATCCATCCATCCATCCATCCATCCATCCATCCGTCCATCCATCCATCCATCCATCCATCCGTTCAAACACCCATCCATCCATCCGTTCAAACACCCATCCATCCATCCATCCGTTCAAACATCCATCCATCCATCCGTTCAAACATCCATCCATCCATCCGTTCAAATACCCATCCATCCATCCATCCATCCATCCATCCATCCATCCATCCATCCATTCAAACACCCATCCATCCATCCATTCAAACACCCATCCATCCATCCATCCATTCATCTGTCCGTCCATCCATCCATCCATCCATCCATCCATCCATCCATCCATCCATCCATCCATCCATCCATCCATCCATCCATCCATCCATCCATCCATCCGTCTGTCCATCCATCCATCCAGCCATTTAAACACCCATCCATCCGTCCATCCATCCATCCATCCATCCATCCATCCATCCATCCATCCATCCATCAATCCATCCATCCATCCATCCATCCATCCATTCAAACATCCATCCATCCATCCATCCATCCATCTGTTTAAACACCCATCCATCCATCCATCCATCCATCCATCCATCCATCCATCCATCCATCCATCCATCTGTTTAAACACCCATCCATCCATCCATCCATCCATCCATCCATCCATCCATCCATCCATACATGCATTCATCCACCCATTTGTCCATCCATCCATCCGTCCGTCCGTCTTCACTTATTTCTGTAATGATCAAGTCCTGGCTCTGCTGGTTTCTGAGCTCTAGGTGGGCCTACCAGACTTCCCTGGAGTCTGAGGTGGACTTGACTTGCTCCTGCTTCCCTACCTGCATGGCATTTCATCACCGCAGCCACTCCTTAAGACCAGCAGGAGCAACCAGCCTCCGCCGGATTATTCTGCTACTGTCGTGGTAATTTCGGCTCAGGACCAAAATTTAAAATAGTTTATTTATTGACACACAGAAGATTGTTGTTTCCTTCTATGATTATCTGTTATCCTGCTTCAATAAATCATCTTCCGAAGTTTCTTTTTAATATGACTGTATTTGTTTTGCTTGTAAAGTGTAGTAGATTGCAAAGTGTTTATTGATCATCTAATGGATTAGAAATTTCTCCATAGTTCAGCAAACTAGGGGCCTCAAAACAGCATCTTGCATATGGCCCCCAAGAAATTACTGAGCACTGAGCTTCCTGCTCTTACTAAAGAATGTGGAACATTAAACAAACCCAATGATCCATACAAAGACAGAAGATCAAAGAAGAATGAAGAAGAAAGAAAAGATAATACCAAAGTGTGGATCTTTGGTCTTCATATCCAGAACCATGAAGGAAACCAACAGAAACACCTCCGACCCACAGTCAAGCACGGAGGTGGAGGGATGATGTTCTAGACATGGAAACCTGTCAGTCACAGTCCTCTGTAGACCAGAATCTTCTGGAGACAAACGTGAGGACATCTGTCTGACAGATCAATACTGGTTAAAACTGGGTCAAATGACAAAAAATGTTCCAAACACAGCAGCAGATCTACATCAGAAATATGGAAAATAAAAGAATCAAGGTTCTGGAAGGACCTGGTTAAAGTCCAGACCTTAACTGGGTTGAGATGCTGTGGTGGGACCTTCAGTAAGCTGTGTAAGCTGTGAATGCTCAAAAACCTCAATGAGCTGAAGCAAATCTGGAAAGAAGAATGGACCAGAATTCTTCCAGAACCATGAGAGACACTGAAGAAGTCCGACTGAAGAAACATCTACTGAGGGTTCCTCCTGCTGAAGGAAACATCTACTGAGGGTTCCTGCCGCTGAAGGAAACATCTACTGAGGGTTCCTGCTGCTGAAGGAAACATCTACTGAGGGTTCCTGTAGCTGAAGGAAACATCTACTGAGTGTTCCTGTAGCTGAAGGAAACATCTACTGAGGGTTCCTGTAGCTGAAGGAAACATCTACTGAGGGTTCCTCCTGCTGAAGGAAACATCTACTGGGGGTTCCTGCAGCTGAAGGAAACATCTACTGGGGGTTCCTGCAGCTGAAGGAAACATCTACTGGGGGTTCCTGCCGCTGAAGGAAACATCTACTGAGTGTTCCTGCCGCTGAAGGAAACATCTACTGAGGGTTCCTGCTGCTGAAGGAAACATCTACTGGGGGTTCCTGCCGCTAAAGGAAACATCTACTGAGGGTTCCTGCCGCTGAAGGAAACATCTACTGAGGGTTCCTGCCGCTGAAGGAAACATCTACTGCGGGTTCCTCAGTAGATGTTTGAAGCAGCATTTTTCAGACCAGAATCGTACCAGCAAAGAAACAAAAGGGAAAAACAGAAACGGCAGGTTAAACAGGATCAGACGTTGCACAAGCAGAAACGTCTGAATCTGTTTAAACATCGTTGACATTTTGTAATGAGACGCCTTCTAAAGTCAAGGAGGCGTAGAAGCGTCGCCGTGGTTAATCCACCTGCATAAAATGTTCACGCACGCCGATGCGGAGGAATGCAGAAGACTGGATATTGATTTTATTTATGGACGTCGGCCTGTTTGTACTTTACTGCTTTTTAATGTCATTTTATGACATTTCTATTTTTATTTTTCAGCACCTGCCAATATGGGACCTTTAATCTGCTGGTCGCACAGTCACTATAAAAACTTTTTAATGTCTTTTATAGGCAACGGCAGGATGAACGTTTTCCAGTGACCTTTAGGAGAGTTCATTGGCTCATGTTTGCTGTTTAACTGTCACACTCGTCATCGCTTTTATCAGCGCAGCGACGCTCCAGATTCATTTGGAGGAGCCACTTTGACAGAAACAGAACATAACGGGGGAGTCTTACTTTTGCACACGACCACAGTCCGTGCCAGTTAAATATATGTCAGAACCGTCTCCCAGAACGGGAACCGTGTGGTTGTTTTCCGAACGCGAGTGGAGCCTCACAGGGAACCCGACACCTCTTTGTTCGTCACAGAAGGAGGAGTTTGTCTCCCAGCTCCTCTGCCGTTCTTCTCCTTCACGAGCGTCTGGACGTTTCCACGCAGGTGGAAGAACTTCTTTAAAACCCGTCCTTCACTCTGCCCTCACAAAACTGTCTGTGTTCTGTTCTTTGACTTTCACATGCAAATAAATTAAACTCACTGAACTCTGCCGTTCGTCAAATCTTCATCTTTTGTAGTTTGATGTTTCTCACACAGACATTAGTTACTTAGTGGTCAAAGTAATACAGTGGTTTTAGATCATTTTTCCACGACAACGGCAGGGACGAGAGAGTAAATCGTAAACGGTGGTACATCCACGATTTTCACTTACGCATGAACATATTTTGATAAAGAATAAAGTGTCTACATCGAGGACGGATGGCGGCGCTCAAAACTGAAGCGCCTTCTCCACGTGCAGCTCCAGTGATGGCCACTAGGGACAGCAACATCTCTGGCTCCAAACAGTCAACTTCAGTGAAAGTCCAGTCAAGTCAGGTCTCCTGCCTGTAAAACACGCCCACATCACCACCCATCCACCGCCGAGCTGGAGGTGCAGACTTTGGAAGAGAGGTACGGGAGAAGCGGCCAAGTTGGGATTCCAGTTTTGGTCAAATGTTTGATTTGACACACATGACAACTCTGAGGGGGGTGAGTTTTTCTGCACCGAACCAGAAGAGTTTATATAAAAAACAAATGTAGTTCTAATATGAGGCGTTACCTTTTCATCGACTCATCAAATGGCTTTCATGACCACTTCCTCATCATCACGCTGCCAAGCTTACTGAAGTACTCAAGTACTTACTAAAATACTCAAGTACTTACTGAAGTACTTACTGCAGTACCAGGTTGTACTAACCCAGTGACGTCTAAACGCAGCAGTAATTTTGGACCAACATCTGAAACGAGATATTCTGCCGTAAACGTCTGTCAGCAGATCTGCAAATATGAGCCACAGCTTATTTTGATTGACATACGGTGGGCGTGTTCCTGCTGGCCTCCCAGGCAACTTGGCTGCTCGCAATACGAACAACGAGAGGCTTCAACAGCGCTCTTCAGAAAACCTGTGCGTGACATCATGGAGGTTTGTCCAGTTCTTCTTATACAGTGGATGGCGGCTGGCTCAGAAGGTGGAGGAGGATTGTGACACCGGTGGCATCAACGCAGCATACCAGGGCTGCATTCTGCTTTTTAATTTATTTTACCTTTATTTTACCAGGATCTTTATGTTTATCTTTAGATAAAAATGCTTTTTTTAAATAAGACCAACAGTGTGAATGAGACTATACAGATGACCTCGTTCTTGCCGATTAGCAGCTAGTCAGGAGAAGCTTGTAAAATAAATCAAGACAGTATATTATGTCATGTATTTTTAAACTAGGTTAAAATCTTATTTTATGTGTCCTGATACGTAAAATCTCAGGATGTGGTTTCGGTTCAACATCTCTGCAAAAGCAGTCACAATATTGTCTGCGACAGAACCCGAGAACGTCACTCTGGTGACGGACAGCGGGCATGACAGGTGTCGGCGCCGGCGTGAGCGCGTCCACGTTTCTCCGAGCACGTTTGTGACTGAGGCAGAAGACGCTGGAAGCAGGAAGTCTGGAAGCAACATGCTCCTGTCCCAGTCAGACACCGTGACGGCCTCCTGCACGCCGGAGAACGACTCGTGGAGGAAAACAACCTGACAGACTCCCAGAAGACGCGTCGGAAGAATCAGGCACAATTCCCAAGCGCACGCAGCACGCGGCTCAAACGTACTCACACAACAAGACGGGAAGCAGCGCGAGAAGTTTGTTGGTACATAAATGTGCAAAAGAAAGACTTAAAAAAAACTTCCACAGGATTAAGACCCACAGTGAAAATGCAAATGTGTGAGGTAAAGCCTGGAGGGAAGCGCCGACTTCTACTGTGTTAATGTGAACATCAAAGACAAACCGGCTGCTGCGGAATATTGAAAACTCTTATCTGTCTGGAAAAATCCCCGTTTCCAACAACAAAACTGCAGCTCGGGTTCCAGCTGTGGCGGGGGGCGGGGCTGAACCAGCACCACAGATACAAGGCTGCAGGACTCTCCTCCCTGGACATGCGTGTTTGAAACGGCCTTTACACACGTGGTTTGTTTGGAAGGATTTATAGGAATTCACGTAAAGTTATATTAGCATCGACGGGTAACGTACAAGCCAAGCTAAAATAGCTAACTCTGATTGACATCAGGTGGGCGTGTCCCGACGGCTTACAAATCTGTTAGCCCCACCCATTTGCAACCTGTTGCTGTGCTGCATGAAGGAAAACAGGCTTCCAAAGCACTCTTCAAACAGTCTTGGAGTGATGTCACAGGGGTTTTCCTCGGTTCTTCTGATACAGTCGATGAGATGAGAGGCGCATTAGTGCAGCTACTGACACAATCCTCGCCCCAACCGTCCGACCGAGCTGTTTAGCAGCATTTATGTGAAGAGAGAAAATCACCTGACCTCAGTCCTTTCTGTCCGCTGCTGGAAGACGTGTTCATCAAGAGGTGAGAGATGAGCGACATTATCGAGTCTGCATCTGCGTCATTTCTCCGAGCAGCATCTTAACCCTCCTTCTGCACACAACCGTCGTTCCCTCCACCAACACACCGGCAACGAACGAACACACGCCGACTCCACATGTCAGGAAGTGAGCATGATGGAGCGCTCTCCACACGAAGCAAGACGACCCAACACGCAGCTCGGCAGTGATGGATGTCCTGGACCAGTGTGCGCGTGCTGCACTGTTTCTGTGTTTTGAGGTCTTTTTTCTGGATGCATCTGGACACGTGGCTTTGTTGCATTTTTCTTGTCACATGGCGAAATCCAGGCAGGATTTTCCACCCCAAGGATTCAAAAGAAGGGATTTCTTTTATTTCAGTGGTGTAAAATCAGACACCTGACAGACAAATCTGCCTTCAAACCTCTAGAAATGTGTGGATGACCTTTCTTTCATCAACATCCAACCAAAGCGCTGCATCAGGCTGCTTCCTCGACCAGCTGTCACAGGTGTCCTGAAGGTCTCAAACTCACTCCGCAACGGTGTTTCCTGACAGGCGGGTGTCTTTAAAGCTCAAGGACACAAAATTAAAAAATTTGACCTAAAGACACATGTGCCACACACACGTGTCTTGTAACACGCTGCCCCCATGTGGTCTGGACTGGTAATGCATACAGAAGGTGTCTTTAAATGAATAGAAGAGCAAATGTGACATCAGGGAGAGGTGGTTCATTCCTGGACACCGCATTTAAAGTAGGAAAAAACTGACATATAAAAGGTTTTAGCACAAACATCATTTGAAAGTGAGATAAAGTCTTCACTAATGTGGCTACATCAGTCTGCATGGCCTTCAGGCACCCAGCGCAAATGAGACAATTCATCTTTAGTCACACACAGTGTCTTACACTGCTGCGCACACACACACACACACACACACACACACACACACACACACACACACACACACACACACACACACACACACAGACACCACTGTCTAATCTGCTCAGTCTTCTCTGCAGCCACAGCAGGTATTTCACCTGCCGTTGTTCCTCTTTTATCCTCCCCCTCTGCAGACGGCATCATCTCTCTGCTCTCAGAGCTCCTCTTCTTTTCCGTGTCACCCTGTTTTTAAAATTTCTCACCCTCAGTTAAAACATTTAAATACAGCTGACTGAAAATTACTGTAAGTTCAGCTAAACAACAACGTGTCATCATTCACATCAGGGCCGCTCGTAGGATTTTGATGGCCCTAAAAAAGATTTTGTTTGTGGCCTCAAAAACAATCCAAGCACAAACACCAAATCTCACACTGCCAACATCTGAATAAACAGACACATATGATGAATGGATGACTGGATGGATGGGGTTCGGTTCAATTTACGTAACAGAAACATACCACAAAACCTTTTCCTTATGAAAGTTAATTCAGAAAACTTTTTTTTTTAAATTTCTAAATAAAGTAAGTCCAGCTCTATCATATGTGTCTGTTCAATTAGTTGTAAGCAGTTTGTGTGATTTGGTCTTTCTGCTTGGAGTGTTTTTGAGGGCACAAACAAAGTCCTGTTTAGGGCCACCAAAATCCTAGGACCGCCCCTGCTGAGTTCATCACTTTATTAATTGTTTGAGTCCAGTAATTTGCTCCTAAATAACACGTCAGCTCTCTCACTCGCATTCAACCTACTCGGCTATTCCCAGTCGAGTCCACGACATCCTTATCGTGAGACTTGAGGGTAACATTGCAGAGGGTTTGTCCAGTTCTTCTTATACAGTCTTTGTTCATCAAACTGCTTTAAACCTAAGCAACAAAATACAGGTTATGATATTGGTCCTCATAACAACCTCTTATATTCATCTTTGATAGAAGCATTTTGAAATTGTGTCATTGTAAGCTGAGTAAAAAAATAAATAAATAAAAATCAATCTATCCTTCCTCCACAGATGAAGAGGTGACTACGTGACCATAAAACAGCTGTTTCATCACCTCCCTGACCTTCAATCCCTGCGGCCTTTTCCATTCGTCTTATTCTGACACTTAAAATAAATCAATGTTACCCCAATGAAAACACATCCTCTCCCATCACTGGCTGAATTCAGGTCAACAGTTCAGATGATGGAGCACGTGGTCACATGGAGGTCAGCAGGGGTTAAAGTGTGATCTAATAAAACCAAACAATGGGGGGGTGGGGGGTGATGTTCGGTTATCAGATCTGTCCAGCTGTGCATTCAGATAAAAAATATTGATTGAGTAACAGAGCAGAAAGCTTTTGACATTGATCTCTGGTCCCTGAGAAGAGGGTGAGAGTGGGTGGAGCTGGTGGGGGCTGGTGGGGGTGGGGGGCACCTCTGAACCACCAACACGACCAAACAGTGATACAATCACTCACACTTTAAATTATAGGTTTGATGTGGTCAACAACACGTCTGCTCCGACAACAGAAATAGAGCAATTTAAAAAAAAATTAAAAATTTAATTATTTAATAAATAAAATAAAGACAGTGGTTGCTTGAATTTTAAGTTAATTAATGGTTAAAGATAAACCACCAATAAATCGTCTGAAACGAGGACTACCAGAGCTCCAGCCATGATCCAGATGAACCTGTGACCAGGGTTGGACTGATGGAGGAACCCAGTGGAGGAACCAGGCGGAGGAACCCGGCGGAGGAACCCGGCGGAGGAACCCGGCGGAGGAACCAGGCGGAGGAACCCGGCGGAGGAACCAGGCGGAGGAACCAGGTGGAGGAACCCGGCGGAGGAACCCGGCGGAGGAACCAGGCGGAGGAACCCGGCGGAGGAACCAGGCGGAGGAACCAGGCGGAGGAACCAGGCGGAGGAACCCGGCGGAGGAACCAGGCGGAGGAACCCGGCGGAGGAACCAGGCGGAGGAACCAGGCGGAGGAACCAGGCGGAGGAACCCGGCGGAGGAACCAGGCGGAGGAACCAGGCGGAGGAACCAGGCGGAGGAACCCGGCGGAGGAACCCGGCGGAGGAACCCGGCGGAGGAACCAGGGCGGAGGAACCAGGCGGAGGAACCAGGCGGAGGAACCAGGCGGAGGAACCAGGCGGAGGAACCCGGCGGAGGAACCCGGCGGAGGAACCCGGCGGAGGAACCAGGGCGGAGGAACCCGGCGGAGGAACCAGGCGGAGGAACCAGGCGGAGGAACCAGGCGGAGGAACCAGGCGGAGGAACCCGCTTCAGAGTCCGATTCTGCTTCAGCGTCGAACCGACGCCGGGCAGACGGTTAAATGGCTGCCACGTCACGTTAAAAAAGACAACGTGATGTCATCACTCCTGGACTCGCCGCTTCACACACACTTCCTGTCCATTTCAGGTCTTTTTTCACGGTTCCTTCATGTTTATTCTTCTAATTATTCGTGTTGACGCTGACTTTTATATTTGCTGCTCTTATCGAAGCAGCTGTTAATTTCCCACACTGCACTGCAACTTGAATTTATTTGTCCAATTCTATTCCATTTTTCACTGTTTTTTCTCAGTTGTTTTAATTCTATTTTAAATGTTTCTTTTGCATCTTGCTGCATGTTCTATTTTAAGTTAGTTTCAACTGGACATGAAACTAGATTTTGATCATCCAGACAGTTGGTGCCTGGTGGATCGTGCATTATGATGCTCTTGAACACACACCAACAGGTACCACAGCCTGTCTGGTCCGGGACTTTATTAGCAGCGAGAGCCTGACGGGTGCGTTTCGGCAGCGCTGCAGCCCCTCAGGACTCCGGCGAAGGTCACGTTTAGCAGGTTGACATAACACTCGCCTGGATGTGGCAGCAGCTGAACTCACGCTGAGACACTCGCACCTTTCTGCACAAAAGCTGTTACTCTGCAATTAAGAGAAGAGTCGTGAGGGAGCAGAAGCACTCGTGCGTCTCCTGTAGGGCCTGAAACTAACTCTTTTATTTATCTCTGAGACCACTAATTGTTTCAAGTGTCACACAATAATAAAAGTGTCCACTGCGTATCCTCGGAGCTCAGGTTTTCATCTGTCTGACGCAAACTTTAAGAAGCTCATTTGTGATCAACACACTCATTAAGCAACAGTTTCCCTTCTGACATTTCATTCCTCTGTAAAACTACATTATATGTTAACTTCCCAGGAGTTTTCCCCGGTGGCTTCAGCCCTGAGGTGGGAATGTCAACCCTTCCCTCTCTGTCGTGGCTCAGATGATTTTGCTGTGATTCTATGGTTTGGTTAATAAAACTTTGGCTTTCAGGTGTGGTCTTACACAAATAAGGTCTTACAAATATTGCAGGAAATAAATCTGGAAATGGTTAAAAACCTATTTCTGAAACTTCGGAAGATTAATGTTATACAGTGAGAAGAATCGTTTACAACTGAAAAAACATTCAAGACAGCTGTCAATCAATCAAGACATGCAAAAACATCCACCCCGGAGTCAGGCCGACGATGCAAAGCTCTGAGAAATACAAAGAAACCCAAGATCAGCATCTCCGAGCCTACAGGATAAATGTGCAGGACTGAGGAACAATGTCCCTGGACAGAGGAGGTGTGGAGATGTTTGGTCTTCACGTCCAGGACCAAAGTCCAGACCTGAACGTGACCGTAGATCTGCTTAGTCAAAAACAAAGAAGACAGACCAAAGTTCTTACTTTAGAATGTTTTAGAATATTTCAGAGTGGCTGAATCTCACAGCAGCTGCACTTTTTACGTAACTTGTCTCCACCCACTGATGTTAGGGAGGAATTTTTTGCATTTTGGCAAAATACAAATAAACTGTAATAAATCAGTATTTTGGTACAATAAAT
The DNA here is from genome assembly GCA_014839995.1 of Xenentodon cancila. NCBI lineage: Eukaryota > Metazoa > Chordata > Actinopteri > Beloniformes > Belonidae > Xenentodon > Xenentodon cancila. The sequence continues at coordinate 1,498,811 of CM026215.1, forward strand.
TTTATTAAAGTGATATGTTAATGTCCCCCAAAGTAACAGCTAAAATAAATACCCATATAAATGTCCATTAAACATAAAAATAAAAAAAAATTCACTTTAAAAAAGTATCTTATCCAGTAAATTCCCCGTAATCAGCGAGCATGATGGGTAAAAGCAGACCAGAGAGTTTAAAAGCTGCATATTTAATTTCTCTGCAGTTATGCAGCTTTTCAAGAGTTTTATTTAAACGCATGAATTTAGAATTTAATTTTGGGGTTAAAGATAAGCAGGAACATACGAGTGAGAATTAACCCTATCTGATGGTGAAACTGCTGAGCTGTGGGGAAGTTAATCCTCCGATGGCGGCGCCGTTTTCAAGTAAAGAGGAATAATAAACAGGAGCGCGAGAGGAGCTCTGCTTGGTGTTGGTGATGCTGCTGGAGGCTCGCGTGTCGGCCGGCGTTCCGGCAGTCTGACATCTTCTCCCTGATGGTGTTCGTTTACATGCAGAAGGACTCGGAGATCTCGTTTCCGTGTCTCCAACAGACCTGCCAGGCTCAACTGTGTCGTATAAACTCCCAGAAATCCTGCTCAGATGTCATCACCTCCATCATAACAGTTATTAGGACACAAAGTGTGACATGAACGCCGCGCTGTAACAGTACCAGTTTCTACCTCGACGCCGCTGGCTCTACGTTGAACCGCCGTACCGACGCACGGCCGCCTTAGCGGGGATCCCGTCCACCTCAGTCCACCTCAGTCCACCTCAGTCCACCTCAGTCCACCTCAGAAACGTCCCGACCTGTGATAGGTCCACTTGGTCGCAGTGTTTCCTTCAACATATTCTTTTCCTTTTTCAGTCAGTAAAAGTGACTCATCCATAACTTCATCCATCGACTGTATAAGAAGAACTGGACAAACCTTTTATTTATTTGATGTTATGTGTTGAATATTTTATTAAACGTGGTCACTGAGAGTATAAAAACTATATCATTTAAATGATACTTTTCTTGTTAACAAAAATGAAAACAGGGGCGTTCTGTTTGTCATCACATCAACACTCAACAGAAACGCCATTAAAAATAAAAGTGACATGAATAAACCGCGCTGTGACCAGTCGGTGCTAAAAGAGGGATTTCAGTCTGAGAAACAGCTCAAACCTTAATCCTTATCGCGTGACATTCCTTCTCCCGCCACGCCATGTTGAAGTCCAGCCCAGACAATCTTGTATTATCTCCCTCTGCTCTTATCTTTCTCCTTCCCCACAATTCCCTGTTCACAGACAGCCGAGGCGCCCGAACGTGAGGGAGGCGCCTGCGTGTAAGACGGGTGAAATAAAAACGTCTGCGTCGGTTCGAGCTGGCAGCTGAGACAGCAGACTTCGCTCAAGTATGAGGGAGGCGTCAAACTCCTGATTACCAGGAGATAATCAGCCGGTCCAGCTTCACTCTGCAGGAGAGGGAACGTTGGTGCGAACAGACACAGGAACCTGAAGAACAATGGAGCCGTTTCCAGAACAAACGCTGCATCTCACACATGGAGTACTGGGGGGGCTGGACCAGGACCCAGACCTTGATCAAGATCAGAATCCAGACCAGGACCCAGACCTTGATCAAGATCAGAATCCAGACCAGGACCCAGTCCAGGATCCAGACCATGATCCAGGTCCGGCTGCTGGACTGGATCCTGGTCTCCATCATGATCTAGATCCTAGTCTGGACCATGGTATGGGTCCTGCTCTGGATCAGCCTGAGCTGGATTGGGTGGACTGTAGTTTGGGAGGGTCCTGCAAAGCCTCGTGTGATGTAGGTCATGAGAGGAAGCTGAGGGGAAGTGGGGACCAGTTTCCAGCATGCCCGTGCTGCCCTCTGGTGGCCGCTGCTGCAGTTGACCCACATGCCTACATGTTTATTTTTTCTGAAATTAGGGACCTTATTTAAAACTAACTGTATTGGAAAAATGTCAATTCAGGATGTAGAACTGGTATGAAAAGCAAATATGCATCTGAGCACACTAATAAAATATATATTTATGCTTTTTTATAAGAATATTGAAGAAATTATATCAAAGACGTCCTAAATAACTCAGGTTTTTATTAAGTTAAAACCTTTTCTGATAACTACAATCTTTAATTATTTTTCCATATTTCCAGAGTTTCATGGGTTTAGATCAAACAGGGGAGGAAGGGAGTTTTAAATAAGAAAAGAAAAAACCGCTGGGATCTGGACACGGACCTGCGGCTCCTCTACCGACCACTTTTGCTTCTTTTGCTTTTTACTTTTACTCTGATTTCACTCTGATGACGTTTGAAACAAGAGATCTCGCTGTAAATGCTTACAGGCAGATCCGGATCTCTGCAGCTCCTCCAGCATGGATCGCTAAAGGAACCAGGAGCCGTGGTGGACGGTTTCAAGACCTTTCCAAGCAGCAGCCTGATGGTACCCACAGACTTCAGGTCTAACCCAACAGCAGCCAGCCAAGTGATGGCAGGTCCCAACAGGTCACAACAGGGCTCTGCTGGTCCCAACGGGTCACAACGGATCCCAACGGTACCCAACGGGTCCCAACGGTACCCAACAGGTCCCAACGGGTCATAAGGGGGCTCTGCTGGTCCCAACGGGTCACAAGGGGGCTCTGCTGGTCCCAACGGGTCACAACGGATCCCAACGGTACCCAACGGGTCCCAACGGTACCCAACAGGTCCCAACGGGTCATAAGGGGGCTCTGCTGGTCCCAACGGGTCACAAGGGGGCTCTGCTGGTCCCAACGGGTCACAACGGATCCCAACGGTACCCAACGGGTCCCAACGGGTCACAACAGGGCTCTGCTGGTCCCAACGGGTCACAACGGGTCACAACGGGGCTCTGCTGGTCCCAACGGGTCCCAACAGGTCCCAACAGGTCCCAACAGGTCCCAACGGGTCACAGGTGGTCCTCTTTCAGCTCTGGCGCCGCTTGTTTCGTATCATTTTGACTCGAAATGAGGATGTTTAAACAGGTCTGCTCGACTGGTCGACTCGAAAAATGTCGGCTCATTTAACCCGCCTTTCTTTCACTGTGACGCTGGAAACAAGGGACTCGAACCTGACTCAGTATGGACTTGACTAGTTAATGGATTAATACACAGTCAATCCAGTGGAAAAGTGGAAAGCAAGGCATGCGCGTGCACGTGCACGTGCACGTGCGTGTGGAGTCATTCCAGTCCGATTTAAACATCTCTTTCACTCTCTCACGTGTTCTGGACTCGTTCCTGAAAACGTTCTGAATGACTCTTCCTTGCACAAACCCGCCTACGGTGTCACATCTGCAAAGCTCCGAGTCATTGCAAGGTTTCCCGCCCAGGAAGAGACCTCAGCATCACTCTCAACCGTCCGTTGTTTCACTTCACGTACAGACCCTCGTGTGGGAGCTTCCCAAGCCGACTATTTTAGCTCTGAGAAACTTTCTTTGCACGTATGTCGGTAATATTCTTGCAGCGTGTGGTTTCAGAGTAGTTTCCTAATGACAGGGGCCGCCGCGAGCGGTGCGGGCCAACCCTGCAGCCTTCTCCGTAAACAGGCGGAGCTGGCTGCCATCTGGTTGGCCTCCACTTCAGAGCCGGAGAAGCCCATCAGAGCATGAAGTCCTGATGATCTGCTCCGATTCCTGCTGCAGCTCCCAGAGCACAGCAACAGTTTAGACCTTCTAACTTCCACCCTGATGATTTAAGCCCCTGTCAAACACAAAACTGGGAGGAAATTATAGTTTATAGTGTGGTTTAAAGGCTTTTTTGCAATGCAAACTGCATTAATTTAATTGGACACATCCTTTACCACATTAAGATTTATGCTTCCAGTCAACAGAGTGTTAGTTTGTGGTGCAGATTTCCTTAGAAATGAAAATATTGTCAAAAACAAACCTTAAATGATCCCGATCGGGATCAACACAAACACGGTATAAGAGAACTCCAAGTTTTCAGACTAAAAAACACTTATTAGTAAAGATAATCAACAAATAAAGGTTTGGATTTGCTAGAGAGCATAAGATCTGACTCTGGAGATGTGGAAAGAAGGTCATGTGGTCTTATGAGTCCAGATTCCACCTGGATCAGAGCAGTGGACACTTGAAAAGAGTGGAGGAAGCACCAACTGTGGAACCCTGTGAGGCGCTATCGGGATCTGAGGTTGCTTCAGTCAACAGGTTGAGGTCCAGGGGACCACCTGAGTTTACTGAAGTCCTTGATGTCTTAGGGACGGCTGGTCTTCAGCAGGAGGGTCTCCCCTCATGATCCAGGTCCTGGTCCAGGTTTCTTCCCCCTTATGATCCAGGTCCTGGTCCAGGTTTCTTCCCCCTTATGATCCAGGTACTGGTCCAGGTTTCTTCCCCCTTATGATCCAGGTCCTGGTCCAGGTTTCTTCCCCCTTATGATCCAGGTCCTGGTCTAGGTTTCTTCCCCCTTATGATCCAGGTCCTGGTCTAGGTTTCTTCCCCCTCATGATCCAGGTCCTGGTCCAGGTTCCTTCCCTCTTAAAGGGGAGTTTTTACCTGCCGTTGTTTATGTAATAATTGCTCGGGGGTCATGTTCTGGTCTCTGGAGAGATCCCGGAGACAACGTGTGTTGTAATAGACGCTGTTTAAATAAAGTTAAATTAATGAGTTTAAATGTAACATTCGATTTAACCAAAAATAAAACCAGGATATGAACGACACTTCCACGTTTGGGAGCAGCAGGATGGTGAGGTGAGTGAAAATAAACAGCAGAGGGACCACAAGAGTGGAACGAGGACCGGGATGAGCGACTTCCAGCAGGAAACTCTGGTGTGTGTGTGAGCGGTCGGCTTCTCTGTGGACGCGGCGCATTGAATTTCCTTTCAAGGAACAAATAAATCATCCTGAGTTGTTTGTTGACTTTGTTTACAGGAAGAAAATGACTGAATATCACAGTTAAAAA
>CM026215.1:1504991-1792491 GCA_014839995.1 Xenentodon cancila
GTGTGTGTGTGTGTGTGATTGTGTGTGTGTGTGTGTGTGTGTGTGTGTGTGTGTGGGTGTGTGAGTGTGTGTGTGCCAGCAGAGTGGATGGAGGCAGCAGCGAGGGACAAACAGCAGGAGAGCAGAAAGAGGGAGGTGAAGCAGAAGTGAACATGGCGCTCCGAGAGCTCCTCTTATGGTACTTCATTAGTCGTGACCTTGGCTTTGACCCGCAGCGAATGCTGCAGTGAGCTCACCACAACGACACCGCCGCCGAACAGCCGCACGCAGGAATGCTGCTTCTGTTCTTGTGTTGAAGTGCCAAACTCAGGCCACGGCCCAACCCGGGTTTCCAAAACAAAATAACAGGCATGCAAAGCTGCCTCTCTCTCTCTCTCTCTCTCTCTCTCACACACACACACACACACACACACACACACACTTCCGTCCATTCTCTCTCACAGAGGGAGGAAGCCGAGTGGAGCTGGCCCAGCCCCGACTGTCCAGACAGAGCTGGTCCTGCAAAGCCGGTCCCCCGACTGTGCACTGAGGTGGCAGGAGTTTCAAAATAAAACCAACTTTAATTAAACAATTAGTGGAATCCAAAAGAATATATACAAAAAGCACAGAACCAGCAAGAAACCACAATCAGGGACACAAACAGTACGGACCAGCAGGGAGGAAGGAAGATACCCTCACAGGGCCGACCAGACACAACTCCAGCAATCGGGACAGATGGGAACAAAGGAAGTCCAACTATAGCTAACCACAAGGACACGGAGTTTCAAAATAAAACAGGAAACAAGTCCAACACAGGATCAAGTGAACTGCACTCATGCCCAGAGTTCCTTTAGGTCAACCTAGACAGTGCCGCGTGGTCAGCAACGATGGTCTTGGGAAACACGCCGCTGAAGCGAGTGAAGCAGCAGGTTATCCACGTTACTGACATCCGCGGCTTTGTTCAGCGCCGTGTCATTGTATGGATCTTTTGATAGTCTCCTTCTGTTGTCTCAGCAACTTTTTATTTTTATTATTTTATTTTATATCTGGAGGCGTGTCTCAGCCCACAGGACAGAGACACGCCTCCATATTAAAGCTGATCTTCAAGAGCAGGTAACATCAGTAATAAAGGTTTATATCCCACATTCAGGTACACATATCATCACTGTGGCGGCTGTGAGAGGCCGGCAAGTGAAAAGTTCTTTCAAACATCCAGCCAACAACTTCTGAATGGAACAAATCCACTCTTCCAGAATAAAAATCCATCACCTGCTCACCATGCCCATCGCAGCCTCATCTGAGGTGTGTGATTGAGCTGTGAAGGGTCACCGCAGGTCAAACATCTTACCTTGGGCCATTTAGGGTTAATGAGGCGAGCCTTGATGGCGTCGTCCAGAGCCGTGCTGTACCGGCCCAGTCTCAGATACGCCGCCGCGCGGTTGCTGTACAGGATGCAGTTCTGCGGGTCTGCGGCGAGCGCTTCCGTGTAGAGACGCACAGCCAGTTCAAACTCCCCCTGCTGGCAGGCTTGATTACTGCGGCGCACGCGCTCCAGGAAGTCGGCTTTGCTCAGGATGGCGGGCCCGCAGCCAGACAGTCGATCCGCCCGTTTCACCGCAGGAGATGAACAGATCGCAGGAGAGGAAGAGGAGGAAGAGGGAGGGTTGGTGGTTCTGCTGATGGAGCGAGAGCCAAAGAGAGAGAACTGAGGAGATGAAGAAGGGAAGAGGAGAAGGAGGGAAGGAAACGGTGCAGTTAACTACAAACGTCTTTATTTTTATTATTTATTAACCATCGACAAGACAGACAAACCTGAAATATGAAGAAAAGACAGAAAATACAGAAGCAGAGTGGATATCAGCGCTGGACTAACATCAACGCAGTGATTTAATAAATGTTATGTTTCTAGGTTCAGCAAAGTAATGGAGGTTTAGAGGACAGTTTCTCTTTACCAGAACAGCCGGAAGTTTGGGACGTCTGGTAAAAAGTGAGTTCACCTCTGAAGCCGTCACATCAGCGTGGCTCCAGAAATGGAGGAACAGACCGGCCTCATCTCACATATCTAGTTGCTGTAAATTGTTTTTTTAGCTCCACACGTGCATTTGTAATCATCTCAGATGAACCTCTGTTCCATCTTAGAGACCAGCGGAGCCAATGTGGACCTGATCCTGATGACTTCCAGGTTGGACTTTTACAGAAAAATCCACTGCTTGGTACATTCTGTACCGGCGGGAATCGTGAGGGGAACCAGACCCACTGGATGGGAGGGGGTAACAATTATCGTTATGATCAAAGAGTTTACTTTTATCCAAGGTCGTGCAGCTCCAAACTGTAATCTGGCATTTTTATTGTGGTTTTGGAGCTTTCTCTCGCTGTGTGGCCTCTCAGCTGTCGGTTCAGATCGTGTTTTATTGTGGTTAACGATGAGGAAGTGGATCCAGGAAGTGGACCAAAACAGGAGTTTCTTCACCTTAACTGTCACACATGGAGAGAAAAAGTCTGAGTCTTGTTGTAAAAGACAACTGTTTTCCTGGTTTGTCATTTAAAGAACATCAGGAAGGATGTGGAGGCACATCAGAGATGTACAGTTTCAGAGATAATGAGAGCTGCTGCAGGTGAAGCTGCCGCTGCAGGTGAAGCTGCCGCTGCAGGTGAACCTGCCGCTGCAGGTGAACCTGCCGCTGCAGGTGAACCTGCCGCAGGTGAACCTGCCGCTGCAGGTGAAGCTGCTGCAGGTGAAGCCGCTGCAGGTGAACCTGCCCCTGCAGGTGAACCTGCCCCTGCAGGTGAAGCCGCTGCAGGTGAACCTGCCGCTGCAGGTGAACCTGCCGCTGCAGGTGAAGCCGCTGCAGGTGAAGCCGCTGCAGGTGAACCTGCCGCAGGTGAACCTGCCGCTGCAGGTGAAGCTGCTGCAGGTGAAGCCGCTGCAGGTGAACCTGCCCCTGCAGGTGAAGCTGCTGCAGGTGAAGCTGCCGCTGCAGGTGAACCTGCCGCTGCAGGTGAACCTGCCGCTGCAGGTGAACCTGCCGCTGCAGCTTGGTGTACGCTGCACTTTTTGGCAAACGGGTAACCGCTGCCTTCTTTTTTCTTCTCTGCTCAGCAGTAACAGCTTGAATTCCTCAGAGAAAGAAGAGCAAAGTCAGAAGAGGCTTCTGTTCTTCTCATTCATGCAGCTGAAATTGGTAAAAAATGTGCACACTGACTCCACTCTGAGCAGCTTTAACATGAAGATGCTGCCTCCCTCTCTGATCCGGTGTTTCCAAATTTGTCCCTTCACCAGAGCTTTCACCAAGGCTCTCATTATCTCTCACACACACACACACACACACACACACACACACACACACACACACACACACACACACACACACACACACACACACACACACACACACACTTTTACACTCAAAATATGCAGACTGAAGGGCTTCTTAAAGAAGAATGGCATCAAGAAGCACTCAGGCTTCACTTCAAATAGACTTCGACCTATGCAACCTACTTACACACAAACTGCTTATTTATGTACAACATGTCTTGTGCATTGACTGTACAACAAGAACCAAACAAACCCCTTGTGACATCACCCATTTTCTGCAGTGCTTTGACCTCCTGCATGGTGCCATGTTGGTAGGAACTGACTCCACCCAACCTCAGTTAACCCAAAAAAATCTGTCCAAACATCCTCATTTCTGAGGCTGCTACTGAGGCACCTTCCAGAGCTGAAATGAAGACCAGCAGAGCTCTGCTGAGAGCTGCGATCCCCAGGATTAACCAAGACTGGCTGGCCAAGCCTACAGTCTAGGTGATCAAGAGCTTTGCTGCTGGTTTGTGGTCCGGTTGGAAGGGTCCAAAACAAGTGCTGCCTGAGCTGAAGTGAAGACTAGTGTCGCTGCACTGGGAACCGTCGTCATTTTAAACCGATGCTGGCGGGCCTACTCCAGTTGCAGTCACCTGCCCACCAGCCTAGGCCTGGAATCGGTTGGCCACGGGACTGTAGGTCCAAGCTGACCTCCACTAGGTCTTGTTTCAGCTCTGACAGCACTTGTTTTAGAGGCTGCTGGTTAGACTAGACAGGTCTAGACAGGTCTAGACTAGACAAGTCTACACCTGTCTAGTCTAGACTAGACAAGTCTACACCTGTCTAGTCTAGACTAGACAGGTGTAGACTTGTCTAGTCTAGACTAGACAGGTGTACGGTAAAAGACCAGCTGACGGCTGAGGGCATGTTCGGGTACTATGGGAATAAGGCAAGGCAGGTTTATGTTATAGCACAAATAACAAGACGGTGATTCAAAGTGCTTTACAGAGACATTATAACATCACATAAATAAAAAGCACGATTTAAAATGTAAACAAAATAAAGAAAGAAAAAGGAAGAACAGCTTAAAATGCTTAAAATGTAATCAGGTTTTGAAACGCAAACCAAAAAAGTAAAACAGCAGATTTGTGTCTTTGTTCAAGTGCAGCTGAGAACAGGTGAGTCTCCAACCTGGATTTAAATAAACTGAGTTTCAGCAGATCTGAGGATTTAATTCAGCAGTCTGGGAGTTTGTTCCAGACATGTGGAGCAGAGAAGCTGCAGGAAGCTTCTCCAGCTTCTCTTTTTTTTTTTTTTTTTGATCATTCTTGTCAGTGTGGACATCGTGCACACGCTGTATGTACGATGCACCGAAATTAGTCTCTGCTTTTAACCCATCAACTAGTTTCACTAGTGAGCAGTGGGGCTGCTAGAACCAGCGCCCCGGGGAGCAACTGGGAGTTAAGGGCCTTGCTCAGGGGCCCCCAGTGATTTACCATTGTGGGCAGCCCTGGGCTTGAACCTGGGTCCTCCACGCCCAAGCCCACCACTGTAACCACTATGCAGGGACTAGTTTCTCCAGGTCCTACTGAGACATTAGATCTTTTAACCTTGATATCTTCTTCAGGTTGTTGGTTTTTAGGTGTTTAGATTGAAGCTCTGTGGTGACCTTTGATCGTTTCTCTTTGGCTCCAAAGACAATTACCTCAGTTTTGTTTTTGTTTATCTGGCGAAGGTTGTGGCACACCTGTGGTAGTTTATTTTGTCGTTCTTTATAATCTGTGACAGTAGCATGTAGATGTTAAACAGAAGAGGTCCCAGGATGGAACCTTGGGGAACTCCACATGTGATTCTTGTCTGCTCAGATGTAAAGTTACTGTTGACACAAAGTATTTCCTGTTCTCTAAGTATGTTTTGAACCAGTGTAGTACAGTTCTGTACAGACCTGCCCAGTTCAGTGGTTTCAGTGATATATTGTATCAACTGTATCAGTGCAGCACTGAGATGCAGCAAAACTCAGACTGACATGTTTCCACGTCTGTATTCAGACGTGTGTCATTAAACACTGTGGACAGAACCGTCTCGGTGCTGTGGTTCCATCTAAAACCTGACTAGGAGACATGTTGGTACTTTGTATTTTATAATAATAATCTAACCTTAGCAGGTCTTGGTAACAACAACATATGCATATACATGTATATTTCTGGTGTATCAATAGATATTAAAAAAAGAAAGAAAAGAAAACATGCAAGTAATACAAAGTATGCTCTTTCTGCTTCCACATGATTTAGGAGGACACTTCAGTGCTTGATGAAGTGATGATCAGCAGGTGTTCAGACCTCTAACAACGTAGATGTTTTGACAGTTTAATGGTCTGAAGCATTCAAATATGTTTTAACATAATTCCAAGAGGACAAAATATAAGGAATGATCCTGGATGCACATTAATCTGGAAAAGATTGTAAAACCACTTCCAAACTAATTTGTGTTTGATGTTCTCCAGAGAGAAAGATTATTCACAAGTGGGTAAACATTCAAGACAGTTGTCAATTTTCCCAGGAGGGGACGTCCCATCAGATTTACTCCAAAGTCAGACGGTGTAATAGTCAGAGAAATACAACAGCACCCAAGAATTCCATCTTAAAATGTTGGAAGTCCATGACAGCACCATGAGAAGAAGACTGAACCAGGACCGTTTCTTTCCTGGAGAAAACCTCTTTTGTCTACAAAGAACGTGGAAGCAGGACTGGAGTTCACAAAACTGCCTCTGAAGTAACCAGCAGACTTCTGGACCAACGTCCTCTGGACAGACGAGACCAAAGTGGAGATGTTTGGTCTTCATTCCCAGAACCATGTTTGGAGGAAACAGCAGAAATATCTCAGAGCCACTGTCAAGCACGGTGGTGGAGGTGTCATGTGTGGTTGTTTTACAAGTCCAACATGAACTTCTCCATAGACCGGAATATTCTAGAGACAAATATGAGGAATTCTGTCTGACAGCTAAAGTTTAGTTGCAGCTGAATTAAGGTATGTGTAGATGATTATAGTTGGTCAGTCAAAATCAATTAAATATATGCAGTTTTTAAAATTAAATTTTAGTCTCCTTACCAACGTTTGTCTTAAATTGTGACAAAAGCTTGGAAAAATGGTTAGTTTTCAGGCTCTTTAGGGCTTTGTTCACTCAGCATTACTTCAATAATAAGTCATGTAATATGAGATTGTTTAAAACACAAACTAGGAAGAAAAAAGTTCCCTCAGTTACAGCAGAGTATTTCACGCAGCCAGCTGTGACCAGCAGACTGGACTCGTTTGACTTTGTAATTCAGTCTACTGGTACTTCATCTGTTTCCAACAAATATAACGAAAAATCATCATCTTCTTCACACAAACCAGCAAACGGTTATTTTAACAAGTCACTCATCGTCATAGTTCCAGTCATCGGAGCATCTACCGCCAGCACAGACTGAGCACGAGCGCGCACGTGAAGGAGTTTACACGGAACAACACTGCCACAGGAACACAACATGAATATCCTGTCGTGGTCCTTCCAAGATTACAAGCAAACACTCACTTCCCGTCTTCCTCTCGGGTGTCTTACTACTGCCGGCTCCCGTTCAGCCTCGGTCGAGGGGGAACAACACAGACGCACACTGAGTGCAGCAAACACGAGCATACGTGCACCGGAATGTGGCCTTTTGATGTTTGATTCTATTACATATGGTACGGTAAGGAGATAAAGACGCCAACCAGCCGTGGCTCTCACACAGGCCAGACGTTTTCCAGCGGTATTCCGGAGGTGTGACGTGTGGAAACACAATGTGGGTAAACTTCACTCCGGAAGCCTCGTGGACGTGTTTCTGCCTACTCTTGAGGAAACGCAGGACAAACCTCCTGTGAGGTCACCTGCTGGTTGTCTGAGCAGAGCTGTTGAAGCCTGTTTTCCCTGTCTGTCCAGCGTCACACCGTGGTCACTCCCAGCCGGCTGAGGTTTCCGCTGAGCTTCAGTTGTATCTTCCTGCTCCTCAACTTCACCATCTTATGTTCTCAAAGGGATTAGGTCCAGATTCTGGTCCAGAATGCAGGTGGTGACCCCACCTGCTGGACCTAGCTCAGCAAATCCTGGCTTCTGTTCGACCGACTGCAGACCCTCTGTGAAGGTTCTGGACTTGCTCTCCCACGGCTGGCTTCACAAGGCTCCTCTTCCTTCCTTCCCTCGACTACAGCATCACCTCTCCGCCTTCCAACTTACTCGCCACTCTAACTCACCTTGAGTTCAGGATCAGCTGTCTCCATCAACTCAACACTCCTCTAGGCTTACCTCCACCTGGACTCATCCTCCCTGATCCCATTCATTCCTCCCTGGTGAATCTTCATCTCCACAAGCTCCTGAAACCCCCCGACTCCAGAAAACACCCAGACCCAGCACTGTCATTCATAGCTTCAGAAATAAACTCCTTAAAAGTTGCCTCAGAGTTTTGCATTTGGGTCGGTATTCACGGAAAACCATGACAGCGGGTCAATCCCGCCCACCAGTCCAGGTCCAGGAGCAGCGGGCCGAGCTACAGCGGGTACCAGCACAGATCTGCTAGTTCTCGTTTCAGCTTTGGTGGCACCTGTTTCACATGGCATTGCCCTGGAAGGCTCGTAAAATAAGGCGAAGGTCACTCAACCGGAGCATCACGCTCGCTCAATGTGTGAATGTAGCAGCTGATCTACTGGAGGATCTTCTGGAGGATCTTCTGGAGGATCTTCTGGAGGATCTACTGGAGGATCTTCTGGAGGATCTTCTGGAGGATCTACTGGAGGATCTTCTGGAGGATCTACTGGAGGATCTTCTGGAGGATCTTCTGGAGGATCTACTGGAGGATCTTCTGGAGGATCTACTGGAACCAAGCGTGGATGATGATCACCTTATCAACATCGGTTTCCACTCACCAATGCCACTACAGATAAATTTAAATAAACTTTTTGTGCTAAAACATCCATTGAGGAACCGAGGGAACCTTCTGCATCGTGTTCGCCTCTATTGGAAATACAATCTGGACAGAAGCTGCATGTAAAAAAAAAACAAAAAAAAACTAAGCCTTTAAGTAAATTAATAAAATAAAGTTTGTTCCAAACAATTACCTTTGAGTATTTTATGAAAACATTTACTATACAGCCAAAATGGTTTGGTATAAATTAGTGAATGGGGTCATTTCAGGTCGAGGTCGTTGATCATGTGCAGAGCATCCAGATGCACGGCGCCCATACGGACCCACAGGGTTGGTTCCAGTATTTAAGTAGAATTAAAACGACAGTTAAACTTGCTCAGGAAAGCCTTCATTTTAAAGAACTTAATTGCTTTAAAATTACATGTACATAAATTAAATGTACATTAACGGTGAGGTGGGGGTTTAAGTCCAGGAAAAAAAATGCAAAGTTTCTGAGATTCAATATAAAAACTAGTTTCTGAGTTTTTCCTGAAGTTTGACATCAGAATTTCTGAGATCTTTTCTGACAAATTTTGTTGAGTCAGAAGTTCTAAGGATTTTCTCATAAAATAGCTCCTTCAAGAAATCAGAATGTCGGATTTGTTTTCCTTGCAAATTTACAATTTTACAAAAGACAAAATTTTCACGTTTTCTTTTTCACAAGTTCATGAAGTCAGATTTTTGTTCTTTGAATTTAAAGTTAGTTTAGGTAAGTTTGTACTTGCCAAAGACGGCTCGGGGATGTACTTTAAAGGATGTGAAAATGCACTTGAGTCTGTCTGCGACCGTGTACTTGATGACATCACAGCTGGCTAAATGTCTTTTTGTGATTTCACCACTGAAACGACGTTTGAAAGGGGACATTCACTCCCAACTTGGCAACATCTTCAGCATGGATTCACTGAAGGAGCTGGAAGCGTGGCTAACTTTGATTGACACGAGGTGGGCGTGACCCAGCCAGCTTCCCAGGAATGTTCTGGCCATTTGCAACATGGCCCCACAACTTCAAAAGCACTCTTCAGAAAACCTGTGGGTGATGTCACAGAGGGTTTTTAGGCCCGTGGTCTCCAAGGTGAACCTGGGTAAATGGGTGGTGCTAGAACACCCCCAAGGGTTTTGACAGTACTTGGACTTTAAATTGGAACAGAACTTCAGCTTTTACTGTGAACATTTCACAAATACACAAGTAATTAATAAATGGTTCTCATGGCCTGACAATCTAAATTTGATTGTTGGATTCAACAATCTAGCCTGTTTCTTCTTAACCTATGACCAGGCTCATATAGAGGGTTTTAAGTTCCCTATAAGGCTGCAGTTTAAATACATAAATAAATAAATAACCGGGGGGCCCTTGCACAGCTGGGCCCCTAAAAAGCTCGGAACAGCCTTGTCTTCCCGGCAGCTGCGGATGGAAATGTTAAAAGCAGCTGATCCTGACAGAAATCCCACGCAGCTGCGTCTGGACCGTCCTGAGGATGTCCGACTTGTGTATAAACTTGTGTGTAAAGTCGCTATCTTTGTGAAGATCAGCCTCTAAAGGTCCGTTTCCGCCGGCCCTTACCTTCTCTTTCCTCGGTCTTTGCTTTTCCATCTCCGCTAAATCCAAACTTTCATCCCACGGCGGCAGCTCCGATTCAGAGCAGGAAAACTTGCAGACACCATTAAAAACCGGGACACGAGTCTCCCGTCGGTCTCCGGCGAAACCAGCTGCCAGTAAAGCTGACGGGCAGGAGGCGTCTCGTGTTGTGGAGGTTTCACGGTTCCCTTCCGTTAAAGTTTACCCAAAGAGGCTGCGCCATGTTCCCGCAGCTGATCCTGTCCTCAGAGCGGAATTTTTATCCGGTGAGAGGCGGGGATCCGGTCGGCTCCAGGACTGCAGCCTTCCGCGGGTTCGGTTACCTCCCAGACATTCAACACTACGGACCTGTACACGATAATACTACGGACCTGTACACGATAATACTACAGACCTGTACTACAGACCTGTACACGATAATACTACAGACCTGTACACGTAATTACTACAGACCTGTACACAATAATACTACAGACCTGTACACGATAATACTACGGACCTGTACACGTAATTACTACAGACCTGTACACGATAATACTACGGACCTTTACACGATAATACTACGGACCTGTACTACGGACCTGTACATGATAATACTACATACCTGTACTCGATAATACTACAGACCTGTACACGATAATACTACGGACCTGTACACGTAATTACTACAGACCTGTACACAATAATACTACAGACCTGTACACGATAATACTACGGACCTGTACACGTAATTACTACAGACCTGTACACGATAATACTACGGACCTGTACACGATAATACTACGGACCTGTACTACGGACCTGTACATGATAATACTACAGACCTGTACACGATAATACTACGGACCTGTACTACGGACCTGTACACGATAATACTACAGACCTGTACACGATAATACTACAGACCTGTACTACAGACCTGTACACGATAATACTACGGACCTGTACACGATAATACTACGGACCTGTACACGATAATACTACGGACCTGTACACGATAATACTACGGACCTGTACATGATAATACTACGGACCTGTACACGATAATACTACGGACCTGTACACGATAATACTACGGACCTGTACTACAGACCTGTACATGATAATACTACAGACCTGTACACGTAATTACTACAGACCTGTACACAATAATACTACAGACCTGTACACGATAATACTACGGACCTGTACACGTAATTACTACAGACCTGTACACGATAATACTACGGACCTGTACACGATAATACTACGGACCTGTACTACGGACCTGTACATGATAATACTACATACCTGTACTCGATAATACTACAAACCTGTACACGATAATACTACGGACCTGTACACGTAATTACTACAGACCTGTACACAATAATACTACAGACCTGTACACGATAATACTACGGACCTGTACACGTAATTACTACAGACATGTACACGATAATACTACGGACCTGTACACGATAATACTACGGACCTGTACTACGGACCTGTACATGATAATACTACAGACCTGTACACGATAATACTACGGACCTGTACTACGGACCTGTACACGATAATACTACAGACCTGTACACGATAATACTACAGACCTGTACTACAGACCTGTACACGATAATACTACGGACCTGTACACGATAATACTACGGACCTGTACATGATAATACTACGGACCTGTACACGATAATACTACGGACCTGTACACGATAATACTACGGACCTGTACATGATAATACTACGGACCTGTACACGATAATACTACGGACCTGTACACGTAATTACTACAGACCTGTACACGATAATACTACAGACCTTTACTACAGACCTGTACACAATAATACTACAGACCTGTACACGATAATACTACAGACCTGTACACGATAATACTACGGACCTGTACACGTAATTACTACAGACCTGTACACGATAATACTACAGACCTGTACACGATAATACTACGGACCTGTACACGTAATTACTACAGACCTGTACACGATAATACTACAGACCTGTACACGATAATACTACAGACCTGTACACGATAATACTACGGACCTGTACTACAGACCTGTACACGATAATACTACAGAGCTTTACTACAGACCTGTACACAATAATACTACAGACCTGTACACGATAATACTACAGACCTGTACTACAGACCTGTACACGTAATTACTACAGACCTGTACACGATAATATTACAGACCTGTACACAATAATACTACAGACCTGTACACAATAATACTACAGACCTGTACACGATAATATTACAGACCTGTACACAATAATACTACAGACCTGTACACAATAATACTACAGACCTGTACACGATAATATTACAGATCTGTACACGATAATACTACAGACCTGTACACGATAATACTACAGACCTGTACTACAGACCTGTACACAATAACACTACAGACCTGTACTACAGACCTGTACACAATAACACTACAGACCTGTACACGATAATACTACAGACCTGTACACGATAATACTACAGACCTGTACACGATAATACTACAGACCTGTACTACAGACCTGTACACAATAACACTACAGACCTGTACTACAGACCTGTACACGATAATACTACAGACCTGTACACGATAATACTACGGACCTGTACTACAGACCTGTACACGATAATACTACAGACCTGTACACGATAATACTACAGACGTGTACTACAGACCTGTACAGGATAATACTACGGACCTGTACTACAGACCTGTACACGATAATACTACAGAGCTTTACTACAGACCTGTACACAATAATACTACAGACCTGTACACGATAATACTACAGACCTGTACTACAGACCTGTACACGTAACTACTACAGACCTGTACACGATAATATTACAGACCTGTACACAATAATACTACAGACCTGTACACGATAATACTACAGACCTGTACTACAGACCTGTACACGATAATACTACAGACCTGTACTACAGACCTGTACACGTAATTACTACAGACCTGTACACGATAATATTACAGACCTGTACACAATAATACTACAGACCTGTACACGATAATACTACAGACCTGTACACGTAATTACTACAGACCTGTACACGATAATACTACAGACCTGTACACGTAATTACTACAGACCTGTACACGATAATATTACAGACCTGTACACAATAATACTACAGACCTGTACACGATAATACTACAGACCTGTACTACAGACCTGTACACGTAATTACTACAGACCTGTACACGATAATATTACAGACCTGTACACAATAATACTACAGACCTGTACACGATAATACTACAGACCTGTACTACAGACCTGTACACGATAATACTACAGACCTGTACACGATAATACTACAGACCTGTATACGATAATACTACAGACCTGTACACGTAATTACTACAGACCTGTACTACAGACCTGTACACGATAATACTACAGACCTGTACACGATAATATTACAGACCTGTACACAATAATACTACAGACCTGTACACGATAATACTACAGACCTGTACTACAGACCTGTACACGATAATACTACAGACCTGTACACGATAATACTACAGACCTGTACACGATAATACTACAGACCTGTACTACGGACCTGTACACGATAATACTACAGACCTGTACTACAGACCTGTACACGATAATACTACAGACCTGTACACGATAATACTACAGACCTGTACTACAGACCTGTACACAATAACACTACAGACCTGTACTACAGACCTGTACACGATAATACTACAGACCTGTACACTAATTAAAAATAAACCAGACTATGAAGACCTATAGACTTAATTAAAACACACTTGTACATGATAATGTGTTAACATTATTACAGCAGAGTCTTTTCTAAGTTCTTAAGGCCCTTCTGTAAGTTCTTGTTTGTAAAACTAGTGTGGTGGTAGCTACATTTTTAAATCTAGAAAATTCAAGTTTTACCTGCAAATTTGTGAGATCATGAAGTCAAAATTTCTTATTTTCTTTTTTTTTTTATATTAACAAGCTTGTGGGGTAAATTTTTTCTGACAAACTTATGAAATCAAAAGTTAAAAGTTAGTTGATTTTTTTTGTTTACAGTATGTGATTTTATCAATTTTAAACTTTGTGAGAGAAAACTCAAGCGGCTGCAACTGCAGACATTTATTTCTCCTTTATTATCAAGGCTGAAGTTGTAACTCTGAGGCCCCCTAGTGGCTGCGGCGGCTCAATGCATCTGCACAGAGAGTATGAAGTCTCTCATTAGATTACTTTAAAAAATTGGCTAGTAGAATATATTAAAAGGAAAAAATAGGTGATTTTAGTGGAATTTGGTGACAGTAAAACAAGAGGACACAAGTCAACCGAGGTGCATGTCTTGTTTTCATTGGCAACGCTCTGATGCACTTAACTCATTTTGATTTCTAATCTTAATTCTTCATCTACTGAAAATGGCATCAAAAATGAAGTCAGCAACTTCAGCTTTAATTTGTCACATTTATTTCTTCACTCATAAACCACAGTTCTTCTGTACAGGTGCTATTCTAAAAACAAACCTTTAAGAAATCCACAAGTTATACAATACTGTACAAAATATAAGTGCAGCGTGATTTTACTGCATGAGTCTGAGGGTTAAACTCTCGTCCTTCTTTAGACGAGATCACATTTAACTGTTAAACTGTATTCCAGATCACTACTTTATGTGCTGATTTGAATGATGCTCCACAGAAACCACAGAAACAGAAATATTTTTATAAATGAAAGGAAAACATCAAAAATGGTCACTTTTTTTTGGTACATAAACTCTAACCAAGAAAAGAAAAAAAAATCCCAAACTGCAGCCTTAAAAGTTCGTGACATAACACCACTGTCAAAATAAGAAAAATATCTATAAAACTCAGAAAGATTTGTCCTTTCAAACATCCTGCGAATGCAGAGACACGACTCCATCCGTCCATTAACGTCCACGTCTCCGGGTTTTAGTCGCAGCAGCAGCAGGCTGAGCAAAGAGGTCCAGACTTCCTTCTCCACAGTCACCACCTCCAGCTCTTCCAGGGGAATACTGCGGTTTTTCCAAGCCAGAAGAGAGCTCTCGGCTCTCGGCCAGGAGCTCTGCTGTTGGGGGTAACTGCTCCTGGAAGGGTCTCCCAAGGCAAACTGGTCCTGATGGGACTAAGAGCGATTCACTCACACTGAGATGAAGAAGTTAAAACAAAGGCTCCCCTGAATAAAGACCAGTCGGTACTACAGTTACTAGATGCACCTGTGATTTTCCTGCCATGGAGAGCTGGAAGGTCTCTTTCACTTCACTATACGAGACAGTTGATCTCTTTTAGGTGGATACGTTTTCTACAGAGGAGTTTGGTCTGAACTCAGTTCCATCTCAAATATTGACCATATAAATACATAATAGTGCAACTTCAACTGGGACCCAAAGTGTTCAGTTCTGGACAAAAAATCAGCTGCAGCAAATATCGTTATATCGAGAATTTGTGTCTTTGTTATTTTAAAGAAGAATTTGGACAGTTTCTTGTCTGTGTGGTCAGTTGGTTGAGAAAGTCTTTCTTTCTGTCAGATGCTGAACACTCGGGGTCCCCGTAACTATGCCCTTCACAGGATCCCTCACGCGCTCACGCGTTTCCGGGCCTTGTTGGTCCGTCTGGGCCGGGTCATCCTGAGACAGAGCTTGTACAGCCTCACGGGTCTGTCTTTTCTCTTGGTCCTCCTGACCTTCAGCTTCACTGCCTGCAGGTGGCGCTGCTCCTCCACATCCTCACCGCTCCTCGTGTCCTGAGGCAGCTCCGCTCTCACCACAGTTGCAGCGCAGCTGTCAAATAAAAGAGGAGGAATGATTTTATTATGATTTACTAGATTTTTGTTTTCCCAGATTTCTTTATTGCGAAGCTGCAGACGCAGGTAAATAACAAATAAACAAACATGTTTTCAAAGATTAAACCTGTGGTTTTGGCCTTTTAGGGTCCATGTCAGCCCCTCGTCGTCTGTGTGCTAGCAGTCCATCATGTGTCAGCTGTCAATCATCCAGCTCTCCATAAATGACACGAATTAACCCTTTGAAGAGGCCCCCACGTTTGGTCACATTTGGTTTTACCGCTTTACACTATCTACACGAATCAATATTCCACCTGGATACACACCTATGTATAACAGTGTCCTCAGATGTTCTAACAGTTTGCTGCTCACCAGCATTCAGATGTGTGTTAACACAATGCCAAGAGGGAAAGACATTAGCAACGAATTTGGAGTTCTGTGTTCCACAGTGAGAACGATCATTTACATGTGGAAAAACATTAAAGACAGCTTTCAGTCTTCCCTGGAGTGGACATCCCATAGATTTACCTCGAGGCCAGACTCAGAGAAAAAAAAATCCAAGACAAACATTCCAGACCTTACAGGCCTCAACTGAGCAGGGTAGATGTTAAAGTCCACGACAGCGCAATCAGAAAAAGACTGAACCAGGACAGTTTGTTTGAAAAAGTTTCCAGGAGAAAAGCTCTTCTGTCTAGAAATAACATGGAAGCACAACTGAGGTCCTCAAACCAGCAGACTTCTGGAACAAAGTCCTCCGGACAGATGAGACCAAAGAGGAGATGTTCGCTCTTCATGTCCTGAAAAGACCCGGTCAAAGTCCAGACCTGAACCTGGTTTAGATGCTGAGGTGGGAGATCTTAAAGAGATCTGTGTAGACGTAAAGGTCCAAAGCCCTCAAGAGGAATGGACCAGAACTCCTCCACAACAATATGAAAGACACATAAAGTCCCACCGGCAGCAACTATTGCAAGTGACGGACGAGTTCGCAGCTTCTCCCACGTGGTCTTCTCCTTTTTCTTCTCCTTTTTCTTCTCTTTTTTTCTTCTCCTTTTTCTTCTCCTTTTTCTTCTCTTTTTTTCTTCTCTTTTTTTCTTCTCCTTTTTCTTCTCCTTTTTCTTCTCTTTTTTTCTTCTCTTTTTTTCTTCTCCTTTTTCTTCTCTTTTTTTCTTCTCTTTTTTTCTTCTCCTTTTTTTTCTCTTTTTTCTTCTCCTTTTTCTTCTCCTTTTTCTTCTCCTTTTTCTTCTCCTTTTTCTTCTCTTTTTTCTTCTCCTTTTTATTCTCTTTTTTCTTCTCCTTTTTCTTCTCCTTTTTCTTCTCTTTTTTCTTCTCTTTTTTCTTCTCCTTTTTCTTCTCTTTTTTCTTCTCCTTTTTCTTCTCTTTTTTCTTCTCTTTTTTCTTCTTTTTTCTTCTCTTTTTTCTTCTCTTTTTTCTTCTCTTTTCTTAAATAAACAGAACAGTTCAAACATTTATAGGCTTTTGTTCATCTGAGGTTTAAACTAAGAGCCACTACGATCAAACGACTTTAATCATGTTTTATCACTAACGCTCTAGATTGAAAGATGTTCTGTCTTGTTAATTATTCATTAATGAATGTCCAGTCTGATGTGTGACCTGGTTTCACAGTCGGTCCAATCATCCGTACAGCTGTACAACACTGATTATGGTCGTGTTGCAGCGCTCACACATCCGTTTACGCAGCATAAAGCCAGCTCATTTGAGTCCGTGTAGGTCTGTAAATACTGACGTGTTGCCTTCTGTGCAGTCCTGAGGCAGGAAGCAGGACCGGGACACATGCTCCAGCAGCAGAGCCTGCAGTTCGGTCATCTGTCTCTGCTGAGCCAAAGCCTGGAATAATCTGGATGGACACAGAAACGGTGAAAGCGTCACATACAAACACGGCCAGCAGCTTCCAGCCGAGATGAACAGCCCACCAAGTGTGTGCAGACGCGGTTCTGGTCATGTCCAAGGACATGAGATCCTGTCGGAGCCGCTGCGCCTTACGTAAGACTGGGACTGTGAATGTACACCGGCCTCGATGGCGTGTTGTGAAACACGGCCTGGTGAACGCCGTGTCTAAGTAGAGCAGCTGAGGTGAGCGCTCTGTTATCACTGACTGAGTGACGGCGTGCTGCAAACAGGAATGTAAATATTTACCGCTGGCTCGGAGGCTTCAGTCAGTCTGTGTATTCCCGATAGGATGTGACACATCGCAGCATTACAAATGACCGATAATTCTCAGCCTCACGGTCATTTAGTGGCGTGGGATTGTTGGTTCACCTGGCGGTGCAGTTGCAGGAGTAGAGCGTCCTCGGCTCTGCGTTGTGGAGGCCGTACTTGCTCTGCTCTGGGAGGATCCGGGCGCTACAGCCATCAAGCTCTTTGTAGGTGCTGCATGGCTCTGAGGGGAGGACGCGACAGTGAAACGTTCACTTTCACTCAAATACGGCAGGAAAGTCAACCGACTTCGGGAAAGAATACCTGTGACAGCTGCGTATCGCTCTGTCGAGGCCTGGTGTTTGGCCAGTAGAGCGTTCTCCAGATCGTAACTCGCCTCGGGGGCTGATCCTGAAGTCTTGGCGCCTGTGGAGATGGTAACCTTGGTAACAGCAGCTCTGGGGCTGCTTGGCAGTGTGGTGGATGCGTCAGCGGTGGTGGAGGTGAGCTGTGGATCTGATGTGGTGATCTCTGGGAGTTCTGGATCTGAGGTGGAGCTGGCGTTGGAGCACGAGCCGTTGGCGCAGCGGTCGGTCACTTCGGCGGACTCGTACACGGTGGGAGGATGGACGTCAGCGTACAGCGCCATCTGGGTCTCTTTACACCTTTCAGTGAAAGCAGAGGGTGAAATAACTCAATGGAAAGTTTTACCCGTTTGTTTTCTCAACGGTGGTTATTTGGAAAAATGTCGTAGTGTTAACAGTATTTTTATACGCTAATGATTAATCAATAATTTATTAGCCAGTCCAAAGGAAAATCCCCACATTATACACATGTAAATATGTTTATTTCTGCGACAGAGTTGACATTTTAACATGGCGGTTGATGGAGATTGACCTGCTTTTGCAGCCACTAGTGGCCAGTGGAGGAACTGCAGCTTTTAATACTTCCTGGATGGATCCAACCTGGACATAAGAATGTTGGCTCTTCCCACGTCTCTGTTACTGCTTAAAAGGTTGAGATATATGTGTAAAATAAAGCACATGTAGCAGTGAAATAACTGTTATTGTGGTCATACGTCCTTGTTGTGGTGCCAACTGTGATTTTTGTCCATTTTCCTTATTTTTTGTGTTTGGCCTCTGCAGACTTGAGCGAGGAAACCCTGTCGTGGTTTCCCGTCGGCCGCCAGCTTCAAAAACTAAAGTCGTTACAATAATCTAGAAATCATTTTGTAAGTGTAAAATTCCTGCGCGAGATAACTTGCAGATGCGATGTCGATGTTTTGCTTTGTGCGTTTTAGTTTTTTCTTTGTCTGAAGTTAACTGGTTGGCATGTTGCACACAAATGTTTTCACTCACATTCCGAACCAGTTTCTCTGAGCGCACTGCAGTTGGTGGGAGAAGGTGAAGCAGTGCATCTTCAGCAGGTTGAAGAAGGTGTACCCCACCACGCCGGATATCCTGTCGTTGGCCTCCCTCAGACAGCTGCGAAACCTTCAACACATCGGACTTGGCTCCATCATTGTCACAGAATCAGGTGAGCCCATGTGGACCGGATGTCATTTGGGGGGGTCGTTACCTGTTATCGCAGTCGCAGTGAGACATGGTGAAGATGTTGCTGTTGAAGACGCCAAACTGGGAGTGAAAGGACAGGATGGTGTGTTTGCACTGGTCGTGTTCCCGGCAGCAGCTGTCCGTGTCGGAGAAAAGCCCTGGAAGGAAGGACGGCGCAGGCATTATCCCAAAGCAACCCAACTGAATTCTCATAACGCAATTATATGATCGGATGAAATGTTTTGGAGCAAAAATCTGGATTTTTGGTTCGTGCTGATTTGCTTTTGATGGGTTTTTTAAGGCTGCTTGTAATTTCACAAACAGGAACTATTTGCTGTTCATCCCGGCAGACCGATCCTTCCTCTGCTTTTATTGCATATTCAGTGTGCAGGAAAGGAGGTACCTGCTTCCTAGTGAGGCCTCTGCTTGAGATTCCTGCTTGAAAATGACAATTACTCAAAATGAGCACATCACGTCAAGATATATTAGACTAAATATGGAATAAAGATGAAGAGAACTTGTTTTATTCGGTAAACATGTCACTACGTGTATTATTTCCTGGCCACATCTCAGGAAGGTCTCGACTGTTTTACATTTATACAACCCTCACAGCCAATATAATCAATCTTTTCATAAATCCACATCTCTTCAGGTTTTATCAAGCCAGAACCAATAAATAAAGATGGTATATTTCGTTAGGTGATTGTTGGCAGTCTGACACTTTCATTTCTGTAACTGGAAAAGACCTGAGAGATCAAAACTGATCTTGATTAGTCGGACTTTTGTTTTCCAGGTTTTCCCCTGGGAAGTGACCGATGCTGGAAAGCTCCAGACATAAGACCGAGTTCAGAGTTGGGCTGTGGAAGGTGGAGGTTTTTTTGGTTTAGCTCAGTGAGTTTCGTCTCAGCGTAAAGGCTGGTGTGGTGACATGACAGCGTTATGAAACAAAACGGGCCATTTTAGGAAGATGACAATAGTATTAGAGTAACTGTTCCTGCTTGTGTTTATTATCATCGTTAATTCCGGATGATAAAAACAGCAGCATCCTTGTGCAACCATGTGTGCTGGAAGACTAAAGAAGAAGAAGAAAGCCAGGATTTGGAGATCTTCTGAGTTTCTGGCACCAGATAATAGCTGGTTCATGCATCACTCTGAGCTTCCTGAGGCTGATTAGAAAAAAAAATAAAAATCAGAAAGGTACTGTGCTCCATCTGTACATCGGGTTCTCCCTCCTGATCTCGTATAAACTGATAAACAGTCTATCTGCAGATAAAACCAGCGTCGTCTGTTTCCTGTCCTGATACTTCCTTCGTTAAGATAACATGCTTTGTGGCATCGATAACTACGCGTTCTTTTTATTTTATTTTTTTAAGTCTGCAGGCTTCTTTGTACTGAACTTACTGAACTGATCTCTTGTTTTTCTTTATTTCAGTTTTTCTTTTTTCTGTTCCAGAACTGAGACACCAGATTAAAAAACTTCACTGATGTGTGACTCAGTTTCTTTGCTGTTGTTTTTGCTTCTCATTCATTTGCCTAACAGACATACTTATACACACCTTGATGGCAAGCAGATGAAGATCTATTCATCTGAAGCCAGGAAACCAAAGCTGTAGGACAGCAGCCCTCTAGAAGCGCAATGGGCAACCCGACCAAAGGCTGTATAAGAAGAACTGGACAAGCCTTCAGTGACATCACACAAGGTTTCTAAAGAATGCTTTTGAAGCCGTTTCTTTTTGTCTTACTGAGCAGTCCCACGTGGCAAAAGAGCAGAATGAAACTCGTTCGACTGGAGATAGCTGCCAGGCTGCCAGCAGCAGCTACCTAAACTACCAGACGAAGGCTGCTAGTCGGGACTAACTGGAGGACGGCATCTAGTTCACAGGGCCACTATCTCTGGAGCCAGCGCCTCCAGCTGAGCCACCTGTCAGGATGGCCTCGACCCTCCAGCTTGACTAACCAGACCTCCACTTTGAGCTCCATCAGGGTCCTGGCCAAGGATCCTCCCTGGTGCAGTCTTGGATGTGAATGACTGGACTTTTCTTTATTTATACTGGAAAACCCCTTTAGTCATGTCACATGACTTAGCTGTACCAGTGTGAAGTTGGGGCAGCTCGATGGATTGGTGGTCAGCACTGATGCTTCACAGCAAGAAGGTTCCTGGTTTGAATCCCAGCAGGACTTTCTGTGAGTTTATGTGCTCTCCATGTGTTTCTGTGGGGTTCTTCCAGGTTCTCCAGCTTTCTCCCACACTCCAAAAACATGTATGTTATGTTTATTGGCAATTGTAAATTGGCCAGGAGTGGGTGTGAGAGTGTGTGGTTGTTTGCAACACCTGTGTAGGTGTAGCCCCGCCTTTTACCTGCAGAGAGCTGGGGGAGGCTCCAGCAGACCCCTGTGACCCTAAACATGTATAAGTGAGAATTAATATTGGATAGATGGATATTGTGGAGGCTGGATCGTTCTACTCTGATCGGGGTCTGTGACGTCACAGTAACCTGCAACTCTGAAAGGTTCGTAAAATGACCAAATTTCAGACTTTTCTGGCACATACCAGAATAACAAGGTCGTCCTGTGTCAGGTTTTTGATTTGTGATCATGCTCAAATAAACGGTCAAAGAACAAACAATAATATTTTTTATAAAAAGTCCTCTATACTAACTCATAAAAACATAACGTACCCAAATCTTGATAAGATGGTGCCTTGTTCCCAGAACCGCACCACAGGGTCCCCGGCACAATGAAGCCGCGCTTGACACGGTGATGTACCGTGACCCCTGAGCTTCCATCTTCACCTGGACCACCGACGAGAAGGCTCTTATCCTCACCTGGACCACCGACGAGAAGGCTCTTATCCTCACCTGGACCACCGACGCTCCTCGCTCGTCTCTTCTCTGCGCGCTCTTTGAAGTCGGGAGAGGCCAAAGAGACGCACTGGTTTCCCTCAAACAAGGAGCTTAGATCCAGATTTACTACCGGATGATCCAAAAATCCCAGTTTGCGCTCCCGGCACAGAGACAGGTAACTCCGGATCAACAGCGCGTCATCGCTCCACGTGCATCCGAGCAGAGCGCCCTCCGCGCTCCAGGCACTATGGTACAGCTGCAAGGACGGGGGGCTCCACCGGGGGTCTTTCTGGACAAAACTCAAATGCATTTCGCCCTCAGGATAACTTTTAGACCAGGTGCAGAAGATGGATGCTCGTGCGGCCGTGCAGGCCAGCAGGAATGATGTTAAAATGAAAATAGGAGCAGCCTTGTGCGTCATGGTGGCACGTGGATGAAGCGACAGGAAAGAAGCAGATGTCCACCTCAGATACGCAGAAAAACGTCCCCCAGTCTCTTTTGGCTTTTGTGCAGATTTTCAGATTCACGGGTCGGTTTTTAAATGAGAGAATGAGGCGGTAGAGGAGGAGGGGGGTGCGCGGGTGTTCCTGTGGATTAACTGGACGTCCAGATCAGACACGTGACCTGGTACTGTAGCCAAACAACTCTCTCCCTGGCCCACATTACTGCCACCATAACATTACTGACAACACACACACACACACACACACACACACACACACACACACACACACACACACACACACACACACACACACACACACACACACACACACACACACACACTCTCTCGTTTATTGAGCCGTAAAATGTGACTATTGATCACTTCAGACACGCCCCAATACTCACCGGCTGTGCTGATTTACAAACACAAGTTTTCTCTTCTTCTCTTTTTGTTTTTGCTTTGATGGCTCAGGTATAAATGAGCTCTTGGAGGGTTTCTGCTCTAAGACAGAGATCTTACAGATGCTGTTTTTGCGTCCTTCATAAAAGTGCTGAGCCGCTCTAGAGACCCTTCCTCAGGTCAAGACCCGGCAGGTGAGCTTTGCAGAGCAGAGTTTAACTCGCAGGACATGGAGACGCTGTTGACATTGATCTTTCTGAGAAAGAGCATTACAGTGATGAGCAAAACACCCTGTGTGTGTGTAATGCTCAGAGAAACATTAATTAAAAATTAATTAAAATATTAAGAACGTCCACATCTAAGAGCCTAAAAGCCTCACTGAGCATTTTCCCTTCGAAGTCCATGAACATACAGTCAGAAGAAGACCGGAGGCCGTCAGCTGGACGGACTTCATCTTGTCCACCTTTTAGGGCGACCTGGTCGCTCCCAAGATGACTAACTGAACTGCCAATGGCTGGCTACCCTCACCTGGACCTCCTCCAGGACCGGGCTCAGCTGGGTTCCTGCCCAAACAGAGGGTCCCGGTGGAGGGTCCCGGTGGAGGGTCCCCAGCTGCGGCGGATGATGACACCGCGGGTGGTTCCAAGTCTATTGTGAGACATCAGGGTTAATGACTTAATGAAGTTTGAGTCTCTGTAGACATTTCTGTCTATAAACTGAACAAACTCCGCCCACCTAAAGTTAATAGAATAGAGTTCAAATGGGCGGAGCGAGCAAGACTGCTCGTTGGGACACGCCCACCTGAATTTAGCTACCATCAGGAACTGATTTTAGCTCAGCTAATGTTACTTTACTTTCATTCTGATTCAATCTGTCCATCCATCCTTGTTTTAGGTGTTGCTACCAAAACACCATCTGACCTGAGGACTGCCAGAGCTCCATCTGAGCTCCATCTGAGCTCCATCTGAGTTCCATCTGAGCTCCTGCCTCTAACTGGCTACTAGTCAGATGGCCTAGGCGCTGTCCGGCTTGATGGTTCAGCCGGAGAAGCCATGCTCAGGTGGCACTAGCAGGGTTAGAGCTAGGGGCCTTCATCTGGGGTGAAGGTCGCAGCAGCCAGCTGCTGGCCTTGGGTGAAGCTGAGTGGCTACCTTCACCCCTCTCTGAGGTGTCAAGAACAGATCCTTTGTGCCTCTGTCTATCCTCAGAAACGTCCTGCGTGATGGTGACCAAGCTGGCCTCTCTGTAAACATGGACCTTATATACACTATCGCATAAGTGGAATGATATTTTTGAGTCCTGTCCATCCGTCAGTCCAGCCAGCCACACATCCACCCATCCAGCTGAGGAACGTTAGATCTCCAGGAGGTCCTGAGTCTGCTTCTGGGAGGAAATGAAAACCACGGCGCTGTTTGAAAGTTGATATAAAAACACAAAATCCTCAGCAAACATTATTTACAAATAGACTGTTCGCCAGTTTTCCTCTTCATGTTTTCTCATGTTTAAATTAACAAGTAAGTCCACTTCCAGTGTGCTGCCGTGTTATCCGTATCCGGACGCAGGATACGGGTGGGAAACTGGAGTCTATGAACTTGTTTCAAATGTCGACCATCTAAGGAGCATAAACAGACCTAACGTTGATTTAACTTGGTGATGTTCCTCTAAGTTCAGTTTCCATGGTGATAACATACTGAGTGTTGGTTCAAACTGAAAATGTAGTTTTACAGCAAACTCTGAATTAACTTGACCAGATAAGCGATAAAACCCGTTTCTGATCTCCTCTCAGGGGAACTGAATGTTTGCCGCCGGCCGGGCGTATCTTCTGATTTACACTAGGTTGGACTTCAGGTCAGACGGAGCAGCTGCCTCTCAACTTTCACCCACTTGGAGTGAAAACGTTATCAGGAGAAGACAAAGTTCACCAAGTTCTCCGCTGCGTGTCTGCCTGAGCTGATTGGTGCAAACGTCGCCTGATTCAGACAAAGTTTGTGCCATGTCACACAAATAATATCAAGCACAGATCAAATGAAGTGCCAGCATCGTCATCATCATGTCTTTATTAATTAACCATGTGAGTGCATAAACATGAGTGCAGACATGCATCTACAAGAGTCAAGACGAAACGTCTAACCTGGCATCAGCGTGTTCATTATTTCTCTTTGAAGACACCTTCAGCATTGCATAATGTGATTTGATGGAAGTTTACATTAAAATGTCATGCAGAAGCATTTTGGTCCGTGACGCTCTGCAGCTCAAACATGAACATGAGGAGGTGATATCTGCACTAACATGTACCAGCGTCTCCACAAATACCCAGCAGTATTTAACGAATGCAGACATACCTATAACATACCATAACATCATCTTACACGAAGTGATAACACACGACGGGAAGGCTGACCTCTTTGCCCTCAGATGACGTGTTCACCAGAATGACATGATGGGAAAAAAGGTCAGAAAGAAAGCCGGGAATTCCCACAAGCGTGGATGCACTCTCGATTACAACATGCCGACTTAATGACAGTCAGAATAAAGACTTTATTGTCCCTTTAAGATAAGATAATCGCTCATCAGATGTTTATTTATGACATAATAGAGTTCATGATGTGATAAGGTTCTCAGCTTTGTCTGGGGGTCGGTAAATTCTTTGAAAAGCTCTGAGGGCAACATCCGTGTTGGTCGCAGGAAATCCAGCTTTCACGTTGCACTTTGGGACAAAAACTAAATACAAGTAAAAGGAGGAATCATTATAACTGCACCAACTGGAGCACAATATTCAGGAGGGACACGGTCACGAAAAGAAGCCCCACTGCAGACGTTTCAGTCCTCGAACTGGACGGTGTCGTCGTTTAACAGCACATGCCAGCGCTCGATCCTCTTGTCTTTGTTCTTGAGGCATTCGTACCAGTGCTTCAAACACTCACCTTTAGCCTGGATGCCCAACTGACACCCGCCTGCAGGCAGAGAGGGGAGGAAGCATCATGAAAGGGAACTTTTTTCTTTGTTTGTTGGAAAATATCAAACCAACCGTCTAATAATCTGGAGTCCAGCTTCTCTCTAAATGGATTTTGGGTGATATAGATGGACAGATTACTTCAGACACACCAACAAAAGTGGAGTAAGTGCGCACAGATGCCATAATCGTGGACATGTGACTGTGAAGGAGCACCTCTGCACTCCAGATGTGGAACTGCTGGATCTGAGGGGCTCCATCCATGCCATCTACTGAGAGTTCACCTGTGTCACCTGTCATATCTGTACGTGACGCCAACACCAAAGCTGTTGCCAGGTGACTAACACAACACTGATGCACATGTGATAAACCCTGGATATTTTAACCACACCTACTATATCTGACAGCTGGTCACCTCATGTTTGTTTTATGTTTATTTTCATTTCCACTGCAACAGGATAATTTCCCTTTGGGGATAAATAAAGTAGCATTCAATTCGATTCCATTAGAAGGTTTTGTGCAGCACTGCAGAACTCCTAACAGACACAATCCATTTCTTTTGGATCCAGAAATCAGGAATGATGCTGCGATTTCTTAGCAAAATGGTTCCTGGTCTCTGTGTCTAAGGATGGACCACAGGACCTTAAAATTTAGAACCCAGAACCTCAAACTCAGAACCCAGGACCTCAAACTCAGAACCCAGGACCTCAAACTCAGAACCCAGAACCTCAAACTCAGAACCCAGGACCTCAAACTCAGAACCCAGGACCTCAAACTCAGAACCCAGAACCTCAAACTCAGAACCCAGAACCTCAAACTCAGAACCCAGAACCTCAAACTCAGAACCCAGGACCTCAAACTCAGAACCCAGGACCTCAAACTCAGAACCTCAAACTCAGAACCCAGGACCTCAAACTCAGAACCCAGGACCTCAAACTCAGAACCCAGGACCTCAAACTCAGAACCCAGAACCTCAAACTCAGAACCCAGGACCTCAAACTCAGAACCCAGAACCTCAAACTCAGAACCCAGGACCTCAAACTCAGAACCCAGAACCTCAAACTCAGAACCCAGGACCTCAAACTCAGAACCCAGGACCTCAAACTCAGAACCCAGAACCTCAAACTCAGAACCCAGGACCTCAAACTCAGAACCCAGAACCTCAAACTCAGAACCCAGGACCTCAAACTCAGAACCCAGGACCTTAAAATTTAGAACCCAGAACCTCAAACTCAGAACCCAGAACCTCAAACTCAGAACCCAGAACCTCAAACTCAGAACCCAGCATGACCCAGAGTCAACCAAGCTTTAGATGTCAGACAGAAGTCCTCACATTTGTCTGTCATGGACTTTGACACCCTCTCCTGAGATAATTGAAAACTGTCTTGAATATTTTTCACTAGTCAATATTTTTTCCACACTTATCAGTCAGCTGATGAAGAGAAGTGCTGAGATGCATCTAACCCTCTTAAACTGGTGGATGCAGGAAGAGAGTGCTTAGCATTTCACACTTTTTTCTTTCATTTTAATTAAATACGCTATACTTTGTTGGTCTGAAGGTATATTTTCCTAATACTGAGACCCACTAGGTTCAGATTAATTTTTATCTTTTTGCTAAAAAAAAACAACAAAAAAACCCAGAATAAATACGTTAATTTCAGCTTGTGCTCAGAGATCCATAAAAATGCTGCAGGATGTTAAAATTTATGTCTCAATGAAGACATGAAACAGCCTTTACAACTTCTCGGCTCATGACATTTATCACACTGACGCAAGAGGAATATTTCCAACTCACAATCACTGACAAAAGAAATAGCTGCTTTATTTGGGCTGAACAAGTCAGCATCCTGCAAATCTTACTTCTCAAGGAATTCAGTCCAATACCTGATGAGATATCAGCACCTGGACCAAAGCTGTGCACTAACAGGCACTGTTGTCCCCGAAGCATCACCCACCATCACAGCTACAAATAGAGCTGGCCGACTGCACAGCCGACAAAATGTGTTTGCAAAACCAAAGTTCTGCACTTACCAATGAAATCATTAGATTTTCCCATGTCGTAGTCCCAGACTGAGACGTCAAGAGTTTTCTTGGCCAGATCGGCGTGTTTTATTTCATAACTGAACTCCTGAAACACAGTGACAAAACTGAGTCCATTACAAAAGCCATGAGTGAAATCCAGGAGAGCCATCAAAATAAGCTTCAGAAAGAGCTGACCTCATTGAACTCTGGGTTCAGGGTCTTCTTTTTAATCTGCGTCTTGTTTTTTGCTTTCTTTCCCATATCTGGCTTCAGACATCTGTAGAAGAAAAACATGCACATAACTACGATATAAAATAAAAACATCCAATTAAAAAGACAATGTTGAAGATTTTCCCAGAATATAAAGCTGATCCCGGAAGTGTTGACAGGACCTGGTCTATTCTGGGAGGTCGAGGAGGATGAGGAGTACGTACATTTTGACAAAGGGATCAGAGTATCCATTGGAGTCCATGGCAGCCAGGTGAGCACATCGGACCACGCCCACAATCAGACGACTCTGCTGACTGTTGTACGTCAGTGAGATCAGGATCCGACCCCTCTCCTCCGAGTCCTCGCCTTCCTTCACCTGCACGCACGCATGCACGCACGCACGTGCACGCACGCACACAAATGACATAACTGAAGCTCTTGATTAGAAGCAATGCCGTCTGTCAATCTCAATTAAATCATTTTTGTTGTTTCAACAAGACGTCGGGTGGTTTCCAAACGATCTCACAAGCAGAATCCAAACTGTTCTGATAAAGGCTTCTTCCTCTGGGGTATTGAAAGTGAAAAAGGTGTTCCTCATGGTTCCTTGCTGGGCCCATTATTATTCACTATTATTGATCTCGGACAGAATATTCCTAATTCAACCTCTCATTTTTATGCTGATGATACTATCATTTATTGCGTAGCGCCCATTCCTGCTGAGGCTTTTCCGTATTTACAACAATTTTGTTATTTGAAACTTGTTCTAAATGTAGACAAAACAAAAATGAATGTTTTTACCACTTCAGAAAACTGTGAGGTCATCACTATCTGATTTTAACAAGAGATGGCCAACTAATTGAATTGGTATCTACTTTTAAATTCTAGGATTTTTATTTGAACACTTATTTAAGCAGTACTGAAACTCGAGTCCAGACTTCACTACAGAAACCATTATTGTGACACGAACACTGGTGGAAACCTTTGAGCCTGTTCTTCACTATGGAGATGTGCTGTGGTTTGAATGCCTCTGTTCATGTCTTCACGTGTCGGATAGTGTACCCCGGCGCTCTGGGACTCATCACCAGCTGTGGCCTCCTTTCTGACCATTCGGTTCTCTATTTCAAAGTTAATTGGACGTCTTTATTTGTCCAGCGCCTCAGTCATGTGTTTATTTACAAAACCATTCTGGGCATCTATCTTTCCTATTTGTCTTTTTTTAAAGAGCCCTTGACAGTCATTATCTCCTCCTACGCACGTTCTGCACTTTACCAACCAAAGTACGAACTAAGACAAGAAAGCATTTTGATCTTAGGCACCTTATCCTTGGAATAAATAACCATCTGAACTTCAGCTGCACGACCGCGTTACTCTGAGTTCAAAGCTCTGGTGAAGTCATTGCAGTCTGCCGGGTGTGTGTCAGTTCATGTGGGGAAGTTTTAATGTGTATTTAATCTTATAATGTAACCAAGCTGCTTCACTCTTGGCCAGCTCTCCCATATAAAAGATCTTTGACCTCAGTCGGACTTACCTGGTTAAATAAAGGTGTAAATAAAAAAATAAAAAGCATTCACACACATTAATCCAGTTTGCCTGATACTGATGCTCTTTATTTCTCTCTATCTACTCAGGTCCTCTACCAGAGTTACCGGTTCTTGAGGGTTCTATGCAGGACTTTTGCTGTTCCTATTACTGTGCACTTCTGGACTGAGATCTTTAAAAGTTGTTCCCGGGTTCTGCTGGAGTCCTTCCCCCAGCTTGGAGATCACAGCTCCAAGTGCACTTGGCTTGCCATCCGGTCAGCTGCTTCACAAGGGCAGTTTCCCATCCCACGTTCCTAAATCTACGGACGTCCTCACACAGAAATAGTTGGAGAAACACCTTTGAATCCAACAGAACAGCTGTCCCCGCCGTTCTTTTTTATAAAAATGATAATTCTTCATCATGTCAATCACCAAGTTCATGTTGGGGTTTTACTGGCCTGGACACTGTTTAAAAGTTGCATCCCTCTCATGTTTGTTCGGGAAGTGTTGTGACATTTGTCGATGATTTCCTACAGCAGGAAAAACACTTCCACACTGGTCTGAGACTTACGTCATCCTCGTAGAGCGCCATTCCACGGATTGATCCTCCAAAAGCTTTCTTTACCTGTTGAAGACAGAAAACTGTCAACAAAACCTCCAAAATCAGATTCATCGTCATCAGCCAGCGAATAAACAAAATTAAATAGCAAATATTCTAAATTCACCCTGGAAGATGGAACTCTGAGGACATCCCTCTCGACTGGACTGCGTTCCAGTTGCAAAATCGGAACATTAACCTTCCCTAGCATTGGAGTAGCGGCGGCAGCCGCCGTTAGCAAGTCTTATAGATAATAATACTGCGCAGATTATTTACTTTTATGTAGTTCTGCTGTTTTACTTCTTTGTCTGGTTCTGGTCAGAGGAAGAGGAACCGCGTCACAACACTTCTCTCCACTGGCGTCCTGTTCAGTTCCAGATCAATTTTAAAGTTTTATTACTGGTTTTTAAAGCTATGAAAAAGCCATATTTGACCGAGCTGCGTGATGCTGATGCTCCAGCCAGGGCATTAAGGTCATCAGCTGCTTTTAGACCAGAACAAGACTCAAGGCGAGGAGGCACCAGCCTTTAAGGCACCTAAATCGTGGACTAGGCTTCCACTGGACGCCGCATCTGCTCCCATGTCAGGACTTTTTAAATCTCTGTTAAAGATGCATCTATTCTCCTCTGCTTTTGGCACAGATTGAGTGTTTTATCTCAATAGTTTGATTAGTTTTATCATTCAAACATTTCAACTTAAAGGCGCTATCATATTAAACTTAATTATTTAATACTAGTTTTATTATGTATAACGTATTGAGGTCATCTCTGTTTTGTGAAGAACTTTGGTCATAAATGTGCAATATAAATAAAGTTGACTTAACTGACCTGTGTATGACTTGTTTCCTGTTTTATTTTGAAAGTCTGTGTTCAGCTCTCGACTTCTCCTGATTCCATGATCCTGATTGTTTACACCTGTGTCTCTTCGGGGTCACAGACTGTATAAAACATTGTTTTTTGCAGCCTCTATCGGCCAGTCGGGGAACTGCAACCAACCTCAACCTGGACATTAGATGGTTGCCACGTGGTGAGCGCCATGAGGTCATATTTTTTTTAATCTTTCCCGTCCTCCCTGCTGGTCCGTCCCCCTTTCACTCCGGGGCGTCCGTCTGTTTGCCTGTCTGCATGCCTACCACTCCTATCTGGATTTTCTAGGTTTTCCAGTTTTAAATGACAATGGTTTGAGTAAAGCAAATCTTTGGGTAAAAACTGCTGCATTTCATGATCCCAGAAGTCTTACCGGGATCACTCTCTCCAAGCAAACGCTGAAGTTCTTCTTCTGGTTAAACTTGAGTTTCTTCAGGGCGACCCGTGTCTCTCCGATGAACTCATTGTGCCCAAACTTGTCTTCGTCGCTCACTGAAAGCCTGAGGACACATGACACGTGCATGACGCTCTTACGTTTTTTAAGCTGGTGGTGCATGAGAGGAAGTAACGGTCCAGGTTACCTGAGAGTTTTGCGTGACATTTCTTCATCGGTAATGCCGTGGTAGACCAGAGTCTCATTCCACACAGGATTCAGAGTGTTCTTGAGCGTCTTGGTGCGAAGCTTGTTGGACTGAAGACAAAACAAACATGACTCTCAGAGAGGAGAAGAAGCTGAGTGAGTCAGTCTCCATCGACCGCCTTGGCAAAATGTCCAACTTTACAGCAGAAACAAACATATTTACAGTCTGGTACAAAAAACATTTAGGTCTCCATAGTTAGGTTTCATATCCATGACAACTCCACGTGAGGGAATTTCTTTGATTCGTTAAAAAAGAAAAAAGGCTTCAAACGGACGTTCAGAGAAGCTCACAAAGGGTTTGTCCAGTTCTTCTTATACAGTCGATTAACTGAGCAAAGAGCCCTCAAGATCAATAAAAGACCATTTTTAATGTTTCTTTGAGTGAACATTTGAAGCCATGACTGTTAACTGATCGACTGATAAACTGATGCTTTATCTTAAGAATCAAATGCACCGTACAAATTTAAAATGAGTAGATCATGAAGTGGATGAATAAATACCTTACTGGCTCCAGGTAGCAGGTGCAGCTTAACGTACGGGTCTGCCAGTCCGTTGGAGTCCATCGGCTTCAACCCCTGAGAGCGACAGGGAAAACAACGCTCAGATCCAGGACTGCATGTCTGTGTCACTGGTGACATCCCGTCTCGTCTCATGTCAATAGTTTCTTGTTCTATTCTTATCTGGTCCAGTCGTCTTTTTTGTTTTAACCTGTCCTACTTTCTCCCATGTGTCCTATCCTTGTCTCCCTCATCTTTGATGGTGTTTTTCAATCACAACCCATCATTTTCCATCTTTACGCGTTTTTCTTTTTTGTTTGTGAGATCTTGTATCATGTCCATCTTTGATGTCCTGTTTCCTTTTCTCTTTTTTGTTTGTCTTCTTGTCCAGTCTGGTCCATGAACCGGTCCAAGGCGTCAGCGTCCCCAGTTTTGGTCCGTTTTGTACCCCGTCTTGTTCTGCATCACATAATCAATCCTCCTCTTCTACCATCATTTGTCCAATTTGTCTTGTTTTGTCTTTGATCTTTAATTGTTAACTTCCTTCTTTTCATCTTCTTTTTTCTTATTCTGTCCTGTACAGTTTTGTCTTTTCTGTCTTGGTATATCTAATCGCCCTTTGTCTTAATCTTATTTTAAAGTTGTTTTTTATCGTTCCTTGGGCCATCTTGTGTTGTATATCTTTAATTCTCTGTCTTTGTCCCGTTTCATTGCCATTTCTTCTCTCTGTTTTCTCGTGTCGCTCCTTGTTGTATCTTGTCCTTTTCCTTTTTAATTTTGACCCGTTTTGGCATCCATCCTTCTGCCACTTCTGGCTGTGATCAGTCTGTTGTGGGAAACGGAGCTGAGCCAACAGGCAACGCTCTGTTGCCTGCTGGACTCATCTCTGTGAGGTCTTTCATGCACGTCCAACCAGAAGAAGGCCCTGGGACAGACCGAGGACATGCAGGACAGATTCTATCTCACAGATGTCTTGAGAATGCTTGAACTCAGAATTCAGAGAAAAGGAGGTGGACGGGCGGATGAATGGAAGGAAGGACAGACGGGTGGATGGACGGATGGATGGAAGGACAGACAGATGGATGGACAAAAGGACGGACAGATGGATGGACGGAAGGACAAACAGACAGATGGACAGAAGGAAGGACAGATGGATGGATGGAAGGACAGACAGACAGATGGACAGATGGAAGGACGGACAGATGGATGGACGGAAGGAAGGACAGATGGATGGACGGAAGGACAGACAGATGGACAGACGGAAGGACAGATGGAAGAATGGAAGGAAGGACGGACAGATGGATGGATGGATGGAAGGACAGACAGACAGATGGATGGACGGACGGACAGATGGATGGACGGAAGGACAGACAGATGGATGGAAGGACAGACAGACAGATGGATGGATGGAAGGACAGACAGACAGATGGATGGATGGAAGGACAGACAGACAGACGGATGGATGGAAGGACAGACAGACAGACGGATGGATGGATGGATGTTTGGATGGATCTGTTACTTTTGTTTTGTACCGTCTTTGTTCTCCTCTGTAATCTTGTCTTCTTCATTTTCTTTTCTTGTCTCATCTTGCATTAATCAGTCCTGTCATGTCCCACGTGTCCTGTCTTGTCCTGACTTGTTACACATTTCATCAGATCCCAACATGGCTTGTTTTGTACCGTGTGTTGACCTCCCGTCATCATCCAGCTCATCTCGTCTCCCTGAGCTCCTTGTGCGTGAGTGTCGGTTTACCTTGGCTTTAATGATGCAGCAGTGCAGGGCGTGGATCTCCTGTTCATAGAGCAGACTGAACTCCAGAGATCCCAGAGTGGCTGCAGGAGCAGAAAGACAAACAATCAACATGTGGGACGGAGACGGAAGAGCCGCCCCATAAAAATCATCTGGTGTCACCACCACTAGCAGCCCTGCAAAGAGACCCGTCAAGCAAATTTCCAGAAACTTTCTACGGAAAACTGAGCTGACTCATTTTAGAGAAATTCCAATTTGGAAGCTTTTTATTTATTTATATGAAAATTAAGTGGAATTAAGGGGGAATTTAAATAAACATGAGTGTAAAAAATAATAATTGGGTCATAAGCTGACATGCATGCGAGTCTCTGCTTGGCAGGAAACTTCCTCAGACTGCAAAGAATTATGGAAAAAAAATCACCAGAAGTGTTTTGATAAAAAAAATGAAATCATAATTACTGAAAATAATCATTATCTCCTGATTTTTTAAGCATGTTGCATTTAATTATGTAAAAATCAAACTGTGGAAATTTCCATGTAAAGTTGTAGTAGTTAGTGGACAAGTGGAGTCTATGTGAAGGTGTGTCATGCAGAACACGAGTCAGAATATGAAATAATTGTTTTCCCTCGTTTACATTGTTTTTGTGATTGCTGAGGATCTAAACTGAAACCACAGTTAAAATGCGATCGTAATGCAGCTGCTGTCATCAGGACCTGAGTGGTGACACATGGCAGGAATATCAGCCACACAGTCGGTTTCTCACAGCGTGTCAGCACGTGTCCTGTTGGCTTCAGGACTCTGAGGACTAATCACACTGATGCGACGGCACAGATAACCAAAATAGTTGCCTCAACTTTTTTTTTTGGTACAATACATTAATTAGAAACGTGCCAAAGGGCATCATCCAATCTTTAAAGCAGAAACCACTTACCACCACGTTTCATTAAATGACCACTAGAGGCTCTAAAGGTGACTAATGTTCCACAGACCCCCCGAAACATACAAACATACGTACAGTTTTGGAGTTATAATCTTATGAGGGCAGCTATTTTTTCTTAATTTTTATCAATTTATTGTGTCAAATGACTAGTTGCATCACTTCATCTACTTCTGAGCTGTAAATTAAGATCTAATGTGTAAACATACTTTAAAAAAAACATTGCATTGCAGTTGAAGTGTTAACTGTATTAACACCTAAATTAATTGGTCTGGAATAATCGAGGCATGAAGGCGATAAAATCCATCATTACTGGTCAGAGGTCTGGCTAACTGGCTATAGCTACAGCCCGCTGTGGCTAAGCTAACCTGGCTACAGCCCGCTGTGGCTAAGCTAACCAGGCTACAGCCCGCTGTGGCTAAGCTTACCCGGCTACAGCCTGCTGTGGCTACAGCTACAGTCCGCTGTGCCTAAGCTAACCCGGCTACAGCCCGCTGTGGCTAAGCTAACCCGGCTACAGCCCGCTGTGGCTAAGCTAACCTGGCTACAGCCCGCTGTGGCTAAGCTAACCTGGCTACAGCCCGCTGTGGCTACAGCTACAGTCCGCTGTGCCTAAGCTAACCCGGCTACAGCCCGCTGTGGCTAAGCTAACCTGGCTACAGCCTGCTGTGGCTACAGCTACAGTCCGCTGTGCCTAAGCTAACCCGGCTACAGCCCGCTGTGGCTAAGCTAACCTGGCTACAGCCCGCTGTGGCTACAGCTACAGCCCGCTATGGCTAAGCTAACCCGGCTACAGCCCGCTGTGGCTAAGCTAACCCGGCTACAGCCCGCTGTGGCTAAGCTAACCTGGCTACAGCCCGCTGTGGCTACAGCTACATCCTGCTGTGTCACACCAATATAAGAGCACTCCTTCTTCAGAGACCTAAAACCAAATATAATCTACAATCTTATGTTAACTGAAAAGCCCTGGGTTTACAGACGTAAGAAGAAACTATGACAGTAGTGAACTAACTATATACTATTTACTGTATTTATTTATTTTATACTTAAACTGTCAGTGAATGATGCTAGCTCGCTAATGTTTAACATGTTTGAGGGTTAGGCTGAGCTGCAGTTTTACCAACTTCCAGTTTATTTTTATTATTCGCCATCATTCCAACTATTTGCTGTAAACTCCCCAACTCCCCTGTGAAGTTTGCAAGTGGAGTTGGAGTCGGTGGAAACGTTTACGGTACTCAGTCTTACTGGCATCGTCCGAGTCATAGTCATCGCCCTCATCCTCCTTGGGGTCAGACGGGGGTCTCGGAGGTGTGGGGCTGTCGGCAGGTGGAGTAACACCGGGTGCAGGAATATGATATGAAACAGGTTGTGTTTTTATCTCCACAGCTGGACGGGATGCCATCTCCACCCTCTCTGAATGTTTCTTGTCCACCTCTGCAGGACCTTGAGACATTAAGACGCAGTCAGCAGCTGGTACTGTCAGAAGTATCTGTTTTGAAAGGAACCCCGGTGGTTTTGGTCTTATTCTCAGAAGGCGCGGGGTGACTTTACCTGCGGTGGTGGCCGTCTGTGGTGTGCTTCCCTGAGGTGGTTTGGAGGCTAACACATGTCCCTCTGCCTTCATTACAGCTGCCTGACTAGAGTGAGTCTCATTACAGCTGTCAGCTGTTGTTCTTGCTGTCTGCTCCCATTGTTCTGAACCACAGGACTGCTTCTGCTGTGGCTGTGCCCTGAGCTCTGAAGAGACAAAATAAGATTATCAGCGAGCAGTAATCATCAATACGACTGCCACCATACCAGAGCTGCTTCTTTCATGGATGGATTCAGAACTGGCACTGGGCTTTGGCGTCGCAGCTATTCCTAGTTGTTACTGGGATACCAAAGAGTGAGCCCGGAGAGACAGGAGTCAAGCAGATCCATGAAGAAATTTCAACATTAATTGAAACATATTCTTTCCAAACAGTCCTAAGTTTTTGGAATTTATGATGACGTTTGGATTCTGTAGCAATAAAGTCAGTGCCCCACCCTCCTGGAGCCCCCCCACAGGACTTCCCAGGGAACACCTGTGGGTATCTCAATACCTTCTCTGAGTCCACAAAGTATGTGGACTGGTTTTGCAAAGTCCCATGCCCACCAGGTCACCAGTCAGGATGGAAACCCAACTGTTCCTCTTGAATCTGCGGTTCAACTATCGATCCCGCTCGTCTTCTGTTCGATAGCAGCTAAAGGCGTGGGCCGCCATCGTTGGTGTTAATGTTCACTTCATTTTCCTTTGTGTTGCAGCGTTACTTTAGTTTTTTTGCTTCCCCTTTTTCACACGGCACCTGTATTTTGTGTTCTGATAACTTAATTCACTTAGATATACAACTAATAATGTGTCTCCATGTTTGTGTATCGTCGCTTAAATAGGACGAGCATCTCCAGGAGCTTTTGCTCTGATCATAAGATAAATGACGTAACTGAGCGAACAATCATGCCTTAAATAAATGTTTTAAGTTACCATATCCCTGACGGTATGTTCTGGGTTCCTGTGATCCACTTCTGCCTCCTGGACCAGAGCTGCTCTTTGTGGAGGGCGGTCCAGGTCTGGCCAGAGGCAGCGGTCCTGGCAGAGCCTGCTGCTCCCGTCCCTTAAAGAACCAAGCTCCAGATCGTTTCTGTACCTGCAGATACACGATAAATCAGCTGTTCAGTCAACACAGTTGTACAAGCACAGAAACAAACCCCACCCACCCAGCAACAAACCCCACCCACACAGCCACAAGTCTGTTACCAACAAGGAACAATCTAAATCTTTGAAAATCTTGGCAGTAATTTTGAACTGTCCTGGAGCATCCAGATGTGTGTTAACACAGCGCCAAGAAAGAAAGATAAAAGTAGTAAATCTTAGAGAAGTAAGGACTGGGCTAGAAGAGGGTTAGGAATGGTTTAGAAGTGGATTAGGAGCTGGTTAGGACTTGTTCAAGGCTGGGTTAGGACAAGGCTAGGACCGGGCTAGGAGTGGATTAATAGCAGGTTAGGCCTGGGTTAGGAGTGGATTAGAACTGGGCTAGAACCAGGCTAGAAGTGGGTTAGGACTGGTTTAGAACCGGGTTAGGACTGGTTTAGGACCGGGCTAGGACTGGGTTAGGAGTGGATTAGGACCAGGCTAGAAGCGGGTTAGGACTGGTTTAAGACTGGGTTAGGACTGGGCTAGGACTGGGTTATGACCAGGTTAGGACCAGGCTAGGAGCGGGTTAGAGCTGGTTAAGGACTGGGTTTGGACCAGGCTAGGACTGGTTTAGGAGCAGGTTATGGGCGATTTAGGACTATGTTTGGACAGCGTTAGGAGCAGGTTAGGCCCGGGCTAGAAGCGGGTTAAGACTGGTTTAGGAGCAGGTTAGGAACAGGTTAGGAGCGGGTTAGATCCGGGTTAGGAGCGGGTTAGATCAGGGTTAGGAGCGGGTTAAATCCGGGTTAGGAGCGGGTTAAATCCAGGTTAGGAGCGGGTTAGATCAGGGTTAGGAGCGGGTTAGATCCAGGTTAGGAGCGGGTTAGATCAGGGTTAGGAGCGGGTTAGATCAGGGTTAGGAGCGGGTTAGATCAGGGTTAGATCAGGGTTAGATCCGGTTTAGGAGCGGGTTAGATCCGGGTTAGATCAGGGTTAGGAGCGTATTAGATCCGGGTTAGGAGCAGGTTAGATCCGGGTTAGGAGCAGGTTAGATCCGGGTTAGGAGCAGGTTAGATCCTGGTTAGGAGCGGGTTAGATCCTGGTTAGGAGCGGGTTAGATCCTGGTTAGGAGCGGGTTAGATCCGGGTTAGGAGCGGGTTAGATCCGGGTTAGGAGCGGGTTAGATCCGGGTTAGGAGCGGGTTAGATCCAGGTTAGGAGCGGGTTAGATCAGGGTTAGGAGCGGGTTAGATCAGGGTTAGGAGCGGGTTAGATCAGGGTTAGATCCGGGTTAGGAGCGGGTTAGATCCGGGTTAGGAGCGGGTTAGATCAGGGTTAGGAACGGGTTAGATCCGGGTTAGGAGCGGGTTAGATCCAGGTTATGGGCCGGGTTAGATCCGGGTTAGGAGCGGGTTAGATCTGGGTTAGGAGCGGGTTAGATCCGGGTTAGGAGCGGGTTAGATCCGGGTTAGGAGCGGGTTAAATCCGGGTTAGGAGCGGGTTAGATCCGGGTTAGGAGCGGGTTAGATCAGGGTTAGGAACGGGTTAGATCCGGGTTAGATCCAGGTTATGGGCCGGGTTAGATCCGGGTTAGGAGCGGGTTAGATCCGGGTTAGGAGCGGGTTAGATCCGGGTTAGGAGCGGGTTAGATCCAGGTTATGGGCCGGGTTAGATCCGGGTTAGGAGCAGGTTAGATCCGGGTTAGGAACGGTTTGGTCTGCCCTGATCTACTAGAAATACCCATCAAGTCTATTCTGGCCTGCAACCACGACTAAGTTGCATCAATCACACAGCTGATTGAGCTGGCAGGAAGTCAGACAATAAGATGGATTTTCAAAATAAAACAAAACAAGCAGGCTCGGCTCTGAGAAGAACATGGACATAAAAAACAACTCAGAGATTTTAGAAAGGGATTTTTTCTAATGCAAGCAGAAATTCAGTTTAGAAGTGTAAAAGCTTGTTTTATTTGACACCACTTAATCTTATAATATTTATAATTCCAGAAAGAAGAGGACACAGCGAGTACACGCCTCTAAATGAGCAGACTACCGCACGATTCCCACATGATCATGACACCTCCAGGTAAACTTCGAGGGAAGTGCTTGAAAGCTTTTGAAATGCTTTTCCACTTCCTGTGGGACTTAAAAAGTGAGACTGGACCAGAACTCACACTGAAAAAGTCAGGCTGGAAGCCTGTTTCAACTTTGCTGCTGCTGAAGGTGGATTCAAAAGCGACCGGGTCGTCGGGTATATCTTAGTATTGCCCACAAGATTTGAGTTGAGTTTGGTTTCTATTTTGCTAAATGAAAAATGCTATGACCAAAAAAACTATAGGTTATAAGTCAACCT
Source organism: Xenentodon cancila (assembly GCA_014839995.1). Lineage (NCBI taxonomy): Eukaryota > Metazoa > Chordata > Actinopteri > Beloniformes > Belonidae > Xenentodon > Xenentodon cancila. The sequence continues at coordinate 1,545,029 of CM026215.1, forward strand.
GAGGTTGCAGCTGCATAATCCCAAGACCGCCTACAATCAGAGGACTTCTATTCTGCATCTACACACAAGAAAAACTGGGATTAAAAGGCAGTTCCAACTTTTGCACCTTGTGTATCCAATCATGCGCAGATGAAAACAAAAAGATTTGATGTCCCCTGTAAACTGATTGATATATTTCACCGCATAAAGAAAAATTATTTTTGGAGAAGACTTCTTTGTTTTTAAGAGCATTGCAGAGTTATTGTTCGGTGTGACTGACAGGACGGAGCATTAATTTAAGGAGTCTGAGCTCCCCGAGGCTCAGAACCTCCAACAAACAAGCGCCGTCATCAGAACATCATTGTGTAACACGATTCAAGACAAAACCAGGAAGCAGACCGTGTTACCCATCTTTTCTCTTTTCATATCCCTGTATTTTCTCTAAATCAAACACGCACTGAAATAAATCCTTGCTTATACTTCATATATGATATTGGAGGAGCATCAATGGAAGTCAATTTTCCAGGCCAATGAGCAGTGAAATGCATTTCTGTCCTAAAAGATGAGCTTAAAAGCTGGAAAATGGATCATCTCAAGAGAAAAGCTGAGCGTCTGGTGGCAGAGCAACGAAACGATGCCGTAGATTGGTCCCACGACCGGCGCCGCTCAGTTCTCTGCGGTTCTCTTCACTCACCTCTTGGTGTTCGTGGCAGATCTGGCACATCCACGTGGGACTTGTCCGGCTGTTGCTCCAAACCCCACATTTGCTACACATGTGCTGCAGAAAGGCATAGACACGCACAGAAACACACAAACACACAGTCTGAGCAGATTTAGTTGTTGACGGCAGGTGCAAAGAGCACATACATCGTTTTCACAGTTCAGATGGCATTAACCCTTCCTGAGTTTCCAAGAGCAGCAAGGAACAGCGTGTCACGCACGAGACCTGGAAATACACAGCGTGTGTCAGAGCGCGTTAGCACACGGCCCAGTGGGCGGTCGGCGCCAGAGAAAACCTCTCTGGGTCTGCAGAAAACAATATTTAAAGCAGTTCTGCAAAAGGCGTTTCGAAATCACCTAAAAGCACAACTAGTGACTCTGCAGTTAAAATTCCCCTGTGATAAATTTCTCTCTGCCATCATTACATTTTGTCAGGGTGAAATCCTGATTCCTGCGGTGCCCAACATGGGGATGGAGGCCCTCCAAAGACCTCCAAAGACCTCAGGCTAGTCAAACATCAGAGGGAGAGTAAATTAAGGAAGTAAGAAAACGGCGGTAAGGAAGGTGGAACACATCTTTCTCTGGATTCTAGAACAGATTTTATAGCAGGGCTTGTGCCCCCAGGTGGAGCACTTGATGAGCTGCAAGGCCCTTTCCAAGTTCAGTCCTCAAACGGTGAATCCTGTCCCTGAACAGAATCCCCTCCACCCTCTGGGGACAGTTGGACTAATAAAATAAACCTACTTTTCTACACTGCACGCAGAGGACGGCTGCGACCCCTTGTGGTCCAAACGACGTCCCGCACAGCAGACAACGCGACTGTCCATCACCACAAGCCGTCTTCTTGATTTTATCCAGGCGGTTGGAGAGACGCCTGAGTACAAATGCAAACAAGTGTAAGTGGACCGGACTCAACACCCGAACCGCTTTCACGCACACAAGATCCCTCGACTTTGTAAAAAACACAAAAGAAATAGTTTTCCGTCTCACTCAATCCGCTCCTGCTCCTTGGCCTCCATCGTGGCGGCGCGTGCCAGCACGCCGTTGATGATCTCCTTCTCCTCATCCGTGAGCTCCTCCACCGGGGCGCCGCCAGACGTGCTCATGGTCCAGCCGGTCCTGCTGAAACCACAGAAGTGGACACACTCAGCGTGGGAGCGGCACACGACGTGAGAACGCAAGGCCAGAAGTCACGAAAAATGCAACTAATGAGAGTTAGATGGTAAAATCTGAGGACAGGAGCACAGCTGGAAACACCGGGATGCAGAAAAGACGCACGCGATGCAAACAGCGAGGAGCGCGCCTCATTAAACACGTGACCCCGAGAACACCCGAGAGGTGGTGACGGGTGACGGGTTCTTGGCTCAGGGCCGCGCGGTTTCTTTTTTTGGGGCGGATGAAGGATATTGTACGTCTACAACTAAGAGTCCCGCCGGAGCAGATTAATTTTCTGAACAACACAAACGGAACCAAATACGACGACGAAGGGACTTAACCTGGTTATTTTCTGTGTCCTATTTGTTTTTGTTTTTGTTGCAGTACCAGACTTGTAAAAGCCTGCGAGAAGTTGGGAAGATGCAGTTCAGCAAATGACCGCCAGGGGTCGGCTGTAAACGTGACCCGTTCCCCGTCAGCGCAGATGTTAAAATCTACGACACATATTTACAGCCTGGTACAAAATATATAAGCGTGGGCGGTTGTGCATTTTATCAGGTAAAATCACATGAAGAAAGCATATTGAGGTGTGGGTTTGTTTCTGATTGACTGGCAGACTTTAGTATTTGACTTGCAGACATATAATTAACTCTTCACACGCAGACTTGACATCATCTACATGCTGGTGGTTGGATGCAGAGCTGCACAGTTTCAAACGTAAGTGACTTCGAGGTTTAAATTGGCGACCAAACCGAATTTATTTTCGTGCCAGGGCAAATGAAATGCTGACAGTTTGTGAACAGGGGGCATGTATCCCACCCCACCCCCACCCTCAGATGTGTCTGTATTTGTAATTATGTGGCTTCCCGTGACGTTCCTCTCCCTGGAGCTCTGGCCCGCTGCCCTGTTCTAGACGCTGCTTGGTTTTCTGACAACCACACAAGAGCGAGACAGCTCCAGCTTTTAAAGCCTGAGCTGAAAGCCACGATGGGAAATGATTGGCTGTAACCCCCGACAGGTCCCCGAGGTTACCCCAGAAAACATCAACTATTCACAAAAGAAGCTGTTGAAAATGTAAAACAAAGAAAAAGAAAAGCATCAAAGACACGTTAAGCAACTGGAACTCACGTGACATAAAAACCACAAGGATACGAACAAGGGCACATAAACAGAGTAAAACAGAGAAATTAAAAGACGTTACACGGTCTGATAATGATCCTGTTCCATCCAATAATCTCATCAACCTTTAAATCAGACTTCTAGAGTTACCAACTCAAACAAAAGGATTTGGTGTCACAAGAATTTATCATTTTGCTGAGTTCTCAAAGCTGTTTAATTAAAAACCAAAAAACTTGTTTCTATTTTTGCTGGAGTTTTAAATTCTGCAAGATTATATCAAGGTGCCAGCGGTGTTTTTGTAGCATGTAATTGTGAAGCACAGATGGAGATTCAGTGGATCTGATTTACCTGCATCCTGCAGAGGCCCACTAATCTCATCAGTGATGCTGCCTGTTTGCTTTCATTTCTCAAAGCTGTGACCTCCTGTATAAACTTAAAAAAGTTACGTCAGAGCATCTAAATCTTCTCTTGTCTCAAATGTCTCGACACTGTTGTGACATTAGCAGAAGTGATGAAGACATGTCAAGATGTTTTACTAATGTAGAAGTAAAACATCCACTCCGTCCGAAGTTGGGAGGTGCCTTTGGATAAAACCCTCTGCCGAAGGAAACTTTATTTAATTAAGAAAGGAAAAAAATCGTCTTTACTGAGTAAATGCAATGCCATTTAAAAACAACATACAAATTTTTTTTTTTTTTTTTTTCCCTTTCTTGTCAGTGTGGACATCGTGCACACGCTGTGTGTACGATGCACCGAAATTAGTCTCTGCTTTTAACCCATCAACTAGTTTCACTAGTGAGCAGTGGGGCTGCTAGCAGGGCAGCGCCCCGGGGGGGGGGGTTGGGAGTTAAGGGCCTTGCTCAGGGGCCCCCAGTGATTTACCATTGTGGGCAGCCCTGGGCTTGAACCTGGGTCCTCCACGCCCACCACTGTAACCACTAGGCCACCACTCCCAATCTTCTCACCAATCTTCAATTTCATGAAGCTACACAATCAAAAAAGCACAAAAAGAAAGTAAAAGATAAGGTCATACGAGAACAAGGTTGTGGAAGCTTCTGCAGTGAGATCAACTGGTGACTAGTGAGAGGACTAGTCATGAAAGCAGCGAGTTATGGCTCGTGGTGATATGCTGCATAAAAAGAACTGGACAAGCCCAAAAGGGAGGGAGTGGTGGTTACAGTGGTGTTGGGCGTGGAGGACCCAGGTTCAAGCCCAGGGCTGCCCACAATGGGCACTGGGGGCCCCTGAGCAAGGCCCTTAACTCCCAATTGCTCCCCGGGGCGCTGGTTCTAGCAGCCCCACTGCTCACTAGTGAAACTAGTTGATGGGTTAAAAGCAGAGACTAATTTCGGTGGATCGTACATACAGCGTGTGCACGATGTCCACACTGACAAGAAAGATCAGGAAAACTTGGCCTCGCTTCCTTGTTTCATGCCATGTTTTGGTAGCAATATTTGAAATAAGGACCGTCGGAGCCAAAACAGGGACTGCTGGAGGTAAGCTTCACCACTGTTACCGTAGCGACTCGTCATTAACCTACAGGGCAAGGCCACCAAGCCTCTGGCTAGGTCTAGGCCAGAGAACCGGACTGTAACGGCCAGCGGCCACTGTAAAAGCTGACATATGAACTTTCTTGTGCTATGCTGCCACCGTGCGGTCAGACGTGGTAATGCTTCAGAGTGGTGTTAAAAAAAACGACAGTGTCTGGTCAGTCTGGCACAGTTAAAGCAAACGCATCCTTAGTAGGGTCGTACCTATGTTTAAGAGCACAGTAAAGACCCAGCTCTTTAAGGAGCATTTCCACGTTTAGTTGAACTTCTCTGCTCATCAGAAGCAGTTAGAAGATTTGTCCGGATCTCTGCATGACTCAGTTCCGAGGGAGCTGCCTGCACTTCTGAAGTTACGATGGTGAATCTAAGACCGGGTTTTGTTGAATAAAGGGACTGTTGCAGGGTGGAGGGGACCTGCGACACCTGCTGGAGGCCTGGGTCCAACTGGACTCTGGGCAGCTGGACCTGCTCCGATCCAGGCTGTTAGGCTGTGAGAACGCTGCTCCTTAAACTTAAATTTGATATTTATGTAAAACAGTGTTCAACTCTGTTGGAAATTGATATCCAAAGTGTTTTGTCCATAAATAATAGAATCAATAAACTGCACAAAACTGCCTTCAGCTCATGCAAACACAACCGGACAATGAAATCAGTGACTGAGTCACGTAGCCAGCATGAAGCAGAACATCGCGTCCTTTGTGATATTCTGCTTGTAAGACGATTTCAGCGCCTGCTCAGCTGTGAGGCAGACACAGCTGGAGAGACGCTTCTGTCAAATGTACCGATTTATCGCAGCTCTGCTGCACCTACTGCTGCACCTACTGCTGCACCTACTGCTGCAGCCGTCGCTGCTGCTGCTGGATATGAAATTCCTAAACATCTGCTGGTGGTGTCCACAGTCACCGGTGCTCTGAGCCTGAAAATAGAGTATTAATTACTGGGTCTGGCCTGCGATGAGCATGTCTGGAGACGTATTCACTGGAGGGAGGAACGCTTATTAACCTTTGACAAGAACATTGTTTAGACAGAAGCAACTTGTCGCCTGAGCTTCAACGGAGATGGATGAAGAAGACTCTTAGCTGACGTTTAATGAAGGGCTGCATCTGGATTCCTACTCTGACACAGTTATGAAGGAAGCAGTTCTTCTACTGACCACTAGGGTCTGGATTCAGACCTGCAGTTCTTCTACTAACCATCAGGGTCTGGATTCAGACCTGCAGTTCTTCTACTGACCATCAGGGTCTGAATTCAGACCTGCAGTTCTTCTACTGACCACTAGGGTCTGGATTCAGACCTGCAGTTCTTCTACTAACCATCAGGGTCTGGATTCAGACCTGCAGTTCTTCTTGTGACCGCTAGATTCTGGATCCAGACCTGCAGTTCTTCTACTGACCACTAGAGTCTGGATCCAGATTTGCGGTTCCTCTACTGACCACTAGGGTCTGGATTCAGACCTGCAGTTCTTCTACTGACCCGCTTACAGACTTTGATTTCCTGGTTCCAGATGGTGGGTTCTGGTTCAGGCTTGCCAGCTACCCTCTCAGACTTAATGTGGACGTCTGCGAGGACGCAGCTCCGAGAAAACCCCAAGGCTGAAAACCTGATGCTGAACATCAACGATAAAGAACTACGACTAAAAGACCTTTGGTCTCATTGTTATTGTGACTGCTGTTACGCAGTAATAATGACTACTGGTGTTATAACACAACTGCATCGTGTCAATGAGGTCAGAAACAGCAGGAAACTCGTCACATCCAGCGCTGGCAAAGATCAATTCACAAAAAACGTTTTCATTACACTTTTGCTAATAAGCGGATCATCGAATCACCTGAAAAACCACCTCATGAAAGCGAAAATACCTTTTTGGAAAATTTGGGAGTTTTTTAAAATTAGTGCAGTTTCCATTACAGGATTTCTTTGTCAGTATTTGGTTTTGTGCAAATTCAGAGATGATGGAAATGGGTAACAAACCCGGGGTGGGCGGAGTCAGGCTTGACAGGATGACGACGATCTATCAGAAAGTCTTTGGGTGACACCACGACGGAGTTGTCCAGTTCTTCTTACACAGTCAATGACATTCAAGTATGAAGGTCAAAGAGCTTTGCCTCAGAGTCGTGTACTTGCTTCCACTAGAAGCCACTCCACCTAACGACATTACACATGAGCCCAGGGAGTCATTGCTGACAAAGAGAAGCACTGCTATTTAACGGCTCAGCGCCCCTCATCGACTGCTTCCCTTTCCTCCCGCTGTTCCCTTAAACATGTTCTGACCCCACAGCATCTAAATGTCAGGGGTTGCCATCACTGTGGCGATTAGTCAGCCCGCCAGATGGACGTCTTCCAGTGTGAGTGTGCGCCTTAAGGTGTTCGGGGTGAGGCAGAGGGCAGAAAGAAATAGTTCAGAATTGGAAAACACCCCATTTCAAACGCAGTCTGTCATTGTGAGTCAAATCACCGCGGTTACAGCCTGGAACATGTGAAGTGACAAATTAGAAGAGCATGAATAGGTCATCCATCACAGCAGGACGAGGACTTGATCGGCGCTTTGTGTTTTGTAGTGCAGCTGCTGGCGTCACGGGCGCGTTACTATCAGCTCAGACTCAGTCGCCCGAGCCTGAGTGACGTCACGATGGCCCAGTGACACTCACGCATGTGTAAAACTGATGGCTTTTACTTTGGCTTCTCATTTTTGATTAATAAAATCTAGATGCATCATCCTGCACTGCACATGCACATGCCAAACTTCCCCCATCTAACGAGAGGCTTCCACAAATGTTGCACTACTGGAGGCGTGGCCTGCAATGAGGGGTGGAGCCTGGTCAGGCCACTGGAGCTGACCAATCAGAGCAGAACATCCTCTGATCAAAGTGGATCTCAGTATTTTTTAAATACAAGTTCAGACAAACACCAATATATCTTAAATATCCAAACCGTGGAAAAGTAATTTAACAAAAATTTAGCCTAAAAGGTAAAGAAAAAAAACTATTGTACTTAGTCTGGGTAACTCTAGTACACCCATGATTCAATCCTGTTAGCTTTGAGACAGATGCTTCTAGAAGACTCTGGTCTACAGAGGAGTTCATGGTCCAGTCAGTGACTGACAGGTGTCCAGGTCCAGACCATCATCCCTCCACCACCGTGCTTGACAGTAGGTGTGAGGTGTTTCAAACAAACTGCACCCGTTCACCCTTCTAGTTGTGCCGTTAAGAGCAAATTATTTGGCTTTCTAACCCTTTTCAGATGCATGTGCACCTGCTTCTCTAAAGTCATTGCTGATGTCTTCCCTTCTTGGCATTGTGTTAACGCAATGCTCCACATCAGAAAACCACGTAATCTTGATCTGCACACCTCCTGACGATCAGCTCATCAAGGGGGAATGGTGAGCAGCACCGGGCTGAGTCCTTGGAAGCTGAGACGGGGTACTGAGTATTGACCCCAAATGTGGTTTTGGCTTCATAATTGTCAGATAAATGATGGCAGAGGGGAAAAAGCTTCATGTTGTTCGGCTGAGGTTGTATTTGCCTGATACAAAAACAAACTACAATCAAATTAGTTTGACTATGTTTTTACAAAGACATGCAGCAGGTACTAACAAACGTATTTCATGTTCCACATCCTCCAGCTCGTTTGTCCGAGGTGACGACCTTTATCATCGTCCTATTTGAATGTGACATTTGGCAAAACCACATCGGCGAACTTCTGCTTCTCTGCAGCACGCCGTTGTTATTTCGGTCTAAATATTTATTGCTAGTTTGCCACTCAGAACACAGACGATGGAGCGGGGGGATCAATTACTAAGGAAACTTAACAAAAACAAGCCTGGAGTGCTGCAGGACACGAAGACCAAACATAAATCCAACAGCAGGTGAAAACGGTGGAGATGGTAGAGAGCAGAGAAGTACAAAGTCAATAAACACATGGACGTGACCACTGATGTGGAACAGACGGGTGGTGGGAACGGCGCACGGCCGATTCCACCGAACTCACAGCAGCTGTGAAGCAGGTAGAGCAGGGAACACGAGCAAAGAAATTCTTTCAAAATAAGAGTCACGGGGAGCTGGGGTGTATCCCAGCTGTCACTGGGCGAAGGTCATCGATCCACATGATAGTCCACACTCATCTACGTCACACTCTTGTTGCACTGAGGGAGGAGGACGCCCGGGTTCCTGCAGACAAACCTTCTCACTTTGACGCCACTGACCACCAGTCCAATGTGCTGCCCAAAAAAAATGACTATTTTTTCAAGAAGGGAAAATTTCTGCTCTTTGTCAAACTCTGAAACAACTTCCTGAACGATTAATAAAACAACAGCCATGCTGTGTTCAAAGTACCACGAAGAACAGCAGCTTCTTCTCAATCAGGTTGGCTGCTCTTGTCCATCTGGAGGAGGCAACCACCTCCTCCAGATGTTCCAGGAGGTACCGAGCTGGCCCGCAGAAAGCTATCATCTCCAGCATGTTGTGGTTGGGCCTCGAGGTCATCTCCAGACTGGACCCTGACCCTAAAACACCTCCAGGGAGGTCTCCTAACCAGATGCCTGAACCACTTCTTTATGTGTGGAGGAGCAGCGATTCTACTCCGAGCTGCTCTGACCCGGATGACTGAACTTTTCACCCCATCTGTAGGGAACAAAGATCAACCCGTCAGAGAAGAGGCCGGCCTTTTGGCTCAACTCTCTGCACCACAGCAGACGGTCCAGAGTCTGCAGTCCCGCAGACGCCTCCTTCACCAGCTAGATACCAAGATATTTGAACTCCTACACTCGAGGAAACATCTCTTCCACACCGAGAGGCAAAATCCAACCTTCTCCATACTGGGAACCCTGCTGTCAAATGCAGAGCCTTGTCCCTGCTGGTGGTCTCGACCCTCAAGTCGGGGTTGGGAAAGCAGCAGACCTCCGATCCGTATATGGGGAGTCAGTCGGGACTCTAGTACGGTCCAGGTAAGGACCTCCTGGGGGAGGGAAGCTCTCCCACGACTTGTTCCCAGAAGAACCAGTGCCCCGCCCTGTCAGCCCCGCCCCGTCCTGCCCCGCCCCTGAATACTGTAAGTCCATGCTTCTCTGTGTGGTTATTTAGAGTGGACAGAGTTACTTATAATTATTGAAGAGAGATAAAGAGTCGCTAATCACCACAGAGCCAACAATGTCTCTCTCTCTCACACACACACACACTCTCTCTCTCTATCTATCTCACACACACACACTCTCTCTCTCTCTCTATCTATCTCACACACACACACACACACACACACACACACACACTCTCTCTCTCTCTCTCTCTCTCTATCTATCTCACACACACACACTCTCTCTCTCTATCTATCTCACACACACACACACACACACACACACACACACACACACACACACACTCTCTCTCTCTCTCTCTCTCTCTCTCTCTATCTATCTATCTCACACACACACTCTCTCGCTCTCTCTCTCTCTCTCTCTCACACTCACACACACTCACATACACACACTCACACACACAGTTTTTCTGACCCCCAGCGCTGCTTTAGGCTCACTTCGTGCTGGAGTTCAGCTGCAGAACTATTCTCAAAGTCGTCGACAGCAGAAAGTGCTTCCACATGACGACATTCCCGTGTCAGTCTTCTTCTTTTGCCCCTTTACTGTTTAGTTTGTCTGATACCATCACAGCAGACCGAAGGTCGACAAAGTCCAACGTGATGACGTTATTCATCACCTCTGCTGGAATAACTGCTGCCAACATTCCGATGTCATCCTACTGTAATTGTGGCTGGTTTGGGCTTCATGGAGAATCATTCAAATGGGAGAAAATCTAAAAATAGATCTGGTTGGTAAGATGGTTAACCTGGAGGTGAGGGTTTGCAGAAGTTTCATCTAACTGTCGTCATGGTTACATCCAGCGTCAACACTGTTGATGCACCACAGAATACTACATTTAATTAGTTTAATTTGAAATTCACGACTTCAGACTTACTATCAACAAACAAACGCTACATTTGGAGTCATAACTGCATCTGGCGCCGTTGCTCCATGAGGTAAACACTCATGTCACCGAGAGCAGGACAACTTATCCACAGCAGAAACTCTGTTGCTGCTTAATAACTGTGAATAAAGCAATTCAGGTAACATTAGCGGAGTTACAAGCATTGTTTTGATTTATCTTTAAACAAATGTGGAGATCCTTGTAGATCTAAAACAGCAGCAGTCGCAGGAACACGCCCACATTTATTAGTATGTGTTTCTTTAGGTTCTAGATTTGCGCTTTGTGTGGAGTAATGTTCTTTTCTGTAGCACCGAGGGTTTGAGAGTAACGTAATTTCCATTCTCCGTATGAAGAACTGACAATAAACGTGACTTTGACTCTGAGTTGACCAGAGGACGCCGTCTTACTAAAACTGGACCTGGGCAGTTACAGCCCAGGTCCAGTACATCCTCTTGTACAATTAACATCACGGAAACGACCTTATTACCAATAAATAAGGAGGATGGTCTTCTGTTAACTCGTTATTCACATCTCAGATGTTAAATTTACTATCATTCCTAAGTTGAAAGTGGCTAAAGAGCCACACCGACACAAACGAGCCACGGAAGTCTTTTTATGTCGTTCCTGTTTATCGTTGAGCTCATTGTGCATGTGAACCTGCACAGCTGTGTGTCTGCACGCTGCAGGTCCACTAACATGGGTCTCCTGTGACCGGGACCTTCGCCAGCCTGTTGCTGACATTAATGCAAATTGACATGCAAACACACACACACACACACACACTTTCTCCCTTGACTGTGTCACACACATGTACACACACAGTGTATGCAGAGTGGCAACCTGTCACACACAGTCAGCAGGCTGGAGAAAAGCATTGCAAATTGACATGAAGTAGAAGAAAACAGGCATTTCAGCTCCATGAGACTGTGTGGGCTTGTAAAGAGCTGCGGGGCTCCTCGTCTAACACACATCCACCCCGACACGACTTACTCATATCAGAGCCCAGACAAACACACACTGTGTGAGCGACTGTTCAAGTGCTGCTGGGAGGAAAACTCTGCCCAAGTACGTCATCCTCTTGTTTCCTGTGATGCCGAGAGGCTTCCCTGCTCCATGCTGGCTCCACTTTTGCTTCAGTATTCATATTTGCAAACAAAATATGCTTGCAGTAGTTAAAAATAGACATTGGCATTATTCATTTTCCACTAAATAGTTCATGTAACTTGACAGAAACTGATAAACCAGCATTTGTGTATGTTACTGACATCCAACACAGCTGCAGGGTCTGTGTCTGCGTCCAGTACGGCTTGCGGTGGTGTTTCCTTCGCGTCGTTTGTATTTTCCTGCCAGATGTTCTTGCCTACAAAAGCACACGGTAATAATATGTCAAAAGGAAGCTGCAACCTGGAATGTTTTTGCGCAGCAGTGTACAGAGTAAATGTTGATAATGTGGCGTGCATCAGATAAGTCATCTTTAAATCATCTCAGGAAACAGCACGATCCCAGTTGTTTCTCCATGAGTCTCCAACGCTCACATCTGGATTAAACTGGGACATCACTCCCACACACACACACCCTCATTTTTCCCCCTTTAAATCACACACTCCTCTCCTCACGCTCCACCCACAGCTGTCACTCCTCAAGCCGTCACTGATCTCATCAATCCACCAACTTCGTTTACCATCGACTCTCTGCAAGCTTCACGTCTGCCTCCTTTCATCATCCGTCCATTTGCTCTAACTCGCCTCCCCCGTGTTCTCCTCCTCTCCTGCACTCAGACTTGTCAGACTAGTGAGGAAGCAGCTTATGGAGCTTAGTTTCAGAAAATGCTTCCACCCACTTTATTCCCGTTTGATGAGGATCCTTAACCCTCGAGTACGCACACATAAATGATTTCCAGCCCCATTTCTGATGACTCCCGCGTAAAACCAAGCATGGATGAATGAGGGTAATCTGCTCGCCAAATCCCCTCGAGGCTGGCTGACAGCTTTGTTGTCAAGAACTTGAAATGACTGCACCGCCTCCATGTGGGAGGTAGCAGGACAAGACTTGAGGGGTTCCGAACGTCGTACACAGATACACGGTTGTTGAAGCGGGACAAATACCGAGGTGATGCTCAGCTTTAACGGTCGCCCACTTCTGCTGTACAGAAATATTCCAGCACTTGGTGCTCGGCTGTTGTTCAGGTGTTTGTGGTACCCACAGGATGAACCTACTGGCTTCCACTAACCCTTAAATATAGACCATATGAAGAGAACTGGAGAAACCTGTCTGTGATGTCACCTCCAGGTTTCTGAGCGGTTTCTCTGAGCCGTGGGAGACAGGCTGGGCTGGATCTGGATCTGGATCTGTGCTTGACCTGTTGGATCTCAGTGCTGCGTCTGATCGCAGCCTTCTACAACAGAGGTTTGAACATTTTGTTGGGATTAAAGGAAGCGCATTAGGCTGGTTTAAGTCATATTGTTTGATAGATTTCATGTTGTTAATGTAAATGAAGAATCTTCCTCACGCGGCAGACCAAGTCATGGGGTTCCACAGGGCCCGGTTCTGGAACCCATTCTTTTCTCCTTGTGTCGCGTCCATTGTGGGTGGTGACATTAGACAGCGTGCTTTACGTTTCCAGCGCTACGCTAATGACACTGATTTATACCTTCTCCATGAAACCAGAGAAAACTAACAAACGGAGAAAATTATTTCAACTTTTCTACACAGTGAAAAAAGCAGGTGGACATGCTTTGTGAAGGAGCATCTCTGCATCGTGGATGTTGAACTGCGGATGAAAGTTTCTGTCCACATCATCATCTGAGAGTTCACCTGTTGATCTCCACAAAGAATTCATGTAGAGATATTAAAGCGAACTGAGTGTTTCAGGTGCCAGAAGCCACAGAAAACAACTGAATTTCTCCAAACAACGGCGGCGATGGTCGATGCTCACACTGCTGGCGATTCATGTGCCAGACATTCCTGCTCGCGGTTCCCAACAGAGTATTTGGGTCATGGAGGTGAGAGGTCAGCACACAGCAGCATGGACGAGTCATTTCTGGTTTCTTTTTACAGCTGTGTTTCTGTCACTCCCACACCTGCCTCCATGTCCTTCCTGGCCGTGAACATTTCCACTGAGCTCATGAAACGCAGCTAATCAAACACTTCTGGCCACAGCGGATTTGAGCAACACATCTGCTGCTGCAGCTGTCAGGACAGAATTCCCGAGTGCTGGAAACAATAATGCCTCAGCTGCAGATCTGGGAAGGAGGAAAAGTCAATTATTGTACCGCTGAACGCTCCAGTCAGCGAGCGCGCGTAGAAAAGTCTGGAATTTCAAATGTTTGATTAAAACGGATTTGGCACCAAAAGCGGAACAATTTTATTCATGTGAACATTTATATAATCATTCACTCTCCTCCTGGACTACATTTACCTTTAACAGAACCAAATATTGTTTTTCTTTAAATATGCAGTATATATATATATATATATATATATATATATATATATATATACACACACTTTTTTTGGGGATATTTTTGTTAAATTAATAACGGCACAATGAAAAGTTTGATATGGTCGTTCGTCTGAGGTTGTATTGGTCTAATGCCAACACTCACCATGATCACATGGTTATATTTTTATTTAATGTTCTTACTTTAAAAACACATAGGATCAAAGGAGGACACTTTGCACTGAATCTGTTAGATAATTTCCAACTTGAAGACCAACAAAATAATATAAAACTCATATTGTTGCTCTAATTGATAGAAAGGTTTGAAATTCATCTCTGGCTTGTATTCATGTCTAGAAAACATTTACTGCAGCTTTAAACAGTTTTGTTAATTAAATTTACACTGGCAATTGATGTGTAGCCACAACGCCGTCTCCCCACTAAAAGCAGTCGTCCTAGAAAGCACAGATTCAAGAAAAAAACCTGAAGGAGGAGTGCTGTTTCTCCTGACTTCAGCAGGTTGGAGGTGGCGAGCTGGCGTGGAGACCTTCTACTGGAGCACTTTAACTGCGGCAGTCAGCACCTGAAAGCTCAGCAGCCCGTTGACCCGCCGCCACCCACCACCCACCTCACACAAACAGTCAAAGCAGATGATTGGAGGGCAAAAGGGAGCATTCAGCAGAGATTACACGGAGCGCAGGCGCGAAGAAGCAGCTCTGGGAAACCACTGTAGCGAGGAGTTTCGTAACGCCGCTAATCAATTCCACGCTGACAGGCCTCGTCGATGCCTCGTCTCCTCCTCTTCAGCCTCGGGTCCAGCTGCAGGTTCAGCAGAGACCTGCCAGCTCCTTCAATCTGAGCGCTGACAGTTTCTAACTAGGTGATAAAGACGAAGACAGGCCACGTCCTCGTCCCCGATTTAACTCCTGCTGAACACGCCAGACGGATTGAAAAACATACCGCGACTACTATACCGGATATTTGACTTACTGGAAGTTAAAGATGCTCCTGTCCTGGAAGTACAGTTGAAACTGAAGCAAATGTAAAGCCAGACTTGATCAAATTCAGGGACTTTTGATTGGCAGGCGACTCAGCCAATGACTAGCTGTCCTCAGAACATAATCCTTCTTAATCATTCATACTTTAAAGATGGAACATGTTGTTGTGTTGTTTGCCTTTACAGACCACCGTGACTGGTCGTGGGTTGGTCTGGAAGGATCAAGAAGCTTAGCTGAGAGCAGACAGCTGGTGCCAACCGTGTGTCGGCTAAACGCAGCGGCCGTTTCTGACGTTTGAAACGGGAGCTCCTGTTGCAAACATTCGCCAGCAGCGGCGCAGCTCCTCCTGCGAGGAGCAGCTGAAGGACCCGGAGCGACAGCGGATCCTTTCAGGATGCTTCCAAGAGGAGTTTTGCTGGCGGTCCTGCCGACTGTAATGAATCTAAAACGCGAGCAGCAGAGCAGTTGTCCGGTTCTTCTTATACACTAAACCGGTGACCTCCGAAACGTAGCGCAGACGTGTTGGGCATTTATGTATTCGGCTAAAAATGTACCAGACTTTTATTGAAGCTGCTTCTTCAGAACGGTTGATCGTCCGGCGCCGTCAGCTTTCATTCGTCGCTGCCGTTTTCTTTTCACTGCTCACGCCCGACAGACAGGCTGCTGGTTGGTGGCGCCGAGCCTGAACTGGGCATGCTCAGCTCGGCGATCAAAGGCACTTTACTGCCGGTGTGGTTTAAGCAAACCTTGAAACACAACTTTGCTCCACAGGTGGTGCGTTTTGATGCGTCCTGCGTCAGGAGCTGACTCTGGAACCTTTCTGTGAAATGTTGCCCGCATGTGGTCAGAAGTTATATTAACACAGAGAGTGGCTTTAAGGGACGTGTGGGGTGTTCTAGTAAATTAAAATTAAACTAAATAAATCATAATACTCATGGAACTGTTATTTCAAAGTATAATGAATGATTGGAAAAATATCAGAAACTGTAAGTTTAATTTATTGTCTGTATGTATGTTGATTTTTTTAGGTTTGTGATGCTGATTGGATGCTACAGTAATAATCCACAAACTCTGCAGAATTTACAGGCAATTGCAGCACAATCTAAAAATAAAAAGTTAGTGGGAAAAGCCATCTCAGTGTCCGAGTTCATCAATAAAACATGCAGCCGCAGCCCTCCGGCGGTTTATTAGACTAAAACATGTCAAAGTGCTGCTGGAAGGTCTTAGTCTTACCTGAGGCTTCTGGACAGATGTCACGTTACTCTTTTGTCCGCTGTTGTTGTAGCTGCTCCACGGCGACGGCGTTAAGCAGGAAGCACCGTCTCAGCATCCATCCAGCAGCATCCCGTCCCCACTCTCCTCCACTGTGACAGGCTCCGTCAACACACACACACTGTAGTAACGGCATCGCTCCGCCTCCCTCCCTCCCTCCCTCCCTCCCTCCCTCCCTCCCCCCATCCCTCCATCCCTCCATCCCTCCCTCACGTTCAACTAAACCTGTCCTCTCTCATCATGTCAACACAAGACAAAATGGTGATGCCACGACGACTGCTGGCAAAGTGAATTACAAGAAGACAAAAAAAAGAAACAAGAAAAAACAGTGCTTCATGTTCGCAGACTATTACACAATTACTTTACTCAGATGTATCTGCTCCACATTTCAGAGAGAAATACTGGATCTTACCTTTTAGATGTTTTACCATTTGGATTCAAATAAAAAGATGGAACCATTAAAATACATTTATAGATCTAAAACTATAATCTGATTCTGTAATAAATGGTAAAGTTGAAGGTGAAATGTTAAGATGTTTCACACTAAATAATAAACCGAGGGTGCCAACTAACTCCTCTAAGCCCATTTCTTTATTATTTTATTTTATTTTTTTTTTGCTGTCGTTTTTGTTTTTACATAATTCTGTTGAACCACAATTTAAAAAGGCCGGTCTGATTTTTACAAAATTATTTATAGTGACTTTTGTCAGTTTGTCCGACCATTGTGAGTTTTCCTGTCTTTAATGGAAGTGGACCAGCAGCGTTCTGCACGCACGTTCAACCTCCAGGTCATTAGATAAGTGCATATAAAGTAGTTTAAACCGGCTCCACTCGAACACTCTGGTTACACGGACACATCAGCATTGAGCATCAAATAATGGTGCATTAATTAAATTTGCTGTCATTTATCTAAGAAGCTGATAACAGCTGAGTTGATTCAAGTGGGATTTTGAAGGAACTTCAGAACTTGATTTGTTTGCAAAGAAGTAGTTTAACGTCAGTGCTTCTGTCCTCTGATCCAGAGCCCATTTGACTCTGGATCTTTTATGTGTCAACAAAAGCTTTTATGCGTTCTCAATATGGGAAACGTTTCTAACAAATCTATTTTTGGCGCTTTATTTTCCTCAACGAAAACAGCTGCTCATATTATCTGCAATATAAGACAAATCCAATAGCCCCGCTGCGCTGCGGAGGCCAACATGATTATGTAATTCCATTATTCATCCGAAGTAGCCGAGTTATAACCTGAAGGCATTTTCAGGAGCAGTTACTGGAGCAATAAAGTCAAACTGTGTTACTGTAACGCCTGTGGGATGGGACCCTGACATGTGAGATGACTCTTTGTGCTGCAGCGTCACAGGAGGTCCTCTTTACATCTGAAATCCAACAGCTGCCAGTCATCCGGCATCTACAGCTGTGTTCTTCAACCCTGGTCCTCAGGAACCGCTGTCCTACACGTTTGAGACGTTTGAAACGTTTGAGACGTTTGAGACGCTTTGCTCCAACACACCTGGCTCAAAGTAGTGGACCTTTGACACACAGCTGATGGTGACATGTAAAACATGCGGGAGACCGGATCCCGAGGACCAGGGTTGAAGAAAACCGACCTGCGGCACCAGCCGGCCGGCTGTCGCCCTCTTGTGGCCGCTTGGCGGTATTGTCTCGTAAGCTCCACTGGTTTTGTTCTTGCTTTTCCTCAACTCCACAAACGTTTCTCCAGCTTACAGGATTAGAAAAAAAATGTAATTCAAAATAAATATATTTATGTTTAAATATAAAAATACATTTCAAAACAAAAGCATTTTAATTACTCAGTTCAAAAAATAAATTAATTAATTAATTAATTAAAAAAATATACCGTATTTTTGTGATTAAAAACATCGAAAAACAGAAAGCAGCCGATGAGGTGGATGATGCCCCAGAGCAGCGGTTTCCAAGTCCAGTCCTCGATTACCATTAGCTCGTCACCGAGATCTAAACAAGTGCGGTTTGGTGCAGTCACATGACCTGTTTTCTGGAGACAAATGTGGGGACGTTTGTGTGACAGCTAAAGCTTG
Organism: Xenentodon cancila; assembly: GCA_014839995.1. NCBI lineage: Eukaryota > Metazoa > Chordata > Actinopteri > Beloniformes > Belonidae > Xenentodon > Xenentodon cancila. The sequence goes on from CM026215.1 coordinate 1,563,290, forward strand.
GTCAAACTGGGTCGCAAGTCCTCCACAGTAATGTCACTCAGAAGATGATGTGAGCCTCTGCGTTTTCAGTATCTTGTGGTCTTCTGTCTCAAATCAGGCACTCTGGTTCAGCGCTTCCACTGACATGGTCACTCTACCACGTCGTCATGGTGAGGAGGAGCTACGGTGTTTCAGCCTTCACCTGCAGTCATGTGCTGTGAGAAGTCAGTGAAAGGAGGTGGTCCAGAATACACGCTGCTGAAGTGTTTTCCTCTAACGGTGGTCGTGGTAACCCTTAGAGATGTCGGTTGGAGCTCAGCCATTCAAAAGGCTCCTCCACGGTGGAGACAGTGGACAGTTGAGGTGGTTTGGGGACACTGGTTAGGACGCACGACGGACACGTTCCAGGGCGTTCGGTCAGCCTTGGGGAAGATTATATCCCCTGGCCCACTTAGGAACATCCCAGTGTCCCCCCTGGTGGACCTCAGGGACAAAGTTAGGAAGAGGGACGTGTAGCAACTCTCAGGTCAGAGCGCCCCAGCGAACCAGCAGAAGATGGATGTATGGATAGATGGATGGACGGGTGGATGGTGGCAGAGACACTCAGTTAATTACAAATGACAGGAAAATGTCAAATTCCCAACAATGTGTAGTTTTAGCTTCAGGTCAATGACGTGTTGAGGGTTCGTGGGTATTTGTGTCATCATGTCTGACGGTGGGAGCAGCTCCGCTCTGCTCTGGAAGGTCACCGATGACCTCGGGAAGAAGACTGGACAGATGCAGTTCGGCGACCGTGTGACTGAATCCCCCAGAATAACGTGTTTATGTGAGTTCTTTCCATTTTGTTTTCAAATGATAAATAAAGGCAGTTCGGCTTTTCATGCTTCTCTTTTTGAACTGATGTTGGTTTTACGGTTGATTGTGACTTGGCTACAACGCCTGAAGTGTGGGAGGGAATTAAGCAGCACTGTGTCAGAGGATTTCAGGACTTCCTCCGAGGGGGTTTAGAGTTGATCCAACGTGTCTCATCTGGTTCCAGCTGCGTTTTGTGAACCCGTCACCCGGCGATTGAAGGTCGGACGCGTCAGTCTGAGGGAACAAAGGGACCTTTTAGAGGAGCGACTGCACTAAAAGGTTATTGGAACTGTGCTTCTTTTTATGGATTTAAACTGCCTTCACCACAGTGAAATGTGTTCAATAATCATAAATGAAAAATACTTGACTGAAGAATTTGAACGCTCAGTAGTGACCTCATCTCCGTTGACGCGCGCCGTAGCGCTGCTCACGTCTCTCTTCAGAGTCAGAGTCAGAGTCAAGTTTATTGTCAATTCTACCACATGTGAGATACATACAGAGAATCGAAATTACGTTACTCTCAAACCCTCGGTGCTACACAATAAATACATTTTAAACACAAAGTGCAGGTTAAAAAGAGACAAGAAACAAGTTATGACATGACAACAACAGTTTTTCGGTTTGTTTAAAGTGACATGGTGCAAAGCAAGCGGTCCAGTTCTGCCAAAATACAGATACTGAGATCAGAGAGAGTGAGGGGGGGGCAAGGCGGGAAACGGTGGAAGAGAAGGGAGAGTGTTCAGTGTCCTGACAGCCTGGTGGATGAAGCTGTCCTTCAGTCGGCTGGTTCTGGCTCGGAGGGTCCGCAGCCTCCTCCCTGATGGCAGCAGACTGAAGAGCTGTGTGTGACGGGTGGGTGGGGTCTCTCCACAATGCTGAGGGGCTTTGCGAGTCAGACGGCTGGCTGTAAATGTCCTGAAGTGAGGGGAGAGAGACACCAACGATCTTCTCAGCTGCTCTCACGACGCGTTTGAGAGACTTGCGGCAGGTTGCGGTGCAGGCTTCCGTACCACACGGTGGATGCAGCTGGTCAGGAATGCTCTCGATGGTGCCTCTGTAGAAGGTGTGTTACCTGATGGGGGCCGGGGGCTCTGGCTCTTCGCAGTTTGCGGAGTGAAGTAGAGGCGCTGCTTGTGCCTTCTTGGCGAGTGATGCAGTGTTAACAGTCCAGGAGAGGGTCCTCTGAGATGTGGACACCCAGGAACTTGGTGCTGCTCACCCTCTCCACAGCAGCACCGTTTGATGGTCAGAGGAGCATGCTGGGGGTGTTGTCTCCTGAAGTCAGCAACAATCTCCTTGGTCTTCTCCACGTTCAGGGAGAGATTGTTGTCGCTGCACCACTCAGCCAGGCGGCTCACTTCGCTCCTGTAGTTTTGACTCAATCGTTGTTGTTGATGAGACCCACCACAGTCGTGTCGTCCGCAAACTTTACGAAGAGGTTGGAGCTGTGAATCGGTGTGCAGGTCCGTGGGTCAGCAGGGTGAAGAGGAGGGGGCTCAGCACACATCCCTGGGGGGCCCCTGTGCTCAGTGTGATGGTGCTGGATGTGTTGCCGCCGACCCGTACTGCCTGTGGTCTCCCAGTCAGGAAGTCCAACAGCCAGTTGCACAGCGAGGTGCTGATCCCCAGCTGTCCAGTTTGTGAACGAGCTGCTGGGGGATGATGGTGTTGAATGCTGAACTGAAGTCGATGAAAAGCATTCTCACATAAGCGTTTCTGGTGTCCATATGTGTGAGGGCTGTGTGGAGGGCAGTGGAGATGGCGTCGTCGGTGGGACCGGTTGGAGCGATATGCGAACTGGTAGGGGTCCAGAGAGGGGGGGAGAGCAGCCTTGATGTGATGCATGACTAGCCGTTCAAAGCACTTCATGATGATGGGAGTCAGTGCGACTGGACGGTAGTCGTTGGAGCAGGAGGGAGATGACCGTTTTGGGACCCGGACGGATTGTTGGTGGCTTTGAAGCACGTGGGAACCACCGCCTGACTCAGTGACATGTTAAAGATGTCTGTGAAGACATCCGTGAGTTCTCCTGCACAGTCTCTCAGTACACGACCAGGTATGTTGTCAGGACCCGGAGCTTTGCGGGCGTTGATCCTGCTGAGGGATCTCCTCACAATGTCCGGTGACAGCGTCAGCACCTGGTCGCCGGGAGGGGGTGGTTGCTTTCTGTGCGGCGATGGTGTTGTGTGCCTCGAAGCGGGCGAAGAATGTGTTCAGCTCATTCAGCAGGGATGTGCTGCTCTCACAGGTCTGCGGTGGGGGCTTTGTAGTCCGTAATGGTCTGAATCCCTCGCCACAGGCTCCGTGTGTCCCTGCTGTTGCTGAAACGGCGGGCTATCCTCCTGGAGTACCGTCTCTTAGCCTCCCTGATGCCATGGGACAGGTTGGTCGTAGCTGTCTTAGACCCACTTTGTCTCCAGCTCTGAAGGCAGCGTCCGAGCCTTTACGAGTCTGTAGACTTCCTTTGTCATCCACGGCTTCTGGTTGCTCTGACTTTGATGGTTCTGGAGTCTGTTACAAATCATCGATGCACTTGGCGATGTAGGCGGTAACAGACTCTGTGTACTCATGGAGGTCTGTGGTGTTGTTGGTGGTGGCAGCTTCTCTGAACATGCTCCAGTCTGTGGTGTTGAAAGCAGTCTCGAAGTGCCTCTGTGGACCCCTCTGGCCACACCCGGACCTGCTTCCAGACTGGTCTGACAACTTTAACCAGTGGCCTGTATGCTGGCAGTAGCATGACATGACTCTTCATTTCTCTCGTCGTTCTAATATCGACCTAAAGGAGCTCTGAGCTCCCGTCAGCTTCAGTAAACCGGTCCCACGAGGAACATTGGATTAGGATAAACGAACACGGAATCAATGCTTCTAAGGTCTCCAGATCAACGTTTTATTCAATTATACTGAAAACCCAAACAAATTACTCAATAAAAAATAGACAAGCAGGTTTTAAAGTGGACCATAGGCAGCATTAAATGGTTTATTTTAACGTACTGTATTAAATAATATTAAGTGAAAGAGAAAAGTTGTTTTTTAATCTCTTATAAAACTGGTAGGCAGCTCATAATATGCTTTTGAATTCACTTTTCCAGCAGCTTTTTATTTTACCAGGAAGAAATCCCACAATTTCCAAACATGGAACATTTTTAACGGATCAAATACAAACAATAACTCATCCACTTACAAGAATCTTATTTTTTTCGTTGCACCTCCACAGCAGCTCTGCAGCGACCGCCAGTCCCAAAGGCCGTGTTCACTGAAGCCGGACGGCTGCCAGGCCACTTCCAGAACACACACCCACCAGGATTTTGGGGCGCTTACTCCAAAAACCTTCACTTTGTTGCCCTTGAACCATTTCACCTCCAGTTGGACATTCGTTTGGGGTCGTTGTCCATTTGGAAGCTTTAACTTTTTGGCTGATTGAGGTGTTCAACATGTCCACAAAATCTTCTCTCCGTGATGCCAGTCATTTGGTGAAGAGCATCAGTCCCTGCTGTAGCATGACGCCGCCAGCTTCTCCTCATCTTCCAGGTGTAACACTGCTCATGATGCCGGGACAGTTAGTTTTCTCTAATCAGAACCCAGGACGCATCTCCAGAAATGGACATTTATGTCCCTGTGTGCAGCTACAAACTGTAATCTGTCTTTTCAGTGGTGGTTTTGGAGCAGAGGTGTTGTCTTGCTGCTTGTCAGACCTACGGAGTTGGCACCCGAGAAGAAGCAGATTTTCTGTTGACTCGACTGGCGGCTCGCCTTCAAACCCGAGCTTCAGTTCATGACGTCAGCCTGGTAGGATCTCCTAGTGCCAGAAACATCATGTGGAAATCTCCGAGCTGCTTAAGGCCGAACTCAACTCAGAAACCGAAATAGAACGATGAGCGTGCGACACTTAAAAAGACCCAGACACGAGGCATGAGCTAGCCATTTATTGTTACCGAGGAAGTTAACATGGTTAACTGCATTAAAAGTCATACAATACACCTCTTAAGCTTCGAGTGGCGTCCCTCCGTCTGTCGCAGGGACAAAGCTGGAGAAATATACATACAGTATATTTGATTGGCAAGTAGATATGTTTTAGTAAGTACATTCTCCTATACCTGGTGCTCATGTACAATATACACGTTAAAAAATATAGTTTGTTTGCATCGTGATCATCGTTTTCCTTTTTTTGTTTGTTCAGGATGTTCGTGATGAAAGAATTCACATTTAAAGTGTTAAGGTTCTTGAATGGCGCTGAAACTCAAGAGCACTGCTGTGTTTTAAATAGCCGTTTCATACACGGAGGCAAATGCATAGAAGGCACGTCTATGCATCGAAACCGCTTACAGGATGAAGGGAAAGAAGTTTTATCATCTGAGAAGAGAAAAATATAGAGCAGAGCAGAGCATCGCGCAGCAGCATCGCGCACACGCACACACACAACCCACACAACCACACGCGACGCACACACACACGCGCCACACACACAACCCGCACACAGCACGCACGCCCACACACAGCAACGCACGCACACACACACACACCCACCCCCCCCCACACACACACACACACACACACACACACACACACACACACACACACCAACTACGGAGCATCTCGGTGTGAGAGCTGCATTCACCCTGGAGGAGATGCTCCGGCGAGTCCTCCGGCGAGAGGAAGCAGCGCCCCAAAAACACTGATTTCATGAGTTAAAGGTAAACACGGAAGTGTTTAAGTCCTGGATCAGCTGAGAAGAGTCCCGACAGGACAGGAGAAGAGCGCCGCTTCTTCCCGTTCGTCAGACGGGAGGTCCTGACCCAGCGCGGTTACAGTAAGTTCAACCACAACACTGCAGTTTCTCAAGGCGGGAACATGGCAAATGAAGCGGGAAAAAGCGAGTGAATGACCGACTTCCCCAAATATGGCAGCTGAGGATAAAGCACGCATTTGAGTTTTTGGGAAATATAACTAGATTTTCTTGCCGCTGGTTGATGAGTTCCCACCCTTCTCTTGTCCTTTAAATATAAAGCAGGCGATTGGCGCGTTTAGTGTAAAGTCGGCCTGAAACGACGCGAAACAGAGTCTCCTCCATAAAACCGCTCCAAGTTGTGGCTCCACAGATGTTCACCACTTCATCGCTTTGGTCCAGACTAGAAGCATGTCTCCTACCGCAACACGACAGATGTTATCCGGGCGAGTGGCAAACTCCGTCTCCCATTAATCTTAACCCCTTCCACTAATAACGCAGAAGGTAAGACGAGTCCAGAAGAGGAGAGGAACAGACGTGATGGGTTTCCAACGAATGAGACGCTTGTTTCAGAGGCTTCATTTAAACTAACCACTGGACAAGACTGCATCCTCCTCCCTCCTCGAAATAAAAGGAAGGAATCAGGACTTCTTTCAACATGCACAGAGGTCAGTTTTGGGTCACAGGCAGACGTGAACCCGCCGTTTTCCTCCACATGCTAAACCATCCAATCAGCTGCTGGCTGTAGTGTTATTTGTCATTTCAGATCAGTGTGGAACCCCCCTTCTCATCCACGACTAGAAAATCAATGAGTTACGTCCCCAAAACGGCAGACTTCTGTATTCCCTTAAACACTTGAGCGAAAAGAGCAGAAAAATACTCTACTATAAACCTGTATACTTGTGCACGTGAGTGTGAAAACTACTACAAGCACATCAACGACTACTCTACACCGCCAAAGCTGAGAGATGTGCGACAGCTTCTCCAAACAGTGACTCTTAAGTACATGTGGTGCTCAAAATAGGCAATGGTACACCAAAGGCCTTTGTCTTTAAGAAAGAAAGAATGAAAGAAGTAATAAGCACTTAAAAAAACATTTTTTGAAAGATTTTTTGGCAGCCCTGCGTATGTGGCGATGCCTGCAACTGTGGATACGCAACGGCCTCCCCTGAAATCTCAATGCGGTCGACTTACTGCGATAAAGAAGTGCAGGTTGCCATGGAAACTCCCGTCTAAACCCCAGACCGGATTATTTAAGTCCACCAGGTGATTCAAGGCTCAACTGAAACTGTTATGCTGCTAAATAAAAGTGCAGCATTAAGGACATTCGGCTTCAGCTCAGGAATGATTAATCAACAGACCGTGTGAATCTCTGAAAGCAGAATAAACCTGTGTGAGCTAGGAGACGAAAAATATTTTAAAAAGTTAATTTAAACTCTTAACAGCCTGAATTAGAGTTACGCTTTCAGGTGATTTCTCCATAAAAAGAATATCTATTTAGAAGTGACAGGACTGAAAATTAAAGATAAATAATTCTTTGGAACGTCGTCCTAAAAACAAGATCTCAACTCCTCCCTGATTACACATCAAATAACTCGTCAAGCGGCTGCAAACTGAAGGTTAAACCTCTTGTTGGTTTTGGCACAGGCCTTTCCAGGACACTCACTTCTGTCTGCAAACAATCTACATTATTCACTGAATCAAGAGAAAGGCGGCGTAGAAACATGAGAATGAGAGAAGGTTAGTTTGGATGTCTTCCCAACGAGGACAGCGCTCCCCGCTGCAGCCCTGGTTGGGGTGAGATTAACAAAGGCCAAACCAGAGTTGTGGTTTAGTAGGTGATTTAGTGTGTTAGGCTTGTCGAAGGCTCCCCTGATGATCACAGTGGTTTAAGAATTCAAGCTGAGGGAAAATGTTCGTGTAGAATGAGCGAGAACAGGAGGGCGACCCTGGCGTCTGGTCTCCCTCGTGTTTTTGATTTAGTTTGTTCCCCCGTTGTTCCTTGTCATCACGGTCAAGTCTCAGGCGTCAAAGTGTAGCTGGCGAAAAACTGTCAGGTATCAAGATCCTGAAACGGACACAAATACAGTCGCACTTAGGAAAGTTGACGTGAAACGAGCCGTCAAGGGCAAGAAAAAGGGCATGAATCCCTCTGAAGCGACCGCTTTCCTGTGTAATGTCTTAAAATGGGATCTGATCTTTGTTTAAGTACCAACAACCAACAATTTTACTGTAATAATTATAATTTCTTGTGTCTTTATTGAACATGCCCAAAGAAACACTAAAATAAGTGAACCCTTGGAGTTACCAGCTGGTCGAGGCTCCTTCCCTACTCGAAGACCCACCAGGGAGGCGTCCAGGTGGCGTCCTCACCAGATGCCCGAGCCACCTCATCTGGTTTCTCTCAGTGCAGAGGACCAGCAGCTCTACTCTGAGCTCCTCACCCCATCTCTGAGGGAGAGCCTGGACACCCTGCAGAGGACGCTCCTTTCCACCGCTTGTATCTGGATCTCGTTCTTCCAGTCACTACCCACAGCGGAACACAGACCGACTTCGCCTTTCACCTAGGCTCCTTCTCCACCGCGACAGACTGATGCAGCGTCCGCAGCCGCACCAATCCATCTCCCGTTGCATCCTTCCCCCACTCCTGAACAAGACCCAGAGATACTTGCTCCTCCACTTGGGGCAGGATCTGATCTCCGACTCAGAGAGGGCACTTTTCTAGCCGAGGACCACGGTCTTGGATGTGGAGGTCCTGATTCTCATCCCAGCCGCTTCACATTAGGCTGCGAACCGCTCCAGTGAGAGTTGCAGGTCTCAGTCTGATGAAACCATCAGAACCACATCATCTGCAAAACGCACCTTGTCCACCCGCGGCTGCACCTTGAAATTCTGTCCATAAAAGTAATGAAGAGTCATCTCAGAGGGTTATGGTATCCATCAGTACATAGTTGGTGTCCTGATGGATGGGGAGGGTTTGCCTGGACTGCCCTTTGTCACCCAGTCTGTGTATCCCTTTCAAGCCTGGTTCAGATCAGCTGCTCTTGGACTGCGTGTCTCCCGTTCTGGTCAATTATACTTTATTAATCCCACACGGGAAATCACATGTAGCAGGTGTAGATGGTAGAGGGTTATTACCGCGGCCACGGAGGATCTTCTGAGTGACTTTCTTTAGTAGTAATGCAGCTTGGACGATGTTAAATGCACTGAAGCCAACTGGTGTCTTCAACTCCGACGCCACGATGATAAACAAAGTTAGCTGAGAGAAGTTCCCCCGCGGGGCCTAGGTCTACCACGGGACCGCCGTCCGATTGGACATACCTCCGGAGGCTGGTGTTCAGAGGGCATCCTAACCAGATGAACCACCTCAACCATCTCCTCTTGATGTGGAGGAGCAGCGATTCCACTTCCCAGTCAGGCTCAGATGGTGGAACGTCCCACCATCTCTATAAAAGAGAGGCCAGCAACCCTACGGAGGAAACTCCTTTCAGCTCCTGCATCCATGATCCACCCAGAGAGGCCAGGAGCAGCGATCGACCGGTAAACGGTCTTGACTTTTTGTGAACTCTCTCTTCACCACAACAGATGGGTCCACATTACCGCTGACGTCGCACTGATCATTAAAGTAATCAATAAAGACACAAGAAATGACAGGCGCTGGGGCGCTGCCAGCTTCTCCGCTCTGTGTTTGAGTATTATTGTGACTGAGATGAGAGTTCATTTCGGGTTCACACACCTTTTCTTGCCACTGTACCAAACATGAAACACACCTGTCACCCTAAATGCCCTCTCTTCTGTACGAGTAGACTATTGTAACCACATTTTAAGATAAAAAACACTTTCTAACATATTCAGTCCTGTTGGTTGCAAGTCAAGTTCTCTCTCAGGAAACTGCTCAGTGACATGAACTTGCCACAATATAGATAAAATTAAATATGTCCTGTTGTTTAAATATATACACAACTAAAAAACTGCATGATGTTTACAACATAAGCTAAAATTATAAAGAAACTCAGCCTTGAAAGCGGAACTTTGGGGTTTGTATGGCAGAACTGTTGGTACCGATTAACTCAATTAAACAACAAGCACTTTAATTCGTCATCTTAAACCGCTCATGCCTGAGCTCAACATTACTTGCCAGTTTTATACGGTTTTGCATCGTCCTGTACTTACCTGGAGCTGATAGAGCAGTGGAGTGAAAAGTGAGTCTCATCTGAAGCTCTTCTGCTGCTGCATCAGGCCCACGTTCTCATACACTCTGGAGCTGTCCTCCCTCATCCTGAACAACAGCAGCACACACAGCTCATGAGAAATAGCTGGATAACTAACAAGAGCCCCAAAACTGTCTTCCAGTCTCGGATCCACTCACTCTGTGCAGGTGGGAGTGGGAATAGGAGTGCAGGGAGGCAAAGGGCTCTGCTCTCCACCACTCAGGTCGGACAAAGAATACTTAATGTTGGTGTACTCGCGTCCTTTAATCTTACTTTTCTGCAGAGGAAGATATAGGATGGTCACAGAGGAAACGTACAGAAGAAATACCAGAGCAAAGTGAAAATGCAGCCATCAGTCTGCACACCTGCTCCTCCTCGATGCGCCGCTGCAGCGTTTCTATGTAGTGCTGCACGGCCATGTAGATGAACCTGTACTGCGCTTCCGTCTGCACCATCCCAGAGCGCTGAGAGCGGACCATCTGGATGGTCTTTGGCACGTCGATGTCACAGTCCACCCCTGCATGAGGAGAACATGTCTGAGTGCTCAAATGTCATTTACATGAACCTTTTAATACCACACGCACACGAGAGGAAATCTGAAACCTTTTCCACTGCCAAACCTGCCAAACATTGAAGCGAATATGTTGAAAACCATAATAAGTTACAAAGTAAAAGATATGAATATGGCAAAAAGGCAGGAAAGATCCTAGCCCATCAGCTCCATCACAAAACTGTTGTCAGAGCAGTTATAGAAATAAATGACCATTTGGGCACTAAACACACAGGCCTTTCAAATATTAACTCGTGCTTCCACAAATTTTACTTCAACCTGTATGACACAGAATCTCATGGCAATCAGGATTTGTTTGAGTCATTCTTTACGAAAATAAATGTCCCTGTAAGTGAAGAACCTCTTCGGCGTTGGACGAACCTTTCCCTATAGAAGATCTCACGAACGCAATTAAATCCATGCAAACTGGAAAGTCCCCAGGGCCTGATGGATACTGCCTGATGTGTTCATTTTTTTATCCTACTTTCTGTTTTTGAGGAGTCCCCTACTATTGGTTCTCTGTAGCTGTCATGTCCCTTATTCCTAAAGAAAGTAAGAATCCTCTTGAATGTAGCTCATTTCACTTTTAAACATAGATAATAGAATACTTTAAAAAATATTAGCCAGTTAGATAGAGGGGATTTTCCCTGAAGCTGGGGACCAGACCTGCTTCATTAAAGGCCATCGTTCGTTTTCTAATGTCAGGCGCCCATTTAATATTCTTTATGGTGCCACTCCACCCGATGTGAAGTACTACTGTCTCTTTATGCAGAAAAAGCTTTTGCTCGGGTGGAGTGGGATTGTCTCCTCTACACCCTCAAACAATTTGACTTTGATCATAGATTTATTTTGTGGATAAAAGCTGTGTATTCTTTACCCTTGGCAGCCGTCCGTACAAACAACCTTTCACCTTACTTTGCTCTCCATCGCGGCACCCCCCAGGGCTGTCCCCTAGCACCCCTTCTATTTGCCATGATCATGATCGAGCCACATTAGAAGAGATGATCCCACTCCACCCGATCAAAACTTGAGTCGGTCCACAAAAATCTAAATATTTAGGAATTTGGGTCTATCAAAGACATTTTCAAAGCTAATCATTCAGCACTATTAATTCAGCTCAAACAGGATCGGAAGCGCTGCTGTCCACTATTCCTTTCATTGGGAGGGAGAATAAACACATCACATCCGTCATCAGCCCAAGAGCACCATCCACACAGCTGAGCATGGTGGAGGCAGCATCATACTGTGGAGGAGTATTCATCAGCTGGGTCTGGGAAACAAGTCAGCACAGAGGGACGGATGCACAGTGCTGAATGCTGCTGAGCTACTGCTGAAGAAACGCTTGAGAGCTTTATAAGAGGGAACATTTCAAAGTGTTGGGATGTCCTAGTGAAACACCAGAACCCTGCCACCCAGATTCAGGTTGTACTGAAACAAAAGACTGTGATGTGCATGAACTCACCTTTTTCTCTGATGACGTCTATCAGGATGTCAATCACGATAAAGGTTCCTGTACGCCCGATCCCTGCACTGAGGAGCACAACAGAGTCGTTGAGGTAATGCGTTTCCTCTGAAGTCTGGGTGTTAGAGCTGCAGGTCCTTTATGAGGGCAGTGTTTTTGGTGTGTGTACCTGCAGTGTACCGCTATTGGTCCAGCATCCAGAATGCCTTCCTGCTTCAGGTTGACTTCCTCCAAGAAGTCGAGCACACCGCCAGGGTCTGTAGGGACCCCGTGGTCTGGCCAGGCCCTGAAGTGGTACTGCCAAACTGTGCGTTCTGTGTTTCCCTGAAAACGATTTTCATACCGTCATTCAAAAGAATAAACACACGATGTTCTACATCTCCACGTTCCTTGTTCGTCCGTATCACATGCAGACACAACGCACCTGACCAACTTTGGACAGCTTCAGCTCTCGGAGGATGTAGTCGTGAGCCGCCGTCTCTCTTACGTTGCGAACACGCATGGCCCCGTACTCTTTCAGCGCTGACATTTCTGGCCAGTACTTCACGCACTTACTCTGTCAAGACATAAACACGCAAACATCATCCAATTTTTGTTCCATGCGAGTGACAGATCTGACACTGTTATTTTGTTTATGCACAAAAGAGCAACTTTGATTATCAAACAGAATCAGACAAAGTCAGGACCCGGCGCTGTTGGACGGCACCGCTCAAGCCTGTTGCAGCTCTTCTTCGTTTGTTGAGATGTTATTCATTTAAACCGTTTTCCCTTTTATATTTTACATGCTGCATGTTCCACCTGGAGGACTTTGACGGGTAACATAACATAATGTGTAGCCATGAAAACAGAATGTTTGCATGTGGAACCGGTAGACTGATCCTTGCAAAGACGAGCTAATGATCATAAAAAGACCTTCAGCACAGAGGAGATGAAAAGGAAAGGTCAAGGAACATGGTCATGGCTCTGGACTCCTGCATAGATTTTGGATGATACAGGTGGACAAGAGGCTTCAGATCACCAGATGTAGGGCAGGAGTGCTTTTTAACAGTGTAAAGGAAATGTCCATAAACAGGAAATGAGGTCACATCTGAGCATCTCCGTTTCCTTAAAGCAGGACACTGTCATATTTACAGCATTTGACAAGTAAGTTGGCAGTTACACGTACAGCCAGTTTATGGCACACAACACTAAACATCTATTAATTAATCTGGTGTTTCTGAATGCATAGTTCAAAGTGAGGCGTGTCAACATCTGGAGTTGACAACTGGCCTTGTAGATGGATGCATTTACAAATTATCATTTGATTAAATGAGCTGTCACTCAGACGTTCCCATAGAAAAAAAGATGAACCCAGTCCGTAAAGTAAAAAAGAAAAAGCATATTATACCTGCACTCTGTTAGAGGCCTGCAGGGGGCAGCACCGAGACTGCACAGAAAATCCATCTGCAAACGGGTTTACGGAAACATCATGCGATGCCCTTTCTTGTAACCTCAGTAAAGATTTATAGTTGAAACCACCAAGTATGAAGCCTACTTTGTAATCCGTCTAACATTTATAGAAAAATGTTAGACATGCATCAAAGTGAGTGGAGGGTTTCAACTATTCCTAGTCATTTTCTGACACAAACATATTTTAATTATTGACCATTTAGGAGGAACATTAAATGAATATGTTCCACTAGTTTTGATCAAGAGTTAGAATTTCAGACAAAAAAGGTTGGTTTATTGTCAATACAGCAGTTGTACCTGGGTGCTTTTTCTTTTTTTTTTTTTTTTTTTAATCAAAATTGTTATTTTCATAAAACTGCATTGCTGTAGTTTAAACAAAATGTTTCTTTTTTGTGCGTCTAAATAGTTCTTCTCTGTCTGGGATCTATATCAGCAAAAAAGCACAAAGACATTAACACCATACGTCGTAGTATTTGACTGTTTATCATGAGCGGCAATCCGAGGTGTCCATCTGAGTTTACCTCAGCCCACCCAGACCGAAACATCTGTGCAAATCAACCAACTTGGACGACTTTGGGTTTGGTCTTCCAGAAGCTACCAGCTGGTGGGTCTCAGAAGTCTGAGACAAGCGAAGGTCAAATGCTGATTGGTTAAAAGTTTAAGTCAGTAGAGTCAACAATCAATGAGGAATGAGAATTCCTCAAAAATGAGGAAGCATTGGGTGAGAAGCACAAACGGCAGTTGCAGCAGTCGACGTTTGGTGTTGAAACTCCACATTGAGTCTCATTAGAAGCGTCAGCGTCAGCGTCGGGCGTCAGCGTCGGGCGTCAGCGTCGGGCGTCAGCGTCGGGCGTCAGCGTCGGGCGTCAGCGTCGGGCGTCAGCGTCGGGCTTCATGTGACTACATCTATCTGCTCTGTACATCCATGAGTTCGCCTCCACTAACAAAGTTACGATTTGCTGGTTTAACCAGTGCTAATGCAAGATTACTGAGACACGCAATTATTGTACTGCAAGAGAAATCTTGACTCCTTCAATCAGGGCGGTTTCAGGGCAGCTAATGATTAATTATTAGTAGTTTTCAGAATTAATTGTAGATATAAGTTACCAAGTACTTACAGGTGTGAACAAATTAGTTGGTAACCTACAGTTAAACAATAAAGAAAACCCCACAATGCTCACTGAAATAACTGGAAAACTCAGTGCATTTAGTCATCCTCTCATGTCCACGTCCAGGGAGGTTTGTCTCCAGTCCTGTGGAGCATGAAGTTTCCAACTGTAGTCACAGGAACGCCCAGCTGCTTGGAGATGGTCTTCTAGCCTTCACCTTCAACGTGCTGGTCTAGAGGTTCCAGATCTCCTCAGATAATTGTCTCCTTTGCTTTGTCTGGTCCATGTTCAGTGTGGTGAAGACCAGGATACCAAACAGCAGCGTGACCACTTTTAACCCTTTAAATGGTCAGACCGACTGAAGACACCTGAGATGTTCATTACAGGACTCGCTTTAGCTCAACGCCTCACTATGATTTGATATGAGGTTTGTTTAATTTATGATTCTGATGAACCACAATTCAAAAACAATGCCGGATTTTAATTAGTCAATTTTCAGAAAATTATTAGTCATAGCTTTGGGTTGTATTATGTTGAGGACTGTTGGTTGGTAGTTACTTCAGACATCCAAATACATTCTCTCACCTAGAGAAAAGGTTCATTCTACATAATATATATTTACTATTTAATTAGCAGGAGCCATTTAACAGCCATCTACATCTAGGAGCTGGTAAAATGTCTAAAACATCTTTAGCCATATTTGCCACATCACAATTAAAACTGTACAACTATTGTAGGAAGATTTGCCTACAATAACTTCCCGCCTCTCCGCTCTCAGCCATCTTGCTCACCTTTCCTCGTTCCACCTCTTTGGTGGTCATGACGATGACTCGCGAGTTCTCCTGAAAAACCATCCGCCAGAAGTCACTGATGGTGTTCTGCAGGCAGCCCTGAGTGGCGATGTAGCGCTTCTTCGTCTTGTTGCTGTTGCCTTTGTTTTCCAGGTCCGGCTGCAGACACAAACGCAAAACATGCACATGTAACACACAACTGATGACAACTGCAGCAAAAGAGCAAAAACTGACAGAAGTCAACCGCAGACTGATGCAAAGTCTACGTATCATTATTAATGTAAAAGCATGGATGTGTGCGCGTGTGTGTGTGTCTCATGAGGATGAAGTGAGTTTACCATGACAGCAGATACTACCATGATGATATTGGCGTTGATGTAGTCGGAGCCTGGCTCGTTGGGGTCCCCGTCGTTCAGCACCACTCTCGAGTGGTCGACTGGAATCAGAAACAAACGTGTCCACTCTGCTGGTTCCTGACATGTTACATTCAAGAAGGATTTTACAAAAGACAGCAGTTGCTCACAAGGCAGAATGTTCTTGTATCTGTTCTTGTTCTTGTTCTCAGGTCTCTGGCCCTCTTTGCGACTGTAGAGCAGCTTACACTCTTGTTGCTGCAAGGTCTGAAAGAGCAGGAAAAAATGCAATTTTCAATCAGTAAAATAAAAACTGTCTTTAAGCTTGATATTTACTTTCCAAACTTCTGGATGTTTGAGTTTTGGTCTCATCTATCTTTTAACGTGGAGGACATGTTAAACACGTGTAAATGTTGGAATCACCGCCTGTTACACCGACATAAAGCATAACAGATTGATTACCTGTCTATCTCCATCTATCAGAATAAAACAACACAGACAGGCATTCAGATACTTGAAAACGTACACGTGAGTGAGAATTAACTATAACTTGACCCAATGAACCCCTTCCTAGGAAGGCCTCTTTTTGAGATTTTAAGAATAAGACTGAGTTGGAAAGATAAGGTTTTTTTTTTTAGTTTTTGTGTTAAAACTGTGGCGTCTTAACTTTAAACCAATAGCAGCAAGTACCAGCTGGTCACCAACTCAGGCTTTGTGGGGTTTGCAGTATTCTCGTCTTTTATTACATGTTCACTCAGCACTAAAATTGAGTTTCGTTTAGGTAGAAACGGTCGTGACGGTACTTTGCTGAGCTCATTTGGTGTGCTACAAATGCTTTGTATGATTAAGAATATGATTTCTGAACCATCCTTTCTCGGGACTGGAAGCGTTCATTTCTTACACATTTAAAGCAAAAATCAATGTTTATTTTAAGGGACTTTTATCTTCTTATGCCACCTTCGTTACCTTTACCACCTCTCATTGAAATATTCAAAATATGCCCCCTAAAACAAACAAATGTGCCATCAGAAAATAGTCGCTTGAATAACAAAATGTGACAATATGAAATATTACTTTTTTAAAATTAAAAGCCTATTTATTCATATACACTCACCTACACAGCCTCTGTATATTAACTTCATTTTATTCATATTAACCTCAGACATACTTATCTACTCAATCAAGTGTTTGTCCTATATGAATTAAAATGGCATTTAATAAGAACAACCAACTATCATATGATGCACAATCATGTAAATGTGTTCAAGGTTCAATCAGAAAACATGACAGAATCAAACAGCACTCACCTCGAATTCTTCCCAGAAGCCCTGCTTGACCTTGTCTGTGGCCTCCGCTAGTTTGCTCAGCTCCCGGACTCGACTCTCAATCTCTGCTGCGTTGATACGAGTCGTGTTGAGCGGCTGCAGAGGAGAAACATCTCAGTCCACCGCTGGACGGACTGACACCCGTTAATTCTGCTTAAGTTTATTTGGGACAAACCTGTTTGAGCTGAAGGACGGTGCCCAGAGTTTCCACCATGGGGTTCTTCTTGTAGTGCTCCACCAAGTCTGTGAGAGAGTCAAACTTCTCCCCTCCACCCACGTCGAACTTAAGGTCTTGCTGAGTGGGAAGATGCAGGCGTACATGAGCATCAGATACAGCAGACCACTCTGCTAAACTCACATGAAGCTGTCTGCTTTATGGATGCTGAATTACACCAATAAATGTGACAGTTGGTTGCACATAACAGCCCTGAAAACTCAAAGTAACAGATTTGCATACTAATCCATTGTCATTTCAAAATGCCATTTAAAAAAAACAAAACAAACTTATTTGCATCCATGTTAGTGTTTTATCTCTGTGTGGAAAAACACCTCCATCCACATGACACCACTGAAACACATTATCAGAGGGTAATCCATGATCACTGGACAAGCAAGCACAAGTGAAAACAGAGCATGAAGAGCATCAGAAATTAAAATTAAAATTAAAATTAAAAACACTCTGAGAAGTAAGAAACTGCATGTGGAAGCTACAGTTTCATTTAATCACAAGCTGCCAACACAAATCCAATGAGGGATTCGGGTCAGGTGTTCTGGGACACACAAGCATCCTGAGAAGGATTCAGGGACTTCCTGCTAAACTAATGTTCTCAGTAGCACAGCAACATGTATCATGGCAAGGACGAGTGCCCAGATCGCATGAGCTGGCAACAGGAGTACCACAGGGATTGGTGCTTGGCATTCTTCTCTTTTCACTGTACACCACCTCACTAGGTGAAATCATCAGCTCTCGTGGCTTCTCCTACCACTGCTGTGCTGATGACACCCAGCTTTTCCTTTCCTTCCCACCCGACGATGCTACCGTCTCAATGCAAATATCAGCATGTGTCTCCAATATCTCTGCATGGATGAAGAATCACCACCTTCGGCTAAATCTGTCCAAGACTGAGCTTATTGTCTGTCCAGCAGTCATTCCCTACCTCCTCAGATAAACATACAGTTGGATTCCATCACACTTGTGCTCACGTCTTCTGCTAGGAATCTTGGTGTCATGTTCGACAGCCAGCTGACCGTTAAGGACCATGTTGTCTCGGTTTCCTAGTCTTGCCAATTTGCTCCTTACAACATCAGGAAAACCAGACCCTATCGGACAGAATATAAAGCACTGGCTCTAGTCATGTCACGCATTGACTACTGTAATTCCTTACTGGTCGCCTCCCTGCGTGCTCAGTTAAACCTCTGCAGATGATCCAGACTGCAGCAGGTCTGGTCTTCAACCAGCCCAAGAGAGCTCGTGTCACTCAGCTGCTGATCTCTCTGCACTGGCTTCCAGTTGCAGCACGCATGAAGTTCAAAGCTCTGCTTCTGTCTTAACAAACACTGACCCAAACGGCTCCTGCCGACCTTCACACCTTCATCCAGAGCTACACTCCCTCTTGACAGCTGCGCTTAGCCAGTGAAAGACGCCTGGTGCTTCCACCACAACGCGGCGTAAAATCAGTTCTTACACTACCAGAGTTTCTATTCATTTAATAAAAGTTAATCGGCCCATCCATGTACAACGAGCAGACACACAGACTCCGTACAGGATCGTGAGCAGGAGGAGTTCTCGCTGGGTCAGGCTGTTGCCATCAGGGCCTCATTGTTGCAACATTTAACAGCTTTCCTTAACCATTAAAGCAACATTTCTCTGAAGAAAGCAACCCGTGAAATATTTTGCAAC
Organism: Xenentodon cancila; assembly: GCA_014839995.1. Lineage (NCBI taxonomy): Eukaryota > Metazoa > Chordata > Actinopteri > Beloniformes > Belonidae > Xenentodon > Xenentodon cancila. The sequence continues at coordinate 1,581,997 of CM026215.1, forward strand.
TTCAGCTTGCACATTTCTGCTGCAAACAGAGAGACGAGGTCAAGCTCTTACATTTACTGTGATGATGAATACACACAGATGCTCCAGAATTACAGATGTTGCAATGATCTTTACCGCCAGCAGCACAGGAAATTGAAATACTGTCTAAAAACATTAAATGCAACTGAAATAACACATGAAAAGGTAGAGTGGAATTGTATTGACTACTGTAGTTATCTTTATACTAGTGAAACAGAATCATGTTTCAATAATAACGCATTCATCCAATTATGTAAATGTACAAAAGTAATGAAGCCCAACATATCAAGCAAAAATAACTGTTGATGACAAGTTGATGAGCTCAAAGAGATCCCATCAAACAAAAGTAATGAGAAGAGTAACTAAAACTCATACAAACAGAAAGGTGAATCAGTGACATTTTGGTATTTTTACATAGAAATATGCCAACTTATTATTGACTATGGCTTTTAATTAGGTTCAAATAAACATTTCATCAGTCTTTTTTTGTCCAGAGAGGATGATCTCAGTAATCTTCAGCTGGAAACCTTATTGCGGTTGATGGTATAAGTGGGTTTGTTTAGGGCAGTGGTCCCCAACCCCCGGGCCGCGGACCGGTACCGGTCCGTGGATCAATCAGTACCGGGCCACACAAGAGAGGGGAAAGGAGAGGGGAATAGAGAGTTTGTGAGTGTCGGGCACGCAAACATACAGGAGATTCATTCATGGGCGACCAGAGAGTTTGATGTTATAATAGCGTTATATTGTTGGAGCAATGTGCTAATAAAGTTCTATACGAGCACACAGTGGATTCACGTTTGTTATTATTTCACCCCCCCTTCCGGTCCGGGGTAAATTGTCAAGCGTTGACCGGTCTGCAGTTAGAAAAAGGTTGGGGACCACTGGTTTAGGGGACAGCTGAGGCCCAATGCAGCTGCTGTTTAGACTTAAACCTGCTCTTAAACCACACTGTGCCGCTGTTGGCACCTGCGGTTTAACCTGCGGTTTAACCTGCAGGTTTAACCTGCAGGTTTAACCTGCAGGTTTAACCTGCGGTTTAACCTGCGGTTTAACCTGCGGTTTAACCTGCGGTTTAACCTGCGGTTTAACCTGCGGTTTAACCTGCGGTTTAACCTGCGGTTTAACCTGCGGTTTAACCTGCAGCCAGGTTATAATAATCTTAAATGTCATGTCCTAAACAAAATAAAATGTCACAGCAACCAGTAAGTCTGTTTTCCTGCATGTTTGCTTCAATCTGACATGGGTGACTTTGAACCAACAAGTATAAAATGTGCCACATCCCTACACGCTAGTTTTGTTCATGTTTCTCAACTGCAACTGTGGTGAGTTTCTTGTTGGTTCTGGGTTAAGTGCGATTGGCTCCTGTTTTTCCTAATCTTTGAAGAAAAACTGCATGTTTTTAAAATGATATACATAAAAAAAAAAATGAAAAAATAAAAGACTGTGACAAATCAGAATGTCTGCTTTTGAATACTGTGATGGAACAGAGAGCTGGAGGTCAGTTAGGAGGTGGGGAGAGCTCACCTGGCAGCGGATCATGACATGAGTGACTTTGGGTTTGCCGTCGCTGCTGTCCGTCTTGTCATCTCCAGTGCGGACGGACAGGACGAAGTCGCCCGGGTGGCTCTGGCTCTCCCTCACCAGGAAGCTGCCGTTCTTGCCTTTTTCTGTCAGCAGCTTTTCAGCTTCTCTGCCTGACAGATGTCCGTGGAACCATCTGGAAAAAATGTTTGGTTAAATATAACAAAAAGAAAATTGATATTAATATACAATATTGTGTTGGACAGCAACACATATTAAGTCATTTCAGCAATCTCCCGAGTTGTTCTGTTTGTTTGCTGCATCTGTTAGAATAACTGTGGGAGTTTTACAACAACAGGTTTTACACATTTATTTTTTTGGTGGCTGTGCTGTGATTCTATCGCTCTGGAAAATAAGAGCTGAGCTCAACTTTCCTTGATGTTCTCTTTCCATTAGATTTGTCTTTAAGCCTTGAGAGAATGGCTCATCTGTGTTTGTTAGATATTAGAACAGCTTAACTCCATTTATAGTCCAGTGAACCAGCAGGCTAGGAGCATCCTCTCCCAGAGTGATACTGAAAAGCTAATGGTTTAGTAAACGTTCGTGTCTTCTAGACTAGATTACTGTAACGTGTTGTTGGCTGGATGTCCAAGTGATTCTCTGAAGATCCTCCAGATGATCCAAAATGCAGCAGCGCGAGTGCTGACAGGAACCAACAAGAAACCACGTCTCTCCAGAGTTCACTTCCCTCCATCGGCTCCCCGAAAAACTCAGAATCCAATTCAATGTTTTGTTACTTGTTTATAAAGTCCTAAATGTCCAAACTCCTGGTTTTCTCCAAGACCTGATGGTTCCTCATGTTCCTAACAGAGTTCTCCGTTCTCAGAGTGCAGGTTTACTCGTAGTTCCTAGAAGATCCAGATGTAGATCTGGAGGACGGGTCTCCTGCTGTCAGGAACCATCACTATGGAACCAACTTCCAGTTTGGGTGAAGGAGGCTGACACCACCTCCACCTTTAAAACTAAACTTCAAACGTTTGTGTTCAGTAAAACATCTAGTTGGTGTAAACTTTAGTGTGTCAGGACCAGTAGTCACAGCTGCAGCTGCAGGACCAGACTAGAGCAGCTGGTCTTCAACACAGCTTCATCTGGATCTGCTGCTGTAGACCTGCTGCAGGGGGACACCAACATGATCCACTGACCTGCAGTTCCACCTCTGACCACCTCAGTGTCTGCTGTCTACACCTGTTTAGATAGTGGTCTCTGTAGTCCACCAACTAACCAGGTACCAGTCTGATGGACAGAAAACTCTCAGTTCTCCAGTTAACAGATGATTATACTGATGGATCTGGTCTTTGGTACCTTTGACGGTGGGTCTGTGTCTCTTCTCTCTACTTCCTGTTCTACCTACTGGTCTTCAACAGGAGGGTCCCCCCTTATGATCCAGGTCCTGGTCCAAGTTTCTTCCCCATTTTTCTTGCCACTGTTTGGTTTAAGGTTTTTCTCCCACTAGGGGAGTTTTTACCTCGTTGTTTATGTAATAATGGATCATGGGATCATGTTCTGGGTCTCAGGAAAGATCCTAGAGACAACTTGTGTTGTAATAGATGCTGTATAAATAAAATTGAATTGAATTAGTCTACTATTAATCATCTTTCAAATGACAAAAACACCAAATGTTGCTCAGGGAACAAAAACGGAACAGACAACTTTTTTAGTAGGACGGGAGACTCCATAACTGCACCGATAACAGAATTTTTAGTTCAAGTGCTAAAAACAGTCTGGTCGCTGCTTATAGAGTCTGAACATCTCCTGGTTTCTAAATGGTCTTTGTGAATAATTTAATCTATTTTAGCTTCACACACCTGCAGGTGTGCTTCACCTCCAGATGTTATCCACCTGAAGGCAGCATCAAAATACTCTCCTTCACTGTCTCCTTTACTGCCTCAACCTTCCTCTCTTCCTCAACAACCTAATGCTGTGCATTGTCATATAATTTTTTGATTGGTTGATGTGGTACATTTGTTCACCAATAGGAGAGGGGGTATAATGTTTTGTTTTTTTCTTTTGCTTGCAAGCAGTATGGGCCATTTCTACCATTTCTTCCAGCACCAAACGTGTTAACAATATAATGAATAAAGCATGGTGTATGTTATTTATCATAACTCTGGTTTTACTTGGCTTATTTAAAAACTGGTATGTAATTTCAAGTATGCACGTTTAAGACAAGTTGAAACAGACACTCCGTGAAGCTGCATGACGCTGCTACATCAACAGAAATCATCGACTCCAGAAGGTTAAGAGTGCCACTGTGAAACATAAACCACTTCCAAACCACAGCAGAAATGTTGGCTTTCATGGGAACCCTTTTTGTAAAAACTTATCATTTTAAAACAACAGATGCTGCTTCATTCAGTATGTTGTGGATTTATCAGCTTCTGAGGAAAGCTCAGCATTAGGAACTACAGAAGCTCCTAGATGCAGTGGCAGCATCATACTATAGCTATGCAGATTAAAATAAAAAATTGACTTTATGTCTAAATAACATAAATTAGTTGATAATCAAATTTATTGCCCATAGTAGACCTGGGATAAATCCTCATACTCTTGATAAGTTCAGCTCACTGTGGACAGCGTGGACTCAGTGCCTTTGAAATGAACTCTGAAGGTTACCAAGTCAAAAGATAAATAAATTAAATAACTAGCCATGTTCTGAAATTAAAAATGCCCATATTCTAACACAAAGAGAAAACTCAGCCCACTCGCCTCTCTGATGTGGGGTCTGCACAGTTGAGTGGATATTTGAGCTCAATCACGTCTCCGTTTTTCTCTTTCAGTTGCCCGTGATGCTCCATGTAATACTGCACCAGCTCTGCAAGAGTGGCAAACTTCTCCCCGCCATAAAGGTCGTAGAAGTCTCCCGTGTTCTGGATCTTAATGTGGGTGACAGCTCCATTTCGCCTAAAAAAAACAAACAAAAAAAAAAAAAAAACATCCAAAAGATTAAGCAAAAAGGGTATAAGACATGACCGTTAAGATTGATTACTCTTGAATTTTATTGTTTCTTTTAAGAAATGTTTGGCTCATTTAATCTCACACCAGCAGTCTGTCAATAAATACAGAATTAATGTTTAATCAGGTCAATTTCCTTTTTATAAATGCAGCAAAAACACAAAGATCTTTACAGAAAACAAAGTATGCAGAATTAAAAATAAAAAGATACAAGTCTGTTTCATCTTTGTAACTGTGCCTTAAACCCCCCCCAAAATTTAAACTTAAGTTTTACAATGTGGTTACCATGTCCACGTGGTTTTACTGTATGTGCTAAAGTACATAGCGGGAGATAAGTAAGTGGTCAGCGACATGAATGAGCATTGATCATTAAATCATCCAGCCAGAGTAGGTGAAGATGGAACACAGCAAAACAAAATATTTTATCTCCATTTGATAGAACATAATACTTTTGTGGTGAGAACATGCAAGAGAACATTTCTAGAGAGGCTTTTTGAAGAGCAAAGTTTAGACAGACTTTTTAGACAAAGCAATGTTCGGGTATTAAACTGTAAAATGTGTTTTATTTGACATATATATACATATACATACATATATATATATATATATATATATATATATACACACATACATGTGTATATATATACATACATACATACATACATATATATATATAGCCCTGGATAGACTGGCGACCTGTCCAGGGTGGACCCCTGCCTTTCGCCTGATATGCGTCGGAATAGGCTCCGACAGTAACGGATAAAGCGGGTATAGATAATGGATGTGTATATGTATAGATATGTATAGATATATGATATATATATATATATATATATATAATATATATTATATATATATATATATATATATATATATATATAATATATATATATAGTATATATATATATATATATATTATCTATATATATATATATATATATATATATATATATATATATATATATCTATATATATATATCTATCTATATATATCTATATATATATATATATATATATATATATATGACTAAATGTATTAATTCCTTGCAAATAGAGCCATTGTGGGCATGATGATACTCAGTAGTCCAACTGCGGTGGTTTGCTCCAACCACCAACAAAAGTTATGCAAAAGTAAAAATAGAAAAAAAGGCAGTTTACCAATTCACATTACTTTAGAGTTATCCAATCAGAATGTTTCCTGAACATGGTTCTCAGCAATCTGGTGTTGTGCAGTCATACCACTAACAGAAATAACCTGAAACAGTATACATTACGTTGGTTTGTCACAGAGACTTGAGATCCAATAATTGTGAGGAGTTTTCCACTAGAATATGACTTAAAAGTGTAAAACACCAAATCCAAGCGCAAATACAGGAGTTGTTTTTTTTCCCTTCTGTCTTTCAACTGCAAGCTCTGGGTTTTTTTGTCAGAGTGGTCATCCTTACGTATTTACAATCTGTAGGATCCCAGCTTTAAACTGATAACAGAGCAGATGTGTCACTAGCTCCAGTTTTCTGAGGCCTGTCATACACTTGTCACTTTGTGTTAGTAATGACTTGAGGTGTTGGTTTTTTTTTTTTTTTTAAGGTAAATTCTCTTTATATGATGAAAACAGAGTTTTTTTCTTGTTTGCAACACAGCGCGTGTGTATACTGCATCATGCTTTTTACTAATAAATTGTTTAAATCTGTTATCTGTTGCTGGACCCTTTGTTTTAGGTCAGTTTGAGGCTATCAGTAAAGAAAACAACAGGAAAACACGTAATTTTGGACAAACAGAAAACATTTTTTTAGAGAACACGTGTCTATTTTTGATTCCAACCAGACGGACAACATAAACTGTTGAGTCACTGTAGGTGAACACCATCGTCTGAGAAAATAGAAAAGGAGAACTTGTGGTGGATCTGAAGCTTGAGAACACGCAACCAGCAGTGACTTGTGACTTACAGTAAAGTCTGGCAGTCAAAAGCTGAACCAGTAAAGAATTTTTCCTGTGAAAAGTTTTGTTTTTGTTCCACGCGAAGTAAATATGTCCTAAGAGGAGAAACTGCGCAGTTCAATTTACAAAACTGCTACAAGAATAACTTACATCAGCTGGACTCAAGGATGCTTCAACGTGAACACAGAACCAGACAGGCTCAGACACAAATCCACAATCTTTTATTACAAAAAAAAAAAAAAAAAAAAAAAAAAAAAAAGCTGTTTGGATGTTGCTGATTTGTTAACCATCTTAAAGAATGGTTGTAGTATCATATCATGGTGTAAAACAGTCATAAGCAGAGGCAGAGGCACATATTAAAATATTCCTGGCTACACATCCAGGGACATGCCCGTTGGCGCTGCATCATGTTTGTGTCCAGCTTATAAATGCAGGTCTAATATTTACTCTCCTTTTAGCTCTGGTTTGCTCTGCGTCGGCTCCTTAGCGGACCATCTGCTGGATGTTGACCAGCAAGCTGCCAGGTCCATCTCGTTGTTGGTTTAGTGCTGGACAGGTAACGAACACCTGCCTGCTGCTCCTGGAGACCAAACTCATGCCAGCAGAATGTCTGTGTGTGTGAAAGTCTAAAATAATAATGTTTGCAGCCAACTTAAAGTCTGAGGCTGTTTGTCCACAACGCAGGGGAGGAGCACTCTTACACAGTTTATATTCAACTACAATCATACCTCGAATGAAATTGCATTTTTGAGAAGTTCCAGTTTGGTTTCAGACCACATCAAAGCACCGACATGTCCTTTCAAGAGCTATTACTGACTCGCTCTTAGCTGTTGATTCTGATACTTCTGCTGTCCTGGTGCTCTAGGACTTGACTTGTCCCTCCAACAGAGTCGATTAAAGTTTTTTCATATCTTGACTTGTGCATTGGCAAAAAAAAGGTTACAGGGCTTAACTGGTGTATGGATAACAACCTCATGTTGGACTGTGGAGCTACGTCCATGTGCAGCTTGTACGGTCATGAGCATGGTCACCTACCGTACTGAGAGGGTAAAGTCTCCTGGATTGCTTTTGCTGGGTCTGGCTAAGAAGCTCCCGTCCACTCCTCGAGTCAGCAGGAGGTTTTCAGCCTCCACACCTGTAATGTTGGGGTGAAACCACCTGCGAGAGAAGGAATACAACAGTACTCACTGAAGAGTTTAACATCAAATGGTAACTGTACAGGCGATGCTTACAGGACCAGTACCAATGAATAAACTCAATATTCTACATGCAACATTTATGTTTAATGATCAAGGTCCTGCTCAACAAACGCGATCCAAGGTGTTACTACAGTCTCCAAACCCAAAACCACCCAGATCCCATTTTGGTTAAGTGTCTGCAGGAAGCATCAGTACAAGTCTCCGTGGAGGCCCAAACTGAAAACCCTCAGAACCAAAAAAGCCCCAACGCCAACATCCACAGATCCATTAATGAAGCTGCTCTCAGTTCAGGTTTCTCTATTTTATTACCAGACTTAGAAAAATTAAGCAGATTAACCAAAAATAGATTCAAGGTTCAAGTCTTGTGTACCAGTCAAGAAATGGTTTTACAAAGAAAAACATTTTCCTTCCACCCTTTCAGAGCAACTGTAACATTTGCAGAGATGTGTAATGATACTGTTATTGATTTGAGAGGAACTGAGGAGGTTTAGACAGTTCCTATAACTTTTTAACTGCTACTTAATTAAGCTTATTTTTAATATTCCTTCTTGAAAAATGACATAGGTAATTTAAAATGAGTCTATATCAACAACTAGAAGGTTTGCTTGAATAGATTTGGTATAGAAGTAAAAGATAAAACGTGAGATCACAGCATAAGTCTATGTATTAGTAGGCCAAAGTACACAAGGATGGAATAATATTTTGTCGTTGATTAAATCCTTTATTTTTAGAGTCAATTTTGCTTCAGCGCTCTGTTCTAGAAAATCTCACCTTTTATTGTACCAGGATTTGTACCAAGAGGTTTTTCAAAAGGGATGTTTATACAGACTTTCTAAATTGGCCCTCATGGTTCATGTGGTCATACTTGTGTCATCGAGGTTTTTCAGGTGCCAAACTTTAAAACTGGCTTTATTTGATAGCCAGTTCATTAATTGTATTAGTTCCTTTTAAACAGAACTGTTTTGGTATGTGTGTGTTTACTGTATTGTGCTTAACATTATTAAAATAAAGGAATTGCTTTAATGCTTGTTTTATCTTTCTCTGCTGCCAGAGACGCTGAAAGTAGAAGTTAAACTGACATTTATAAAACCACTTTACATTAAATGTGCACTAAAATTCACACGAGAAAAAGAAATTCCACTAGTAAGTATTCAAAGTATTTTTTTTTTAAAAACAAAATGTTTTACTACTGTATACATACTGGTTTGACATTTAAGTAGTTAGTTACCTCTTTCTGAATAGTAATAATACACTGGACGTGGATCGATAGTAGTTTTTAATGGCAAAGCGGCCGTTGAGTGTTTATTTTTATTAACACGTAGTAACTAGGGCGTAACAGAACTTTTAGTGGTAAAGCTAAACTTATTAAAAACTGCTCCGCTCGCTTCTTAACAGCCAAAAGTGCCGGGACACGGCTGACGTCGGTCCGCTGTGGTGAGGTGGACTTTACGGACGGGTAAAGGAGCGCCGGCGGACCTCCAGCGCGTCCCGGAGCCGCTCGGGAGGAACCGCCGCCGGGGCAGCGCTCGCGCAGCTCGGCGGCGAGCCTCCTTCGCTGCCGGCGGTCTGCTTCCAGAACCGCCGGCCCTCCCGCCGGCCTCCCCGCCGGGGCCAGGTGCCGGGCCCGGGGACGCTCACAGACGCGCTTCTCCGGAGTCTCTTACCTCCGAGATGTCATTTTTTCTCTTCTCGCTTCCTCGCTGGCAGTTAGCAGTAGCTGCAGCTAGCAGCCTCACACTTCCGACCGTGTCCGCTTCAGTCAGTCAATAAAGTGCTTCATCGGTTGACACCCGGTCGAAACGGGCGCCGGGGACTAGTTAGACATCCGCTGGAGGGCTCTTGTAGCGGCCGCCGCGACGACGACGACAACAACAACAGCAGTGTAGGCCTCGGTCGGACCGCAGACTGCAGCGACTCCACCGTTCAACGTCACCAAACATGCGACAGGCAGCATTCAGGGTGCGCGGGTTTTATCACCCCGAGACGACGGATTTTTCCGCTAAGACTCCCGCCTCTTTGAATAAAGCCAGTTAGTGAAGAGTCCCCGCAAGGGCTCAGCCCGCCCGGCAACATCTGTGACTAAATTAAAGAACCTTATCGCTTTCACTTGGCGCATGCGCATTGTAACCCTTCCTGTTGAACAGTCCAATAATATAACAATCAATAACTTCAACAATTCTACATTATTTACAATGGTCTCTTATATATATATATATAAATATATATATATATATATATATATATATATATATATATATATATATATATATATATATATATATATATATATATATATATATATATATATTCCTTCTTAAAAACTATCCATTAAACAAGGTATAGGAAATAAGAAAATAAGGTGTAGGAAATAGGCATATCTACTGTTAACATGATATCTACATCAACGTATGTATCATGTTCATTTATCTTTTATTAAAAGAACAACGGAGCACATTTGTCTTTCCATCCAACCTTCCATGAATATTGATTTTCTTCTTCTTCTTTCTTCTTCAGAGTTTTATTATTTGTCTGGTAGAACCTAAGAACTAAAATGTGAACTGGTACTTTAGTTTGGAGTGAGCAAGTATAGATTAGTAGTTAGTTACCGTAGTTGATGTAAATGAAAGTGATTGGGTTCAGTCAACATATGATATTATTTTATACTGAATTCAATTAAGATCATATGTAACAGACTTTCTGATAAATTACAACATTAAATCATAATTCAGTTATATGATGCAATATCATACAATGACAAACATATGATATTTATGGCATGAAAAGTACTTAATATTGTAATTTCATCTTTATCGACCAACCAAACAAATAGACGTTGTCAACAAATGAGCAACCAGCAGTTATGTTCAAGGGGTTTGAGGCGTCACAATCGCGTCTGAACAGAAACGCTCCGTGTCAGTTGTTTTGCCTTCGCGCCTGGAGCTCCAGGAAGTTTGTCCCTCCCAGGTTGCTGTTCGTAAGCCCGTACGTGGCAGTCTCGGAGCGGTGCTCAGCAGTAGCTGGTGCGGTTTTCTCCCGCAGCCGTTCACGCACGATCATCGACATCTCGCAGGACACACGGAAAAGAGGACGTCCTTTTCGGAGTTTCCCCCTCGGAGTTTAACAGCCAGTTTGAGCCATGTTCACTGCGTCGGAGCTGGTCGTCCTGCTGGCCGCCCTGTCGGCCGCCGCGTCCGGCTACTTCGTTAGCATCGACGCCCATGCCGAAGAATGTTTCTACGAGCGGGTGAATTCGGGCACCAAGATGGGCCTCATGTTCGAGGTGGCCGAGGGAGGCTTCCTGGACATCGACGTGGAGGTGGGCTGCTTCGTCTGGGCCGCCGGACCGAGTCTGGGACTTGTTTTTGTGTTTGAACGAGGGCCAGGTCCGCGGGCCCGCGCTAAAGGCGGCGTAGCCGCTTACAGCCTCGCTGGCTTTAGTTACGTTTTTGGTCCCTTTTTCTCACGCGTGTCTCCTCATTGACCACGTGCATTATACATTGTCCTAATTTATGCTACATTATTGATTATTGGTAAACAAAACTGTTTACGGAATCACGATGAAGGAAGTACAGCGGTAGCATCGCATCCGGCTAAGTTGCTAAGTACTGTGAGCTTTAAAAGCGTTTAACGTTTGTAAACTGAAGTTGGGTCAAACGCATTTTTACAGACATCCAGTGAATGTGTTCCTCTGACAGACTGGCCAAAAGTTAAGGTGTTTTGATCCGCTCATCTGCTGACATATGGATGTCGAGATGAGCGTTTTAGCGCCTCATTCATTCCGATAAAAATGTATTTATGAGGCGGAACTCGAGTCTTCACACGAGTTTTAACATTTAATTACAGGCTATTGTCTTTGTTCATGTGTGTCTTTTGTAGTAGGTGACTTCAAAATAAACCCGAATAAGAAGTAATTTGTTAGTTGTGAATACTTAATTATAAAGAAGTTGTTTACTAATTGTAAACAAGCTGAATATTTAATGTGACATGTTGATTAAATCAGATGTTTTCCCACCAGAAGCAGTCGGAGCAGATATGTTCCTGTCACTGTTGTATAGTTTTAAACCCCAGCTAAATATTTGTAATTTCATCAAGCTGTTTGAATTCATCTTGATGCAACAATGTTCCGTACTTAAGTATATATTTTTTGTGCTTTCTAGATAACTGGGCCTGACGGCAAGCAGATTTACAAAGGAGACCGGGAGTCCAGTGGGAAGTACTCAGTGGCTGCACACATGGACGGAACCTACAAGTTCTGCTTCAGCAACAAGATGTCCACCATGACTCCCAAGATCGTCATGTTCACCATCGACATCGGCGAGGCGCCTAAAGGCCAGGACATGGAGACGGAAGGTACACGGAGGGAATCTGTGGAAACATCTGCAAACAACTCTTAGCCTTTCTCTCTGAACTGTGTTGCCTTCACTCATCTTCCTTCTTTTCTTGTTAGTTTCTTTCATTTTGATTTTGGGCGCTTTTCCCCTTTTTATAGGTGGTGACAGCTGGGATGGTAGGAAAGGGGGCAGGCTATGACAGACTGCAAACATTTGAGTTTGTGAAGCATCGAAAAGTTTTCTCTAACCAGTGTTGTCCATAGTGGAAACTAATATTAAGCATTTACTTCTAGACATGCGATTGAAGTGCCACAAGAGTGATGATTTTAGCATGTATTGCATGTTTTAGTTTTTTGTTTTTGGTGCACACTGACTGTTTACTGAGTAACTGAGCGGGGATTACTTCCTGCCTGTTTCAGCTCATCAAAACAAGCTGGAGGAGATGATTAATGAGTTGGCGGTTGCTATGACGGCAGTAAAGCATGAGCAGGAGTACATGGAGGTCCGCGAGAGGATACACAGAGCAAGTAAGAACACAAATGGACCATTTGCCTCTGTAAATGAAGGAGTAAAGGGACTGTTAACGCTTCTTTGTCTTCCTTTAGTCAATGACAACACAAACAGCAGAGTGGTCCTATGGTCCTTCTTCGAAGCTCTTGTTCTGGTGGCGATGACACTTGGACAGATCTACTACCTGAAGAGGTTTTTTGAAGTGCGACGAGTGGTTTAGAGCAATCCTAGCGATCCCTGTGTGTCCTCCACTGTTTTCCCCCAAACCAAGACAATTATTTACACTTTGGAAACGAGACTGGCAGTTTTGAGTAAAGCCGATACATGATTGGATCTCAGATGTTTTGTTCTCCTGTTACCTGTTTGGTTCCTTATTTCTAAATGTGTGTTTGGAGCCGATGGCCACAAGATTCTGCCATAAATATTTTTTTTTTTTTTTTAAATAACAGATTTTTAATGTCCAAAGTTTTATTTAAGTACCACTTACTTACCAGTTTTGCAAGAGACTGTGAGGCTCCTAATTTTCAGTAAGTGTAGTTCACTTGAGAGAGACACATGTGTGGAAGGGTTGAAGTGGAGTTGCCACCAGAGAATCTTGCTCTCATTAATGTTTAAGTGGGAACTTTTTCATACGATAAACAAGAAATCCAAGGCACAAATGCTCATGTTTCAGTGTCAAAGCCAGTGTTCATTTCTTATTATGTTGATGCTCTCAAACAGAAACAAATTGCACTCCTGATGTATGCTTCTGAATATCTGAAGGATTCACGCTGCAGCTTGTCTTTAAGGGGAACTGTACAGCTTTTACCCAACTCTTTTGATTTGGCACAAATTCAGGCCACGTGGAGCTTCCATGGACATCTTTTCCAGGAAGATGGTTTGGCTCGTTCTCCACGTAGATTTAAAAAAAAAAAGGAAAAACCGTTTAAACTTACCAATTTTTAATTTTCAAAACTTTGTCACAAGATCTTGAACTGAGGTAGGGTTAGGTTTTAATTGAATTATTGGTGGTTCAGCTCCAAAGAAAAGTGCAGGAATACTGAAGTCCACGTTGACTGGGGCTGGCTGAGGGGGGCCGAGGGGGGCTGGGGCGTCTGGGGCATCCGACTCCCAATAACTGCTGTGTGCTTTAGTTGCTTCTACTATAATTATTTTGTTGGGTTGGGGATTTGGAATGATTGTATACAATTTTTGAACTTTTTTTTTTGTGTGTGTTTAGTGACTTGCAACCAGGTGAATGAACCCTTTTTGTAAAACAAAAGTCTGGCAGTCACCTGCCTCGCTGCATGCAGCAGCTGTGAGACCGTGAGTGTTGTATGTCACCAAATATGCTTCAGTTTTCTATTGAAAACAGTCTTTAGGGAGCTCAGGCAGGACGTCTGCTCTGGACCGTCTCGTCTTTTGTGGTCACAACAAAATCTGCTAAATGGGTCTGTACAAAGGTAGAACGGTTCTGTGGAAAAAATGCCCCAGGTTTCATAATAAAGCCGATATTCTGTACGATTACTCAGCCGTCTTTCTTAACTCCAGGCAAGAGTTCATGTCCAGTGAGAACACATGAAGCTGGACTCTTCAACAGCCTTTGATAGTAAATACTTCATGTCATTGCAATAATTGAAGCTGAACATATCTAGACTATCCAAAGAAAGTCAATAATTTCGTTGTACCGTCACCTTTGAATACAGCGGCATTCCCCGCAGCGTCGTTTCGATGAGCTTCTGCGTTGTCACAATTACCTCTGCCCAAGTTGCTTTAACTTTTCTCCAGGATCAGCTGACCTCATAACTCAGCTGAAGTGAAACCCCAGATCATAGCCCCGCCCACAGGCTTGTACGGTAGGCACAAGGCATGATGGGAGCAGCACTTCATCCGCCTCGCTCCTTACCCTGATGGATCCATGACTCTGAACTCTGGGTAAATCTGGACTCAGACCTCCTGACCTCCTTCAGCTGATCCAGAGTCCCGTCTTGATGCTCTCTGGCAGCTGGAAGCCTTTTTTCCTGGTTGGTGGTTTTCTTAAGACCAGACAGGAGTTTGGTCCCTTGAGTTCCTTCATTGTTGGTGTGGAAATGTTCTTACTTTCACTATTAAACATAGTCGTGAGTTCTGCTGCTGGTTTTTATGATCTGATTTCACCAGACGTTCACTGATTACCATCTTCAACATTTGTTTCTGGCCACATTTCTTCCTGGAAGTTGCTGGATCCCCTCCGTCCTTCCTTCCAGTTTTTAAGAACGCATTGGACAGGTCTTAACCCAGTTTTAGTGGTTTCAGCATCTCCTGAGATGTTTTCTTCACTTGATGCCAACACTTTGACCTTTCTGAAACAGATGAACATCTTATCCTCGACCACAGGAGGTGTATTCATGGTTGTTGAAGAAATGAGAAGCTCTTCACTGCATCAGTTAGACTTAAGCAACCTGTTGTCAGCTGAGACGTCATCGTCCCTGCAGTAATTATCTGACGGGAGGCTCTTAACTCTACACTAATTAGTCGTCTAAACGTTAGCACACCCATTTTTTGTAGAAAAAAAAAATATGATCACAGTTGGTCATCAGATGACCAAAAAACAAAACGCAACTGGGTAATACTTCTGTATGTTTGCCAAAGCCGGCTCTACCCAGTGTGGTGCCCCCCCCCCATCAGTGATATACACACTTATAAAAGAACTCAAATAGCACTGGTTTTACCGTTGTCTTTCATTTGTAAGATTACAATTTAAGAACGTAAAATGGGTGACAATTTAACATTCTTCACAAATACAAAAAAATCTGAAATAAATTGTAAGCACCCATATCGCAAAATATAACTCCTTTAAGTCAGTGAATACAAAATATTAAATTATAAATACAGCAGACATCTATCACATTTAAATAACCACACAGTTTCCACTAACTATACATAAGCTACATTCACAATATGCAATATCTCTACATAAACTAAAATAACTGCAGCTCTATGCAAAACCGTACAAAAAGTCATGTTACAGACCTCTAGTGGTGCTTTTTATTATTGCATCCACTAGTGTGTTTGTTTTATACTTTTACTTCACCTGCGATTATCATTTTTAGTAATATTAATTGGGCATTGTTTTACATTTAAATATGTGTTAGCTTTTTAGTTTTAATATAATGAATTTCTTCCTGGTTTTGTGGCGCCCCTTGGAGGCCACGGCGCCTGTAGCATTTTCCAGCTGGCTCTGATGAACACCTGAACTGGTTCCATAGCATCTCAGAAGGGAACCCGGTGCTGTTAGTCATTAATCTTTGAACTGATCATCAGCAGGTGTGCAGAGCTCCATAAAAGCAGATATTTCGGCAGTTTGTCAGTCTGCAATATTTAAGTGTGTTAACACAATGCCAATAGGTTAAGCTATAAGCATCGGTCGTAGAGAAGCAGTTATCACACATCTGTCTGTTACAGTGGTGGGCATGGGCGTGGAGGACCCAGGTTCAAGCCCAGGGCTGCCCACAATGGTAAATCACTGGGGGCCCCTGAGCAAGGCCCTTAACTCCCAATTGCTCCCCGGGGCGCTGCCCTGCTAGCCCCACTAGTGAAACTAGTTGATGGGTTAAAAGCAGAGACTAATTTCGGTGTGCATCGTACATACAGTGTGTGCACAATGTCCACACTGACAAGAATGATCAGAAAAGAAAGAGAAAAAGATTCAGTGAGATGAACATTCTGTCCCAGGAGTGGATATCCCAGACCATGTAACACTCAAAAATAAAAACAACCCAAGAATTACATCTCAGAACCTATAGACCTCACTGAGCATGTTAAATTTTGCGGTACATTTACAGCACAATTGTAAGACTGAACAAGTACGGTTTGTTTGGAAGGGTTGCTGGATGAAATCCAGACACCAAACAGGAGTCTTATTGTCCTTTGGCTTTAATGTCCAGCAGTTTGGAGAAAACCAAACAGCATTTCAGCAGAAACACCTCATACCCAGTGTCAAGCACGGCGGTGGAGGGATGATGATCTGAACCTGGACACCCGTCAGTCAGTTAGTGGACCATGAGCTCCACTGTAGACCAGAGTCCTTTAAAAACAAATGTGAGAACATCTGTCTGACAGAGTCAGAGTCAGAGTCAAGTTTATTGTCAATTCTACCACATGTGAGATACATACAGAGAATCGAAATTGCGTTACTCTCAAACCCTCGGTGCTACACAATAAATACATTTTAAACACAAAGTGCAAATTAAAAGAGACAAGAAACAAGTTATGACATGACATTTGTACAACAGTTTTCCGGTCTGATTAAAGTGACCTGGTGCAAAGTAGGCGGTCCAGTTCTGCCAAAAGTGCCTGATGCAGATAAGGAGGTCAGAGTGAGTGAGGGGGGGGCAAGGCGGGAAACGGTGGGAGAGCAGGGAGAGTGTTCAGCCTCCTGACGGCCTGGTGGATGAAACTGTCCCTCAGTCTGCTGGTTCTGGCCCGGAGGGTCCGCAGCCTCCTCCCTGATGGCAGCAGACTGAAGAGGCTGTGTGACGGGTGGGTGGGGTCTCTCACGATGCTGAGGGCTTTGCGAGTCAGACGGGTCTGTAGATGTCCTGAAGTGAGGGGAGAGAGACACCAACAATCTAAGCCTTACTGAAACGGGTTCACGTGACAGGAAATCATCACATACACAGCAACAGTTCTGCATCAGAAAGGATGAAAATAAAAAATTCAAGTTTTTGGAATAGCCTACTTCATGTCCAGGTCTCAGCTGTGGTGGGACATCAAAAAGGTAAGCAGCCAAACCTGAATGAACTGAAGCATTTACACTTTTCAAATGGCTTATTTACCACCAAGTTTATCTTCTGTATTGTCATGGTCATCACATGGACTGACCTCGGACTACATTTGCTAGGATGACCACTCCTGGGAAAACTGAAAACATCTGACTGTCCTGAACATTTTCCAGTTGTGATTAATCTTTTTTACAGAACATTTTCTTTCCAAAGTACTTGGAAATAGTTTCCAAACCCTGTCCAGAATAATCTGAAAAACTGCTGATGTCTTTCCCACTTTGCATTGTGTTTACATACACTTTAATGCTCCATACAGCATGCTGCCAAAACATCTTCTTTTGATCAATTCATCAAGTGCTGATGATTGGCAGCACCTGGCAGCAACTTCCCTTCTTAAATCTTATGAAAACTTTGCAAGATCTGTTTACAAAAAAACAATAACAACTGGAGATTCATGATTTGCTGGTTTCAATGAGAGAAAACAGAACCAGAACCACATGCAAGCTGTGGAGAGCATGCAGAAAGCAAACATCAGAGGGAAGACTCTGAGGGGAGCCGAGGGGCGAGAAGATGCTCGCAGCAGACAGACGTCTCAGTCTACACCCACAACCCCCACTTTCACTCCTGCTGGTGGAGCACGAGGGTTCCAGCCCTCTGAGACCAGTGCATTTAGCAGACCTCCCAGCAGGGCCAGCCTGAAGGCGTCTTTCTCTCCTCTTTCTGTCAAAACACCTCCTCCAACTCTACCTAAACCTCCATCTCGCTCCTCATCGCTGCAGAAAATCCCCTCAGGCTACTACAGTCCAGCTGACTCCTCCCCTTCTTCGTCAGTCTTGGTCGCCCCACCCTGTGGTTTCCCCAGATGTGCGGCTGCAGGCTCAGCTCAAACTTAAATACCCGAGCTCAGCTTACACTTCCCACATCTCACCTTCACTCGCCGCCGAACACTCACTATGTTTGACCACTGACCTCCACGTTAAAATGTCAAACATTAGTGAAATAAATATATTTACAGCATGGTTCAAAAACAGTTCTGGCCTTCAAATATAGATTTCACATCCATGGCAACTGTACAAACCACATTTAATAAAATAATTGTGACACAAGGCTCACTACTTGGCCCCCTTCTGTCCTCTATTTACATGCTACGCCTGGGCCAGCTTGTGCCAGACCATCAGGTAAATTACTGTTTTTATGCTGATGACAGTCAGCTGTAGATGCCCATGAAACCCACAGATCCCAGCAGCCTTGCAAATGTCACTGCTTGTCTATCTGACATAAAATCCTGGAGGACCCAACATTTTAAAAATCAGATGTCAATTTTTTAGGTCCCCTAAATTCTGTCAGTGTTATTGTTTGTAATCTTGGCTATCTGACATATCATCAAACAAACTCCTAGAAATCTAGGAGTAATATTTGACTCTACCTAAGTTTTGAAGCTCAGGTCAAACATGTGCTTTAGTCTTGTTTTTTCCAGCTTGAGACGATTGCTAAGATCAGGTCATTTCTCTCAACAGCTGTCCTACAAAATGTTCTGCATGGTTTTGTCTACACTGACCTGGACTAGTGTAATTCATTGTACTCAGGAATCAGTCAGGGTTTCCTCCGTCTGTCCGTCCCTCCGTTGACCAGCACATCTCCCATATACTTGCCTCCCTTCACTGGCTTCCTGTTTGATTTTGCAATAATTTCAAAATCCCACTGATCACCTTCAAAGCTTTACAAGGTCTTACCCCTACTCACATCCCAGACTTGTTGAGCTGCTATGCTCCCTCCCGACTGCTGAGATCCACAGACGGTGTCCCAACTATCCTCAGATCACAGACTGTGACAAAGGAAGATCAGGGTTTTTCCATTAGAGCCTCCACCTTATGGAACTCTCTACCTACCGCACTTCCTGATACTTTAACTTTCTTTGGTATAATTTGATGAACATATTTAATATTGTAAATTAATTATTATGCTTATCTGTCTTCTTGGTCCCTTGCAAAGATCTGATGCCTGTTTGTGGATATAAAAAAGCTCCTTAACAAAAACATTTTTAAACTCATTCTGCCTCAGTGGGCCGTGGTATTTAGAGGTTATTGTTTGTGTATTAGCCCTGCATGCTTAACCTTTGAATGCACGCCTTTTAGATGCAGTTGAATATTATGGGTATGAAAGGACTACTTTTACTTCACTAATAACTGAAACATTTCTTAAACTCTAATCTCACCATAAGAGCCGTCTGCAGAAGATAATTGCTGTTGCTTTTAACATCAGGATTTACTGCATCAGTCCTCTTCAGAGGCTAAAGTTACAGTATATTTGCACAAATGTGTTAATTTAAACATAAATATGCCATGTTTGCAATAATTGACCAAACGTAACGCAGGGCAACATTTATAACATGCGGGCAGTGCCCTGGACGACCAACTTTGGACACCCCTGCTGTAAATGGACAGACGATGGCTGAAAGGACTGAGGAGGAATTTGATCATGTCCAGGTCCAGCCTCATAGGCCATATCCCAGACAGCCACTGATGGAAATGCAGCTTGTGTTGCTCTAAAACCTGTATACACCTTTCAGTAATGATCTTTCCTCCCCAGCTTTTCAACCTGTCCATCCCATACACCCTAACACGGCTCCGTCCAGGCAGAGATGCAGGATATTGAACCAAGGGCTGATAATAAGCTGGATGGTTCCTCGTCGTTTCACTTTAAAGGATGTGGTGTTCATGGTTCCCACACATTTCACATTTGGATTCATGTGACCACAGGACAGTTTTTCACCTTGCTTTAGTCCATTTTATATGCTCTTTGACACAGAGAAGAGGGTGTCTGCATCCTGTTCACATTTGCTTTTTTCTCTGCATCATAAAGATTTAACCTGCATCTGTGGCTGATACAGCCAGCTGCGTTCATAGACGGAGGCTCATGGTGTGTTTCTGAGTCAATGCAGGGACCCCCATTACACACACAAGTCTGTTTTTGATGTACTGAATCCTTTTACACACAACTCTTTCTTTTTTCTTTTCATTTGCCCAGTCATGTGACCTTCAGTTGTTTCTTTTTAATTTTCATTGAAATTTCTTTAGCTGCCCATAGCAACTGCTGACTTCTGCTGCCGCGATAAAACTCAAAATGATTTCATATTTTTCATGAAATGTCTCACTCAGAGACGATCACGAGAGGCGCCAAGGCAAAGATCTAGCATGCCGAAATTATGGGAACAAACTCAGGTAAAAGCTTTTACCAGGCTTTGCCACCCAAATCAAACACATCCCAAACACCAAAAAATTATATGGACACGTGGCAAAAACAGGAAAATAGCGCATATCCGCTTCTCCTCTCGCGTCCGCGGAGCGACGCAGCGAGCCGGCAGTCAAATAGTATAAATACGTCAAACTTGTCTTGTCTTTGGTGTTTTGCGGTCAAAAGTGATATTCCAGTGCTAAAAAAAATGGTTTATGTCTACCCAGATGACTCTGTTAGTCCGAAAATAATCATGAACGTCACGCTTGTTTATATGAAGACTAATGGGTTTTATAGTGAAGTGTGGACTGTTTTTAAAATATACTGTCTTTGGGTTTTACGTCCCTCTGGATAGGGATTAGTGTTTCCACGAGGGATTTGGGTGGGTTCATTCGATTCTTTTGACTCTGATTGATCGATAGAGGTTTTGATCATCAAAATCAGTCGCTGAGTTATAATAATATAATAATATTTGACCGTTTTTTCTGTTGTTTGATTTCCAAAATAAGATAGACCGTTTCAAAATAAAACAGTTGTATTGGGGTGGAATGAATGAAGAAAAGTCAGATGGTACATATGGTGCCAAAATCTTCCCAAATGAGACATTTAGTGGTTCTACCTGGACATATCCGCGTTAAAACATCAGTAAAAATTATCAGGTTCACTTCTTTAGCAGCTACTTTTGCACGGTTATTCATCAGATATTATTTTATTGATTCTTAAATAAATTGTGCTACTATCTTGATTTAAAGGCAAATAACACTAGAAGCAATAGTTTTACTTTTTGGGTGGAGATTTTTTTTTAAAAAGATTGTCTACTGTATTTCAGGTGAATCTGAAACAATAACACACATTGAAAGAGTATTAAAACTTAAATAAAAACTATTAAAAGTGATTCATTTGCCTCACCACTCTTCTGTTACTTTACTTCAAACTATTTCTTTTTTAACCTCAGGGGGTTTGTCATCTTCCTCGCTTCTCCTCAGACCTACATGTGAAGGAACCTCACTCCAGACATTTCTCTTGTGTAAATTCTGAGAAGATTTGGATTTCCCTTTATTGCAACAACCTCCTTGTGAGGAACTGAGAAACACACTGGTTATCTGAAGTTCTGGGATTTTTGACTCATCTGTACACATGTATGTGAGCAATGCTCACATACAAGTACTGAAAAAGAAGGATATTCACATCTTGCTGACCCACCCAAAGCTTACATTTAGTCTTATCTCTTGTTCCCAACATTTTTGCATTTTCATCCTGGTAGCGTTTTCTCCTCTTTGACCTCAGAGGTTGCCTCTATATTCATCATTAGTTGATGCTGCCTTTTAACATTTCCCCAAAGGTTTGTAAATATAATCTGCCCAATTTTAAGTACGAATCAAATGAGTCTCATCTTTCCAGCACCAGATGTCCCAGTAAATTTACCCAACAGGCATCTGTGCAAAGCTCAAAGAAATACAAGAAAGCCAAATGCTACATCAGAGCCTAAAGATGTTCCCAAACAAGTTAAATGTTTAAATCCATGATGGCGCAATTAGAAGATGACTGAACAAGAACAGTTTGTTTGGAAGCGTTTCCAGGAGAAAAACCTCTTTTGTTTAAAAATAACATAGAAGCACATCTGAAGTTTGGAAAACTGCATCTGAACAAACCAGCAGACTTATGAATGTTCTCTGGACAGATGAGACCAAAGTGGAGATGTTTGATCTTCCTGTCGAGAACTATGTTTGGAGAAAACCAGTAAAAACACCTCAGACCCACTGTGGAGCACGGAGGTGGAGGTGTGATGATTTAGGGTCTTACACTTCATTTTACATGTAACTCAAAATACACACAGCATGATTACCACTGTTGCCTTGTAGCAAGAAGGTTCCTGGTTCTATTCCCAGCAGGGGGATTCTGTGTAGAGTTTGCATGCTCTCCCTGTGCTTGCATGGGTTTTCTCAGGTGCTACAGCTCCTGTCCACATTCCAAAAACATGTTTGTCAGGATAAATGGTGATTTTACATCATACACAGGACTGTGCATGTGTGGCTGTTTGTCTATATGTGGCCCTGCGATGAGCTGGCGACCAGTCCAGGGTGTACCCTAAATAGGAATAAGCAGATTTTGATAATTGATAGATTGTCAATACATTGAAATGTTTTCCATTATATTCATTACATTCACACACAGTCAATAAAGTCAATAAGTCAATAAAAGTCAATAAAAGTCAATAAAATTAAGATAAATGCTGGCCATTTTTTATTGAAATTATTAACTGTACAAATTGGTTAAATTTAATACTGCATGAATATGAGTTCAATATGAATTTGATCTTAGATTTGTCATCTTTATAACCTTTTAATGACTTAATTTTAACATTAGGTTTATTTTTACTTAGAATGTTTTTTTTAACTATCCTTTAAGGTCTCAAAAATATTTAGAATATATGCAATGTGAGAATAAGAAAGTTGAGGATTTTGGTTTGTAATTGTAGAATTTAAAGTTGTTTTCAGTTTCTCAGACATAATATGGTGGTATTTTGGTTGGATAAATATTTTTTGTAATTCTTGTGCATTTTTTTATTCACGATTTACGTAATTTTACATGATTTTATATGGTATTAAAAGCTGTATGAGCTTTATCTAAGAGGGGCGTTCCCAGAGTATGACACACGAGCGGTGGGCTATATCTCTCATCCAATCAGAATCGTGTTCGAGGGCGGAAAGAACTTGTTGATAACTCTGTGGCGTTAACTCTCACTGCGCAGCCGCAGCCCAGGTGACGAAGATGGTGCTCATCAAGGAATAGTGAGTCTGAAGTGTTCTCTTAAAAAAATATATATAATAATAATAATAATAATTTATATATATATGTATATATGGTTTAGGCTATATATTTCTGTATTCCCACCTTTCCAGGGCCGTAGTGGAGGAGCCCGAACACGGGCGCCTTTCACTGCCGCTGCTCCGCCGTGCTGCGGCGGAGCAGCGGGTAAAAGCCAGCTCAGAGCCGACCGGGTCCGGGTAACGGGACGCCGGCGTCCTGATAACGGGACGCCGGGGTCCGGGTAACGGGACGCCGGCGTCCTGATAACGGGACGCCGGGGTCCGGGTAACGGGACGCCGGCGTCCTGTAGGCTTCTAGCGGAAGCCGCCGTTAGCCTTGAGTTTGGACCAAATGAGCTCCTTAATGATTCACATATAAACACTACACATGTGTTGCGAAACAACTGTACTGTTAATTTAATCCCAGTTGATGATCGGAGATGGCGCGTGCAGCACCCGAGGGCTTTTCCGGTGATCTGGTCTCGAGAGCGACAGATTAAAGGTTTGTTCTCGGTCGGATTTAGCTGCTAAAGGAGCTAGCAGCTAGCTCATGAACCCTCACGTTGGTGGTTTTAAAGACCACGTCGAGCAGCCGAGTCGGGGCCAGTTGTTGATACACATGCGGACAGAACTTGAACAAAAAGTGCAGCAGTAAATCCCGCTGTAACGACGGGTCTGACGCCGCAGCAGCGGCGCCTTTAACGGTCGTTAGCCTAGCGGCTAATGTGGTTGCTTAGTTAACGCAGTCGCGCCTCAACTAAAGTCTGATTTGTGTTTCGTGTTTGTGTTGCTCGGTGTCTCTGTGCAGTGGCTGTATTTATCTGTGATTTAAAAGGCAATGACGGTGCTGTTTGTTGAGAGTCAGCGGCGAAGATGCGGTGGATCCAGAAACCAGGACGGAGCTCCGACGAGCAGCTACTGGCAGTTATTTTACTTTTTAACTAATGTTAAACATTTGATCCGACAAAAAAGGCTCACAAGTGATAAAAACGACAGCAGCAGAAATGTGTTCAGGAGCACCATGTTATCTTTGACAGTAACCGTGCTCTCACAACATTCAAATAAAGCAAGATTCTCACCAAAATGAGGCATTTCTAGGTGTCACGCCAACGCGCACGACTTTGGCTTGTTTTTAGCGTTTTAAATCATTAATAAAATAATCCACACTAAAGGCCACGAGTATTTACAGTAAGATTAGAGCTGTAATGGTGTATAGTAAATATAATAATAATAATAATAATAATATAAGTTCAGAGTCACATGTTAAGCAACACAGGTGTCCCCACAGGTGTGTTGCCTGTTAACTGGTTCCATATTTTTAGGCATTGGCTGCTGATCATTAATAAATGGATTATGGATGTTAATAAATCAATGAATAAGTGGCTAATTACTACTTGGTTAACTGCCTCAAAAATACTCATGTAAATTTTCTACTGAAAATCTAACTCGGCACAAGGCAAAACCATATTAACTTTCTGGCACAACTCATCCTGCAGGTGACAGTTTGTACCCTGTGGTACTTAAATTTATGTTTTAGGGTCGGTTCTATCAGTGCTGTTTTGTTGAAAGTGGTGTTATGTGTTCAGTGGCGAAACCAGTAACATGATGGTTAATTGTGTTGAAATAGATGATTATTTATTGAACCTTCAGCAAAAAATGTATCAAAGATGGATGCTTTAGCTGCATCAAATGCATTACACAATGCTGTTCTCTTGGTTAGAATGTTGCTTGTTTTAAGACTTTATGGGGCAATAAGTATCCTGGTGTAACCCACCGCTTTGTGTTTGATAGTTTGCTTTATAAAGTGGAGGGGTTTCGACGTGTTTTGGGATCTTGGTCACTAGTGATGGAAGAACAGAGCAGCGTCTGCAGTAATGTGATCTCTGTACCGGTCTGTTGAAGCGAGCGTTGAACCAAAAGCCTGTTCCCACTCTCACCCATGATCTTGAGCTGTGGGTGGTGACCTAAAGAGTGAGATGACCGATACAAGTGCCTGAAATAAGTTTCCTCCATAGGGTTGCAGGACGTTTCCTTAGAGGTAGGCTTTTGAAGTTCAACATGGAGTAGAGCTGCTGCTCCTCCACATTGATGGGATCCAGTTGAGGTGGTTGGGTGTCTGGTTTGGATGGGGACTCCTGGACACTGTCATCTGGAGATGTTTTGGGTGTGCCTAAAAGAGAGGAGGTTCTGGAGAAGACACAGGACATGCTGGAGAGATGATGCATCACTTAGCTGGGTTGGGAATGCCTTGGTATTCCCTCAAAAGAGCTAGAGTAGGTAGCTAGAGTAGGTGGCTAGAGAGCGGAAGTTCTGTGCGTCTTTGCTTAGGCTGCTGCCCCTTGATCTGAACTGGGATAAGTGAAAGTTGATGGATAGATGGACAGGAATCATCTGCTGTGTTCTAAGAAAACAAAAATATTGAAGCCAACATGATGGGATATTTCTATATACATATGTATATCAGGGTTGCTCAATTCCAGTAGTTGAGGGCTGCTGGCCTGCAGGTTTTACTAGTTTACCTGCTTCAACACACCTGATTCAAATGAATCATGGATCATCATCAGCTTGTCATCAAGGTATACACATCTGTTCATGATAAATAAATTTGAATCAGATGTGTTGAAGCAGGAAAACGATTAAACCTTCCAGGCCAGCAGCCCTTGATGACTGGAATTGGGCAATCCTGATATATGTGCCAAAACGGCAGTGGCAAAGGTTATTTTTGTGGATTGTTGGAAATTAATCAAACTTTGTGGGAAGTTTTAGTGCTCCCTTTAGAAATGGCCTTGTTTTCTTTATCCAATTTTTTTTTGTGTCAATAATAAATTTAATATTTTAGCTCAATTAAATAAACTTTTAAAATTAAGGAAACAACTGTATTTATTCTACCAGTTATTGATATTAAAGGAAAAAGTGACGATTGAAACACCATTTTGCAAAAGGTGTCTGTTTTGTTGAAACATTCCTGTACCTGTGCAACAGGTGTTTGTGTTGTCTCTAAAGGTGTACAAAGAGTTCACAGTGGAGTCGTGTAACTTTACGTCACTAGCCCTGCACGACCACTTGAAATGCAAACTTTCATCTTGTGCCAAACTACTCAGTCTGGTCCTCCTTTAATCCTGCAAAGCTCTATCCAGTTCAGACCTTCTCTGCTCTGCAGTTAGTCCTCAAGGAGCAGAAGCAGAAGACATTAACACCACAATACTGCTGGGTTGCCAGAGTCATGGCAGTACTTGTGTGAAATTAGTGTTTTTTTATTTCATGTTTAAAAGTTCAGATTTATGTAGAAGCAAAACAAAAAATTTTGATTTACAGTAATTTTCTTTTTTATACAGATGCAGTTGAGTCCTATGCTGAACTTAAACTGAGCAAAGTAAGAAGTGATTTCAAGATCAAACCAATTTCCACAGTCAGATGAAAATTATAAATAAGTCTTGTGGAATGTTGGGATGTGCCTGTCATGGCTCATTCGTTAAGTTTAAGGTGCCAATCTGAGCCAATTGGGCGGCCTCTTCCGTTTCTTGTCATTATGACAAAATCAGACATGTTAAATTTATCACAAGTCTTTACTCTTGTCTTATTCATACTGGCTGTCCATGATTCAGTATGTGTCAGTAACCAGTTAGGAGTATTGCTGTCCTTTCATTCTCAAAGGAATCTGGTTGTGGTTTGTTAAGACAACAAAAAAACTCTGGTGGAAGGGGTCTGTTATCTTCCCAGTCAGACATTTCCATTGGTACAGAACGTACCAACCCAATCGCAGTAGGGTGGAGGTGGGCTTTATGTGATGACTCACACAGGAGTGTCCAAGAGCCACTATTACTAATCACACCTTGGATCTACACGGTTGTACTGCAAAAACAACAGTCATTCACCAGCGTTCCTTCTCCAGTGCAGACGTTTGGGTGTACTTGGCTGATACCAGTCTGGTTGTTGCTCTGCCTACACCACATATGTTTGTCTGATTGGTTTATGTCCATCCAAGTTTAGTTTCTTCTGCCCGTTGCGACTGTGCCCTGGAAATCTAAGCACAGTCCAGAGACACTAGTAGACTAATTCTTTGTATCAATGAGGAGAAATATTAGTTCTGGCCAGATTAGGGGGTTATAGCAGGAAAGTTTAGGAACCACAGCTTAACTCATCAAAAGATGTGTTTTATCAATTATGAAGTGGAAAGTGTAATTTTTCTTGGTAGGGATACAGACTGATGAAGATTACAATGAATTTAGCTCCATTCAAGCTCCAGTATAAAACGATTTAGTGTTCAACGGCACAAAGACTAATGCATCCAGAATAATCAGTCCATTAGGCAGAAGACTGTCAAGTAGTTGCCTGTTTATTGTTTAGTTTTAGCTTTCACATCCTTCAGAAGTTATTAGAGCTTCTTCACACAGGCAGCAGATGCAGAGAACATTGATTGATGTTTGAATGGTCAGACTGCATATTCTCAGCCTGTGACTGGACCTCAGCAGGGTTCACCAGTATGTTTGTTATGCGTGAGGTTTAAATCTGGAAAAACTAGATTGAGGGTTGTTGGGAGCTGCTGGAGGAGGAAGATAAAGAGCAGAAGCCTTAGAGGACAGGAAACTTCAGGAAAAGTCCAAAAAAGTTCCTTTTATTGCATATGAGTGAATACTTTTGAGCCACAACTGAACTATAATATCGTGCATGTAAATAAGTCCATGGTGAGCTGCAGATGTAGCTGCCCAGTAACTTTATTTTTATTGTATTAATTAGACTTTGGCAAATTACCCACATTTGTAACGCATATATGTAGAAGAAAAAATATCTGCATGTTAAACTATGATAATCATATCAGAGTATAAATGGTTAAGACTAATGGTTCTGATGAGACACTGTTAAAGTTCATACAGTTAATGTTGTTTCCCGGGTTTCAGGTGAAGTCTCATGTTTTTGCCAAAGTATACATTTTTTAAATGCCTTTTGGCTTTTAA
The DNA here is from genome assembly GCA_014839995.1 of Xenentodon cancila. Lineage (NCBI taxonomy): Eukaryota > Metazoa > Chordata > Actinopteri > Beloniformes > Belonidae > Xenentodon > Xenentodon cancila. The sequence goes on from CM026215.1 coordinate 1,610,267, forward strand.
TATTAAGACTGGAGGACAGACTTTCTTCTATTATCTGAGGGACGGTTTTACGTTGTATTTCTGAATATTGTCTTCTGTTAATTTGTGATTGTAATGGTTTTCCATCTTTGTTTAGTCTCTGTCCACTGGTCTCTTCCAAGACTCAGCCACAGTTGTAAAATACATCTTGGTCTAAATGTTGACCGTTTTTTGTTTCATGTTGTGATTAACTCAATTCTTTTCTTTTTCTTTTTTTTTCTGCCTGCCTGGTTTTCTCTGTTAGCCGTGTTGTGTTGCCGGTCTCTGTGGAAGAGGTGAGTATCATTTCCTTTGTTTCTATAACCTTCTTTTTTATTATTATAAACCCCTTAACAATTAAATATTTTCAAACAAAATGTCCAATCCCCTTCCTGTGAACACACACAGCTCATCCACGCAGGCGCTGGTGAGGAGCTCACACTAAGACAGAATAGTCTTTGTTTTGTGGCACTGGCGTTAACTGTGACAGACTGGTGGTGGTGGCGGCACAGAGACGAGCTCAACCAGAAATCACTGATTCATCTTCATCAGTTTGGTGCTCATCTTGTTCTGGACAGATGTGGTCTTGTAGTCCCTGTTTTTCATTTGAACCGAAGCCCAGTGTAATATTCAGAAAAGTAATTCTTTTGTCCCGTCAATCTTTAATATGTGTTAATAAAATAGGAAGAACTGCTTGCCTCCCATTTGGTGCAGATTGAATGATGATGATGATTGGTGAGGTGAAGGCAGCAAAAAAAAAAAAAAAAAAAAAAAAGCATAATTTCAATATTCAGGCCGCTTCAGTTTCAGGCCACAGTTACATGTGGAAATAAGCCATTGTAGTGATTGTTTTTTTTTTTTTTTCCCCATTAATGTGACTCTTATGTCCTTACAAATGTACGTGACGTGTGATCAATACAGTGTGCACAGTTTTTCTCCCTGTGACACAACTTTAAAATGTATAACTAAGCCCTGAGTCCCAGCCATAGGTGATATAAGATGAACCAGACAAACCTCCTGTGACGTCACTCATAGGTTTTTCTGAAGAGTCCTTTTGAAGCCTCCTTTTCGTCATACCGAGTGGTGTCATATGCAGACATGCTGAATGAATCAACCTGGTTAACCAGCGTAAATGCAGGAATTAAATATGGACTGCTATTAAAGGAGCGTGTAAGCAAATTATCAAATGTCATTTATAGGCAATAAATCCTCATCGGCCATCAACATGTGTAGTGTAAGTGCAACCAAATGTTCCTGTCAACTTGCAAAATATGCTTTAATTCAGCTCATACATCCTGGTGAAGTGACCACACTTGTTTAGAAAATGTAGAGAGATGTGTCCTTTTTATAAACTAAAATGCAGGAGGATGTGCACAAGCTGCTCTGAGGATTGCTGAAGGTGTGAGAGCATTCAGAAACACTAGACAAAGAACCAATCCAGCAGCAAAATCACCTCAGTTGGAGCTTAAATCCAAATGTGTCTTTTAGATCCTCAGCTAAAAGTTTTTGTTTCTTTTATTGTCTGTTAATGGTCGTGCATTCTTGAAACACCTCTCCCAGCTCCAGAGACCTGCTTAACCTTTATCTTTTCTTACAGTTAATCTAAGGATTTGTCTCTGTAGTTAAAGCTGCATGTTCCTCTGTGTCTTCTTTCTGTTCCCATTTCTCCCAGTATCAAGTAGGGCAGCTCTACTCTGTTGCTGAGGCCAGCAAGAACGAGACGGGGGGAGGAGAAGGCATTGAAGTACTGAAAAATGAACCCTACGAGAAGGATGGGGAGAAGGGACAGTACACACACAAAATATACCACCTAAAGAGGCAAGTCTTTGGTTAAACTGGGATTTGAATGTCAGGGCTGTTTTCCAAAGAACTTTCACATGAGCATTTACATGCAAGACATGAGCAGAGGCGTAAGAGGTGGATGCTATTTATACTTACCTGATGCACCTGAAGAGAGAATTTACCTTTGTGACAGCCAGGAATATCCGTTTCACAGGAGTAGTAGTGACCTGATACAGATAAGGCACATAAAACATAATCTGGACCTGTTCAGGTCCCCGTGGTGAACATATTAGGTGTTAAAGAAAAAACAAAGTCAGAATAAGATGCCATGTGTGAGGCAGCTTTACTCCACAGTGTACATGCAACCTGCACATCCTTCAAACTGGTCATATTGTGCCAATGAGCATCCATCGTATTTCAGTCTTTGGTACCTCTAGAGTAGCACTGCACCCAGAAATAAACAAAGTGTTTATATCAGACTAAGAAAGACCAACCAAAAAAGAGACTTTTATTTACAAAAAACAGATGATTCTGCAACAGATTTCATTAATGTTTGCTCAATTATTTTATCTTTTTAGTTGGTCAAATTTCTGTGGGAACGTGCACCATGAACTTATAAGGAAATTTGGCTCTATCTTACAGAGCCAGCAATCCTGCAGATTCCTCGCAAGCTGGAGACTGCAACACGTTGCAAGTCATAAAACGGCTATGATATATTCATATCTTTCAAGCGTCTGGTCACTTATAAGATTATAATTCAATGTTAAACTATCGTTGGTAAGCCGAACTTACAGAAAAGCTGAATGTGGCACTTTTTAAGATGATTTGGCTGCATCCCAGTTTCCGCTCTGTCCTTGCGAAGCGCACAAGCGTTGAAGGCGTTTCTCAGTAATGTCAGGTGGAAATGGATGATGTGAATAGGTTCCTCTGAGGGCACAGTCACACTAGGCAAGTTTTACAGAGCTGTGCCGTGATTGAGCACCCAAAAGATCACCAACTAGTCAAATGAAGCAGAGTTTAAAGGTCAATCATGTACAGGCGTGGAGTGGATGTCCTGGTGAGACTCCTCCCTAAAATGAAAGTCAACCGTGGTGGAGATGAGTAGAAGAACAACTCCTTATGAGCGCTGATGTGGACGTTAGAAGATCCGACAACTGATAGTTGTGGTTTTGAGTTTTCTTTAGTTTTCAGCCAGATGTTTGTGGAGGAAGGATAACATTTTGAATTATATCCTGACTTTTTATAGTTGTTTATCAATTTATTAGCATTTTGTAAGAAATTGTGTTATTTAGAAATAAGCTGGTGGCGTATGGTCAGCTTCAGTCTTCAAGCAAACGAGACTGGTTTAGCCCTCTGTGCACAGCCTGCTCTAGATTTGTGTTTTATTTCTCTGAAAGTTTCCCTGTTTTTGTTTCTGAATACAGTAAAGTCCCGGGGTACGTGAAGATGATCGCACCAGAGGGAGCGTTAGTCTTTCATGAAAAGGCCTGGAACGCTTACCCATACTGTCGCACCAGTACGTTTATTCTAAAAAACACGCTTAAAGCAAGTTTCTTGAATGATTTGATTAGCACGAAAGTTGTAAGTCAGCAGCAAACGTAACCTGCTGTACTTTGTGTAATTTGACTTTCTTTTAGAAATTCCTGATGTTCTTGTTACTAATGGTGTTTTTGTCTCTTTTGGTCCTTGTTTCCTGCTTCCTCTGCAGTTGTGACGGTGAGTTATTGAACTTTTTTAAAACCTGTCCACACCTTAAAACCCCCCCCATTCATGTGTTAGATATTTCTGCTCACACTCGAGGATTTCGAGGTCAAACTCACTTGACATTTGACAAGAAGCAGACTAGGTCTCCTAACATGGACCCGTCTGGCCTCGTGAATAAACTTTAAAGCGCTATGAACCATACCTGACCAGGCCAGCCATACTCGATCTCTATGGAGAAGTTCTCTGACCTGCTGTCATCCCAGTCACACCCATTCCCACCAGTAAAGAACACACTGAACCAATCACAACGGGGCGAGGGCGGGCTTTATGTGAGCTACATGAGCTTCTATTGAGAACCAAGTTGGCTGCAGAACGTCATTTTTGTTTTTATTGATACTGATCTGGCTGTCGTCCTGCCTGCGCCGCATGCTTCCGTTCTCTGATTGATTGTATATCCGTCCAGTGGCGTCCAGAGGCAGTTTGTACTGCGTCTGTCGGAAATCGAAGCTGAATCAAGGAGGAAAACTCTGATGGTTGGCCGGGCTGCCAGTAAATGGTCACAGAAGTAACATTTTACCATAAGTTTTAGAGGCGTCTGAGCCAGCCAGAAACATGTGACCAACTTAATTATACCAGTGGGGAGAAAAGTGGCTCTGCTTGGCAGTTTGTCCGTTTTCCATTTAATAAAGATGGAAGAAAAACTGCCCATGAATTGCTGGTACAAGAAGGTCTCCTTCAGTTTACCACATACATTCTGTTAAGGTTGTACAAAGCTGAACTAAATGCAGCAAGTTCCAGTTCTGTTTTTGACTGGGCCTTAATGTTTCAGCTCTTACACATTGTTGTAAGCAGCAGCCTCGTGTTCATAGCTTCAGGTACTTCTGCCGGTCCTCTTAGCAAGTGTCGTCACAGGACGGGATCTTGGTTGCCCGTTACCTGCAAGCTATTAACTGTTGCTGGTGTTTAAAAATAGATCAAAGCTGAGCGCTGCAACATGACTAGTGTGGTTTCAGTCGAAAAGTCTGATTGGTTAATTGGATTTAGCCGTGGGGTTTAAGCACATCTCTCACGACCCTCCATTCATGGCGCGTTCCTATGCAGGCCACTCAGAGGACTTGGACACGATTTCTCTGCATGACAACAGCCTGGTTTGACCTCCTCATCCCCCCAATAAAATGTGTTTGTCTCCCGCTTTTCAGAATGAGTACATGAAAGACGACTTCATGATAAAGATCGAGACGTGGCACAAACCTGACATGGGAACAGTAGAAAATGTAAGTGAGCCGAGGACACAGAGCAGAGGGCTGCCGGTGTTACGGGAACAATCCTGATGTTTAGTTTCTCTGTGAAGTCAGGGGTCAAAAACAGCGACGGCACCTGCAGGGGTAACTCTGGTATACTGACCAATAATATTGACTACATTTCCCATAATGCATTACAAGAGAAGGCTATTCCTGTCTTGTGGTTTTGTCTCTCAAACGGTGTATCCAGTTTTAAAGGATTTTTTTTGTTTTGTGAAAACTTTTTAAAAAAAGTTACAATAGAATTATGAAAAAAATGTGAATTTGATTTTTAATGCATGCAAACACAAAAGTCTACGTTCCAGGACATTTCTGTGGACTTGAATTTGAATCTGATTTGATTTTACTCTCCAGATTGATTTGAATAACCTCCACAAGCAACAAACTGTCTGTTGCTCCCTGGTGAACTTCTTTGTGTTGGCTTTTTGTTCCAGGTCCATGATCTGGACGAGCAGACATGGAGGACTGTGGAGGTGGTTCCCATAGACATTTCAAACAAAGACGAGGTGGCGCATGGGGTGAGTTTGACCATGTGTGATGTATTTGTGGCGAACTGTCATTGGACAAGTTCACGATCTTTTGGTCAACCCGCTGTTCTCATAATCCAGCTCCCAAGCCCGGATAGATGGGGAGGGTTGTTTCAGGAAGGACATCAAACATGAGACAAATCAATATGTAGAACATGATGATCTGCTGTGGCAACCCCGAAAAAGAGAGGCCCGGGCATTTCTGGTCTCTCCTAAAAAACTGAAGACAAGAAGAGTTTATCAATCAACATTTAAAATCAAGTAGAGCATTGGAGGACGTCTTACAGTGAAGGGGATCATATGTTTGTGCAAGGAAAAAACAAGAGTGGTGGATTTGTTGCAGCTGCAGAGTGGAGGTATGAAGACCTGGAAGACTGCGATTAAGGAGAATCTGACTGTGAGGTGCAGCGTCATAATCAAGTCATCGGGAAGGAGATGGATCTCGACGGAATAAATGCGTTTCACAGACCACACATCGACATTCCTGATGTCATCGACATTCCTGATGTATTTACATATTTGGTGACTGCCAATAATCACCTGACAAGCTAAAAACATTCAGGGACCACAATGGTTATGCATGTATGCAGTCAGATTCTGCTTCGTGGCAGTCTTCAGACCTCCACTCTGCAGCAACTGAGTGGTGTCCCTCACCCCTTCTTCTTTCCTTTCCTTGCCTTTTTCAGCTCAGTCCTCAGTTATTAATTAGAAGTATCTCATTAACATATTTGTGCTCTATTGTTCTTGTAGTTTGTTGTGCTGGTCTGCCTCCTCTTTTTAGTTGCACATGTTTGCAGACCAGATCCTCAGGAGTCCATCCTGACCTGCAGTCCCACCCTCTGACCACCTCAGTGTCTGCTGTCTACACCTGTTTAGATAGTGGTCTCTGTAGTCCACCAACTAACCAGGCATCAGTCATATAGACATGGAAGTCTTAGTTCTGCTGCTGATGGATAATTAATACTGATGGATCTGGTCTTTGGTACTTTTGACGGTGTGTTTGTGTCTCTTCTCTCTACTTCCTGTTCTACCCAGCAGAAGGGTCCCCCCTTATAGTCCTGGTTTCTTCCCCCTTATAATCCAGGTCCAGGTCCAGGTTTCTTCCCCCTTATGATCCAGGTCCAGGTTTCTTCCCCCTTATGATCCAGGTCCAGGTTTCTTCCCCCTTATGATCCAGGTCCAGGTTTCTTCCCCCTTATGATCCAGGTCCAGGTTTCTTCCCCCTTATGATCCAGGTCCAGGTTTCTTCCCGCTTATGATCCAGGTCCTGGTCCAGGTTTCTTCCCGCTTATGATCCAGGTCCTGGTCCAGGTTTCTTCCCGCTTATGGTCCAGGTCCTGGTCCAGGTTTCTTCCCGCTTATGGTCCAGGTCCTGGTCCAGGTTTCTTCCCGCTTATGGTCCAGGTCCTGGTCCAGGTTTCTTCCCGCTTATGGTCCAGGTCCTGGTCCAGGTTTCTTCCCGCTTATGGTCCAGGTCCTGGTCCAGGTTTCTTCCCGCTTATGGTCCAGGTCCTGGTCCAGGTTTCTTCCCTCTTAAAGGGGAGTTTTTCCTGCCATTGTTTATGTAATAATTGATCTGAGGTCATGTTCTGGTCTCTGGAAAGATCCTGGAGACAACTTGTGCTGTAATAAACGCTGTTTAAATAAAATTGAATGGAATAGAATATATGATCCCCTTTGCTTTAAAATGCCCTCTAATGCTCTCCTGTATTTTCTGAAAGCTTTGTTGATTGGTAAAGTCTTCTTCTCAGATTTTGAGGTGAAATCGGGGCCATTTCTCAATTCCCAAGTATGGACTTGCATTCTTGGGAAGTACAAGTTGGGAGAACGTACTTTGTAGGACACGTGAACGGATCTCTCTTTCTGCGGTTGGAGCAGCAGCGTTCTTCTGTTCTGGAGGGCCAATGCAACTGCAGTGTTCACAAACTGTAGACATTATAATTGGTCACCAAAAAATATATACATAATATTTATTTATTTTTATTTTTTTTAACCAGTACTTTATACAATGTGTTTTAATGGATTTTAAATTTTTGTATCCCAGTTTGGTGTAAGGAAAAAAAAAAAACCCTGAAAACTTTGGAGGAAATTTTAAAATACTCTTTATAACTTTACCACAAATACAAAGTAATAACTATCCTTACATGAAAATATCTTAAAACTTGATTCTGTTAAACACAAAGTTATAACTTTATATTTACTCCTATCAGCTCTTGTTACTTTCCCTTGTTGGTGCAAAATGCATTCTGGGGTACTCGGCTGTCTCAAATCTTTTAAGATTGGACCAGAACTTCGGCTGCGAACGGTGACGATTCACAAGAAGGCATATTAAGAATCGAATAAGTTTTCCTGTGCATAGAGGAAAAGTAGAGACGGCTTCACCCTCAGACTCTGGAGAAAAGCTGCTGTCTTTTCATCACTCAGTAACGTGGAGAAGCTGGATCAAAACACAGAAACGAGTATGAAGACCAGATCTGGTGCTCGTATGACTTTTTTTTTTTTTTTTTTTTTTTTTTAAATCCTATAAGCGTTGTCGCCTTAAAGTCGGGCAATATGTCACTTTAGGACTGACAGGAGATGATGTAACAAACAATTGATCCTCTTCTAGAACTGCTGCAAGAGAAAAGAGGTCATGGTCTCTAAGAAAACACTTCTGAATGAACTTTGGAGAGGCAAGCGATTGTTTTGAGATCAGAGTAAGTCAGTATTTGGGCCAATATGATATTCCGTAAAGAGTTCAGTTGCGGTGAGGAGCTGGTGACCAGAGTTCCCAGTATGACGAGCAGATGTTGGTTTGATGCCAGAAATGAGCTGTGAGATTCCCCAGGGAAGTGCATTTACAGTCATAGGCTGAGATTATGCGTCATGATGATGGTGATGATAATACATTTTACTTCTACAGCCAAGGTCACCTCACAAAAACTAAGGAAGTTCAAAAGTAAACAGTGATTTAATGTGAGCAGTAACAATGCCTCATTGTTGAAATGATTAATGGATAAAACATGGCCACGTTTTTTTTTTTTTTTTTTTTTTTTTTTTTTTTTTAAACCAATATTTACACCAAGTTTAATTTGTAAAATTTTTTTACATTTTTTTATTAAGCCTTGATTCTGACAGTATATCTGCCATGGAGAGCCAGCGATGTCCTAAAGAACAGGTCTATGATCAGTTTAAAATTATTATTTATTTATTGATTTATTTTTTTTTGTCACAAGTCGGTGGATTTCCATTACACTTTCACAAAACAAAAACTGCAATTCTGAAATTGCGATAAAGTTACTGCTGTAGGAGGCGCTGTTTCATTGAATGGTGTCTTGCAATTACGTGTAAATCTTAGGAAATGTGGTTTTGCCAGACTGGAAGTGAGCCTAAATCTCCCGGACTCATCCTGACACACAAAGCAAAGAGCATCTCAACTTCAGAGACGGACAGAAACGTCTTTAGTTTTGGATCCATTTTTGCTGCTACCACCTTGTGCGAAAATGGTCAACAGAAGACGAAGGCAGTGGATGATCATCCAGACGATCACATGGTCTGGTCACATGAGCGAATACCTCTCATCAGCTGCTGTTGGAGACATTCAAATGCAAAAAAAGCGTTTCCATGACACTTTGGTGATATACTGGATTACCAACACGTCTGTAAAACCACCTCGCAAAAGCGTAAAAGGGTTTTTGCAAAATCTGACTTTGTTTTCAGGTGTTTTAATTCCAAGTATTTCTTTGCGATGTTGAGTATTTGGGCAGTTGTTGTGGAAACTCACGGTCATTGCTGTTTGGAACGAAGGACATGGACAAATGAGAATTCAGTTGGACCACATTTACATGCAGATTTTCTCAAACAAAAGGACTTCACAGATTATCAAGGACTGTTAAAACGTTTTTCTCCCTCCTGTCGGTCATAAGTAACTGTTAAACTGCCACGTTACTGATGATTACAAATCTAACAGGATTTATGAAGACATTCCCATCCAGGTGGGTCACTCTTACCCCCACCTGTCCCACTGTAGCTCCTGTACAATAATGACTTAAGTGGATCAGTGTTGAGGCCGAGGCTAAATCCGAAGGTCCATCTGGTGGCAGAGCTGATGGATTAAACAGCACAGCAAGGTGTGTGTGTGTGTGTGTGTGTGTGTGTGTGTGTGTGTGTGTGTGTGTGTGTGTGTGTGTGTGTCGTAATGTTAAGCAAATTCAACAACAGATGACAGTAACATATTTTTTCCCCTCTTTCAGACCATATTATTTATGTAACAAAATTTAATAAATAAAAATGTCATGTGGGCAATACCAAGTACCACTATATCCATTAATAACTTGTATATCCACCTTCAGCAGCAGCAGCAGCAGCAGCACTCAGGAGATTTTCAGTCTCTCTCATGGCTGTGAAGGAATTCTGGCCTGTGATTTAGGTTTGTCAACTTTTTGGATCATTTTTCTTGTTCCATGATCCAGTTTTGACAAACATTTGCCTCTAGAAACCTCTGGTACGTAGGAGTTCTTGGTCCTAACCCTTCCAGGCTTGTTCAGTTTTCATCAAACTGTGCTGACATGGACTAACATGCTCAGTGAGTCCTGTAGGATCTGAGATGCCTTTATTTTTTTATTTTTTTTTTTCCTGTTTCTCTGATCATAACAAGGTCTGATCTTGCTGGGACGTTCACTCCTGTGGAGATGGACATCTCTTTTAAATGTTCACTGCTTAATGAATAATTATTCTCACTGTTGAACAGCGAAATGCAAATTGTTTGGAAATGGTTTTATGCCTTTGTCCACACTGATTTGGAGCAACATCTTGATGTCTTTCCACCTTGTTCTTGTGTTAACACACAGCTGAATGATCCGGAGCAGCAAACTGCCAAAACATCCGCTTTTCTTGAGGTGTGAACATCTGATCATCTGCTGATGATCAGTTTATCAATGATGATGATGATGATTAGCAGTTCCTGGGGGGGCTTAAATCTCGTGGAGCAGTAAGGGGGTACCTAATATTACCTTTTATTTTTGTGGCTTCATTGTTAAGTTCAGGGGAAAAGCGATGTATCACATCTGAGGTTTTTTGTTTAAGACCCCAAGATTTCTTTTCTTAATTTTATTACAATAAAACGGATTAAAAGAGGGGGGCACTGAGTTTTGCATGACTGTATGAATTTGACTGATTCTGCACAGAAAAAACCCAGAATGATAATTATCAGAGGTTGAGAGTTGAACTGCTGGAGTTTTCACTACTCGTGAAGTTAAAATACACGGCGGTCCACTTTGCAGCTGCGCTTTTGTGTTTCCTTTTTCTGCCTCAACAAAAAGAGCCAACAGTGATCCATTTCCGATGTAGCTGAGCAGGATCAGTTTCTGTAATGATGTTTTTTTTACTTTTGCTCTGTTTCAGGACTACAAGCCAGAAGAAGATCCTGCTCTTTTCCACTCCGCCAAGACGGGCAGAGGACCACTTGGTCCTGAATGGAAGGTGCCTGACACCAGTCCACAACTTGATTTTCTTCCTTATCCTTTTACGCCTGTAATTAACTATCCGGGTTTTCTGAAAACTTTCTTTTGCAGAATGAGCTGAAGACGGACTGTCCTTACATGTGTGCATACAAACTGGTCACCGTCAAGTTCAGGTGGTGGGGTCTGCAGACCAAAGTGGAGAACTTCATCCACAGAGTTAGTGGACGCTCATTACCAGTGCAGTTTCTCTGTTGAACAGTAGAGGGAGCCACCACCCTGATGTTTTCTTTATGTAGCAGTACTACCTCTGACCACATGGAGGCTTGTAGATCTGCCATGGTGACATTACTGTGCTAACGCCTGGAGAAAGTTCAACGCATCTTCTGCCCCCGTGTGGTCAGAATTAGCATTTGTGCAGATGGTGCCTTTTAAAGTTCCTTATTTTTTAAAATTAACTGCAAAAGGGGGGGTTAAGTGAATTAAAAGTATTGTTTATATAAATGCCAGTTTTCTATCTGTGAGTTTGCATCATGGTTTATGGATCCTTAAAGCTTCTGTTATCTGGAGTAATTTTTAAAACCAATTTCTGTCGTCCCCTCCACAGCAAGAAAAGCGTATTTTCACCAACTTTCATCGCCAGCTGTTCTGCTGGATTGACAAGTGGGTGGGTTTGACCATGGAGGACATCAGGCGGATGGAAGAGGAGACTCAGAAGGAGCTCGAGGAGGTAATCTACTCAGCAGTAATGCTGCATTCATCTTGATCTAAATTCAAACAGAGACGGAGCTGGAGACGACACTTCACCCGTGACCTACTTCACTTAACCCTGATTTACTCCTGAATATCAGATGCGTCAGAAAGGCGACGTACGAGGCACCTCTGCGACAGACGAGTAGAGGCCCGTCGCTGTAGGTCAGACTCTAGAGGCGGGCTGAGTAAGTTTCTGAGCAGAGGAGGTGGTGGCGCTGCATGGATCGTCACCTCCTCCAAACCGCTGTCCAACTTGTCCGTTTTTGGAGTGATCCCCTTCGTTTCTTTTACTTCCTGCATTGTCATTTCATAACCTTCCTCTGTTGCCATCTCTTGGACCCTGTTCTTCTTCTGTGGATCTTCTCAGTCATGGTGTACACAGATCAGCCATAATGCAGTCAGCGCTAAAAACATCTGAAGCTGTCCTGAGTGCAGTTTAGTGCCTGAGATACATCTAACACCTTCTTTATGTGCAGAAGCCAGAATTGTTTCTCGTCTTCTGCGCCGTTTGTGTCCAGTCATGAACTAACAAATCTGGTCTGCTTCAGGTGTTTGATCTTCATCAAGAGAACAAACACAAGAGAAAAATCATTGGGCTGCATTTCACTTGAGTTTTGTTTCACACTCAACAAACGTTTGACAAACCTAGTAAATTTTATGCAGCAAATTTCTGCCTTTAATAAGTGAACCTGCCTACATGTGCAGAAGGAAAGGCATCATAAATGATGCTGAACGAGCTGGTTGAGTGTTCGAAGCAGCTTTCGTGTGGACGTAGATCAGCTTTGAAAACACTGTTGGTGATCCAGAAGAACAGGACCGTGTCATCTACTCACTGCTCGACTCATTCTTTCAGCTCCCACAGCTGTCTCCACATCTGCTCTTCACAACTCACTCTGCTCTCATTGTGCTTTTCTCCTTTTGTTTTAGGATTGTGGGAATGAAATTAACCCGGAGTTGTTTTCTGTTTGTAGACTGACTGTGCATGACTCAGGTTTGACAGATTTAACAGGATATCTGCAGGTATTCAGAAATCTGTTTAGTTTGCTGTAAAAGGGTCTTAAAGTTTCAGGGTTTGTGAACCCGTATATTTTTCTAATTGGCAAATATTTCCATCATTTTTTGTCTTTTTATCTGCGTCCAGATTGTTAATGAAATGAATAAGTTGCGTTAAAGGAAGTGTTCCCTCTTTTAATCCTGTGATTGTTGTGTAAAAATATAATTGATCGTAGTCTGCCTTGGTGTGAAGCAAATACAACCTCAGCGTAACAGCAATGTTTTTTAACGATCACTCCTCGTCAGCATGCTGTTTTATGACAAAAATATCAGAGCAAATTCCAAAGCTTGTATGTTCATGTAGAGGAGCAGTACATGTAGAAGTGGTCGTCCCCTGTCCGACTGTCATTTCCTCACGGTTTTGGAAGAATTCGGGCCCTTTTTCAGTTCATTTAGGTTTTTGGACATTCGCTCATAAATGAACGTCGTAATGTCCCACAACCACAGATCAACCAGGTTCAGGTCTGGACTGACCAGGTCGTTCCAGAATGTTGTTTCCTTTATTTTTCATCGCTCTGATGTAGATCTGCTGCTGTGTTTGAGATCATTTCCTGTCACATGACTCGGTTTTTCAGAGATCATGGTCTCAGACCATCATCCCTCCACCATCGTGCTTGACAGTGGGTCTGAGGTGTTTCTGCTGGTTTCCTCCAAACATGGTTCTGGACAGATGAGACAAAAATCTCCACTTTGGTCTCTTCTGTCCAGAGGACGTTGCCGCAGACGTCTGCTGGATTGTTCAGGTGCAGTTTTGTGAACCCACATTTTTCTGCGGCGTCCACCCACAGTATGAGAGACCTTTTTGAATGTTTTCAACTTAGTTTTCCTCACAAACATTAAAATCCAAATAGTTTGGAAAAACCCTTTTGCTTCTTTGAAGCCACTGCTTATGTCTTTGCATTTTTGCATTGTGTGAACACACAGCTGAACCCTCCAGACCAGAAACGGGCCAGAACATCTGCGTTCATGGAGATCTGCTCCCCTGCTGATGATCCGTTCATCGATGATGACGATTAGCAGCTCCTGACTGCAACTTGCCCTCGTAGATCCTGTAGACATAACGAAGGGCAACTTTGTCGCCCTTGTTGTTTTTATTGTTGGCTTCTTGTTTGTTCAATCATGTACAGTAAAAAAAAACATTAGATGTTGTTCAACTGAGGTTGTATTTTTCTAATACTGAGAGCAGCTAAAACCAGTACTGGGTCTTTTTTTAAAAATACTTTCCACTCGGGAAGTCTGCAGAATCCTGTTTGAACATCTGTGACTGTTATTCCTCAAACCGAAAGTAACGCCCGACTCTGTCTCCCCTCCAGCTGCGTAAAACAGGTCCGATTCGAGGAACCAGTGCTGCTCATGAGCAATGAGTGAAATCAACCAAACCCTGTCATGATGATGTCATCGGAGACACGCCCACCACGCTGAGGGAGTGGCCCTGACCTCGCCTCTTCTCCTCCTGTCTCACATGATTCATTGTGGGGTTTGATACGATTGGTTTAACAGTACTGTACAGATCCTACCCCAGTCACAGGCCTCCCGTTCACTCAGACAACAAAACAAAAAAAGGAAAAAAAGTGGTTTTGCATATATGTTAAAAAAAAAAAAAAAAAAAAAAAGAAAGAAAAGGAAAAAAAACTTCTTTGCACAGTAAATTGCCTGATATGTAATCGTTAGTTAATTATTACGATGGGCTTGGTTTTTATTCAGGTGTGTAAACCGTGACTCTGAAAGTCGAGCCTTTTAAATTAGAATGTTGTTTTTAGCTTCACCGGTTCCCTCAAAACTGGTCTGAGACGACCGAAAAGCAGGTGTGTGACCATTTCAGCCCCGGTCTGTCTCTAATTTGCCCCTCGTCCCCCCGACTGTCCGTGTTCTTGCCCTGGTAGACGTCTGTCTGGTCCCCTCCCCGTCGTCTCGCTGTCCCCTCCTTCCGCCACTTGGTTGGGAATCCTCATCTTTCTAATTTGACCTTTTGAGGCAGTTTTGAGGTTCAAAGCAAATGCTGGCGTATGATGGATAATTGTTTGCTTCTGCCCCTCCCCCCCAACACATACCCATATTTGGACATGCCCTCCTCCGTCAAAGAGCGCATGTGGAATCAGCAACTCGTCACTGCATGTCAGCGGGCGCTGCCGTGCTCGGCTCGGCTCGGCTCGGGTGGAGCGGGTGTTGCTCGGCGAGCCGGTGAACGCCCTCCACGAGAGTCACGCCTCTGTGTTTCTGTGTGAGTTTGTGTGCTTGTGTTCAGCTGCCTTCACTCTTTCAGGACTGGGATGGAAAGATTCAACTTTGCCTCATGCTGTTGCTGCATGGCCTTCCTCCTCGGCTTGGGCTTTAACTTTAACCCCACAGCCTCCAAAAAACCAACCCTCGGAGTGAGGGAGAGTCTGTGCGCATGAATCGAGGTAGTCGTTTTGTTTTTTCCCCTTAAACTGCAGTTTCTCAGTGACAGGAACGGCTCCAGGTAGATGTCTGATTGGCCAGCATTCTGACTGTCTAGTTGTTTTTGTTTTTTCCATGTGTAGTGATTTACATTTGAAGATTTTTCTTCTTTTACTAAAGAAATCCAGATGTGGGTCTGAATTTTCTGGACCACTTCTGCTTAAGGATGGATACTGAACTTTTGACGGTTTAGAGCGGCGTTGATCTCGGGCGAAGTGGCGTCTTTATCCTGCTCACTTATTTTGTTTTATTTGCTTTGACTTGAGGTTTTCAGTTCAGGCGTTGGCTTTAGTCGTTTTATTTTTGAGCTGGCTGCAGATGCCGCTCGGTTGAGACTTGAGTCAACCTCGTTAGGTTTGGTCACAACCTATCAGTGCGTGGTTTGTGTTTAACAGTTACACGAGAGATATACTGTAAGTGTACTTTATCATAGACCCATTTTAGAAGTGGATAAGTGTACATATGAACGTGAATGGGACATTTACATACCGGTTTATCATTCTGTCCTGCTGCCGCTCCGAGGATGCTGGGATGTTGGCAGGTCGCGTCAGCTCTGCTTACCTCATCCATGCTCATGAATGTGCAGCGACGCAGAGCGCGTCCAGGTGGAGGAACTGGGACGTTTCTAACCTGCACAAGCATGACATGGACCCAAATATCACCAGTACACAAAGTGGTGTCACTGAAACAACTAGATTTGCATGCAGTTTTTTTTTTCTTTTTTTTTTGTTCTTGTTTTGTTTTTTCTTTTTGTATTTTCCTCTCTTCTCTCAACGTTTCTCAGAACGCGTTTGAACAGTTTCTTTTGCTTTTGCAAAGCTGTCAAACTGCATCAGATGAGCGGGGCTCTTCCCCTCACGAGCACACGCGCTTCAGCTTGATTTCGGACTTCCAGTAGAGGAGTGAGAAGCCTGAGCGCGTGTGACGGCGACGGGAACGGTCCCGCGTAGGAGAGCGGGCTGCGTGACGTCAGCCCTGCGGCGTTGGCGTACGGCTCTGGGGGGAGGGCTACAAGCTCCGGGAGCTGACGGAGTCCAAAATACTGTTTTCTTATTGTAATCATGAATAAGCACTTGCAAAATCTGTTTATCTTATGTTTTCAGTTTTTTTCTTTTGTTTTTGAAAAACAAAGATTCACAGTGTAATCGATTTACTCTTTCTGATAAGGCAAAAATTCAGGGGAATTAGTAGTGAAGTGAATGTAATACAATTAGAACTTCTCTTTGTTTTCTGCAGCTTCCAGGCTGCGACAGAAGGTCTAGACAATGAAACATACCAGAATATCTAATAAATTTGAACAAATAAGAGAAGCGTGTCCGAGTTCTTTGTGTGTGTGCGTGCGTGTGCGTGCATGGGGGGTTCGGGTTCAGCGTCAGAACTAACCCTGGATGTGTCCTCGGTCCTCGGATCAACGATCGGACGCGCCAATCGTGCACCTGACCGCGGATCGGAGCGCGTTCGTCTCCAGTCACTGCTGCTGTCTGTTTTTCATGTATCAAATGTATCATTTTATGTATATTGGGGGAGTGGTGGCCTAGTGGTTACAGTGGTGTTGGGTGTGGAGGACCCAGGTTCAAGCCCAGGGCTGCCCACAATGGTAAATCACTGGGGGCCCCTGAGCAAGGCCCTTAACTCCCCTTAACTCCCAATTGCTCCTCGGGGAGCAGAGACTAATTTCAGGGTGCATCGTACATGCAGCGTGTGCACGATGTCCACACTGACAATGAAAGGGAAGGAAAAAAAAAAAAAAAAACATGCATCTGACGAAAAATTGGATATGTTTTTCTGTAAAAGTAAGTTCAGTGTTTTGTTTGTGTCCCCTTGCTCAGACGTAAGCTCTTCAGTCTGGGTGTGTGCGTGTTTGGCGAGATGTGTTGTACATGTGCTTGTTGCCAGCCAGACAGTGACGGGATACGTTCCAGAGGACTTCCATGACCAGGATGGAAGGAGATGATGGGACTGGAGCCTTAAATACGGTTGAGTTCTGAAAGGATGGAAATAAAATTTTAATATGAAAAATATCAGTGCTGGACTTCGTAATTTACAATATCTGTAAACTTTCATCTTTTTCTAAAATGGTTTACTTTTTGTAACAACACTTTTGAAAAATCTTATTTTGTATAGTTTAATTTACAATTTATGAGTTTAGTGTAAACTGCAAAAATAACAGTTTTACACTCACCCCTTACAGAACAGTAATACAATAAACATTGCTTAAAATAAATAGCTTTTGGGCATGGAAGAAAATGACACAACAGACTTGAAAATGTATTGGTCAGTTACTTGTCCAATTTATGAAAAATACGTTTAAAAAATATAATGGACTAAAAATAATGAGTATTTTAGAATGAGTTGACTCTTTTAGCATTACAAAAATCATTAAACTAGTGGCTCCACTTAACTTGGGAGAAGCAGCTCACTTGTTTTTTAAAAGGTGTTACATAAAGCTTGATTTCTTTAGCTTCAATCCCATGTTTTTTTTAATAAGTAACACTGGGTTGCATTAGGCCCGGTTTATACGTCTGCATATCCGACCGCACACCGCGGCGCACGTAGCGGGCTCTTACGCGTCTGCGTTCTCCTGTAATTACACCACCAGCCACTGGGTGCCAGTGTCGGCTCTTTTTCTTCAGCACCATAGCTCGCAGTGCCAAGTTTCCTTTTGTCTACTTTCATGAGACAGAGCAGATCAAATATATTGTTCATGAGTTGGAGCTAATAAATGTTGAACACTATTCATTATTGCAGACGTTAACATTTTACCCAAATTGAAAACGATGAAGAAACGGCAGCAGTAAATCCCAAAACAAGAACCCTGCAGAGCAGGTTTCTCAGTCCGCGTCACGCGAAGGTTCAGCAGGTTTTGGAGGCGCGTCGAGACCGTCAGGACGGTTTGACGGCGTAAATCGGTATTGAAAGTGTTTCACACGGTCATCCCGAGACGGGCCAGAACTGTCCAGTATTTCGGAACCTTAAACCTGTTTTAAAGAAACGCCCAAACGGGTTTCTAACACAAAAAATACAAGCCGAGCGGTTCTTTCTCGGCGCCGCTGCTCTTTCAGCAGAAACAAATCCTTTAATCGCCCCTGGAGCCGCCCGGACTGCGCATGCGTGAGCATTTCCCAGCAGGTAAACTCCACCATGGCGGCGAGAGGCCATGTGCAGGACCCCAACGACCGGAGACTCAGACCCATTTACGGTGAGTTTTCAATGGAGAGACCCTACCTGAGGCTTGCACGGATGTTTGGCAGCCACGGCTGTGCTTTTACGGGTGTGTGTGTGTGGAGCGGAGGCTGCTGGGAGCCGCGGGCAGCGGCGCGGCCCCGCCGGCTTCAGCCGCGGACTGCGCTGCCGGCAGCGACCGATGACAGTGCACCTTCAGCCCGCGGCAGGGCACGGCTTTCACCGGGCGGGTGTTTGTGGAGGAAGTCCGCGCGAGGAGCCAGGGCCGCCGCGCTCCGGTGCGGTCGTGCCCCGTCTGTCGCGGGTTTCCGCTGCGGGTCTTTGGTCTGAGTCGGACGTTTTTCCTCCGAACGTCGCTGTTTGACAGCTAGCTCAGCGTGCTAATGTGTCAGGTGGAGTCCGTCCACGGACGCGACGCAGCCGCCAGAATCACCGCCGGGGTGGCTCCCGGAGGGCGGCGGCGTTTGTCGACCTGAAGTCCCGGTTGGTTTGTTTGTTTATTTGTTTGTTTGTTAAACTGGCGGACAGTTAGCGTTGTTAGCATTAGCGTGGTAGCAGTTTAGGACGACGCTTCGAGCTGTTGAGATCATGGACCTCCTGAAGGTCCCCGTACGGACGGACCTCCTGAAGGTCCCCGTACGGACGGACCTCCTGAAGGTCCCCGTACGGACGGACCTCCTCAGAAGGTCCCCGTACGGACGGACCTCCTCAGAAGGTCCCCGTACGGACGGACCTCCTCAGAAGGTCCCCGTACGGACGGACCTCCTCAGAAGGTCCCCGTACGGACGGACCTCCTCAGAAGGTCCCCGTACGGACGGACCTCCTCAGAAGGTCCCCGTACGGACGGACCTCCTCAGAAGGTCCCCGTACGGACGGACCTCCTCAGAAGGTCCCCGTACGGACGGACCTCCTCAGAAGGTCCCCGTACGGACGGACCTCCTCAGAAGGTCCCCGTACGGACGGACCTCCTCAGAAGGTCCCCGTACGGACGTACGGACGGACCTCCTCAGAAGGTCCCCGGACGGACGGACCTCCTCAGAAGGTCCCCGGACGGACGGACGGACCTCCTCAGAAGGTCCCCGGACGGACGGACGGACCTCCTCAGAAGGTCCCCGGACGGACGGACGGACCTCCTCTGAAGGTCCCCGGACGGACGGACGGACCTCCTCTGAAGGTCCCCGGACGGACGGACGGACGGACGGACCTCCTCTGAAGGTCCCCGGACGGACGGACGGACGGACGGACCTCCTCTGAAGGTCCCCGGACGGACGGACGGACGGACGGACCTCCTCTGAAGGTCCCCGGACGGACGGACGGACGGACGGACCTCCTCTGAAGGTCCCCGTACGGACGGACGGACGGACGGACCTCCTCTGAAGGTCCCCGTACGGACGGACGGACGGACGGACCTCCTCTGAAGGTCCCCGTACGGACGGACGGACGGACGGACCTCCTCTGAAGGTCCCCGTACGGACGGACCTCCTCTGAAGGTCCCCGTACGGACGGACCTCCTCTGAAGGTCCCCGTACGGACGGACCTCCTCTGAAGGTCCCCGTACGGACGGACCTCCTCTGAAGGTCCCCGTACGGACGGACCTCCTCTGAAGGTCCCCGTACGGACGGACCTCCTCTGAAGGTCCCCGTACGGGCCGACCTTAAACAGACTGTTTCATTTAGGAGACATGCAAAAGAAACAAAAATTAGAACTGTTTTGGTTGCTTTGTATATCAGTATATGAGTTTAAAACTCACATTAAATGTGTTGTTGGCTGTTTGGTTGCTGCTCATCATCTGTGCATGCGTACGTTCAAAAAGCCTCATAAAGCTGCCTCCTTTCCACCAAAGACGTTAAAGTAACTGGTGGAGCCCCTCACGAAGTCGCCCGTAGGTGTTCTCATAGCGGTTTTGAAGCCGTTTTTCCTTCATGGTACATTACAGATATGTGTAGAAGCCAAACGGGACACGGCAGTGGTTACAGGTGACTACCTGCTCCTTTTTGCTGACCCAATCGGAGGAGCTGTGCAGTCACCAGGGAATGTTTGCAGCAGAATATCTTGTTTCAGATGTTTCTGTGGTGTCAGCAGTGAGCGCTGGGTTAGCACAAGCCATTAACTGCTTAGTTTAGCTTCCTAGCAAGGCTATGATTGATGAGGATGTGACGACAGCCAGTCAGTAGCTGTGTCAACTGCCAGTCCTACTTCCACAAAGGCTTCAGACCAGAATCCAGAAAGTTAGCGTTTGGTTTCCACTTGCCCTCTGTCTATCTGCATGAAATACAGATCATACTCGTTGGTGTTGGGGGCCAGGAACCACCTTTTCTCTTTCTTTATGCTTTACTTTAAACTTCACATCTGAGCAGACTAGATTCACATGTGGAGTTCCCCAAGGTTCCATCCTGGGACCTCTTCTGTTTACCATCTACATGGTCCCATTAGCACAGATTATAAAGAACAACAAAATAAACTACCACAGATATGCAGATGACACACAGATATATATATATATATATATATATATATATATATATATATATATATATATATATATATATATATATATATATATATATATATATATATATATATATATATATATATATATATATATATATCTGTGTGTCATCTGCATATCTGTGGTAGTTTATTACAATCTAAACACCTAAAAACCAACAACCAGACCAGAAATCTGGGTGTAGTGATGGACTAAGACCCACATTTAGAAAAACACATCAAGGCAATAACAAAGTCACCTACTATCACTTCAAGAATATCTCAAGGTTCAAAGATCTGATGTCTTAGCAGGACCTGGAGAAACTAGTCCCTGCAGTCATCTTCAGTAGACTTGATTATTGTACCAGCATTTTCACAGGTCCACCTAAAACATCAGACAACTGCACCTCATCCAGAACTCTGCTGCTACTCGTTTGTTTTAATGTATTTTTTTTCCTACACATGTAGAATATATAATTTAATAACGCAGTCAGAAATCTGAAAGTGTTTTTCCAAAGCTTACCTGTTACCTGCAGCACTGGATGCTACCACAGTGCCTCACAGTACCTCTCCAAAATCTCTGAGACGTAGTCGTGGCTCAGCAGGTGCCGTTTCTGGGTTTTTTTTCATCCTCTCCAAGTGTAAGTGTAGTTACATTTGGAGAGAGGCGCGCATGAGCTTCACGCCGACACCGTAGCTGTGATGCAGGAGTAAAGATCACGCTTTATAAATGCACAAAAGCAAACAGAAATGAGGCATGATGCGTCAAATTCTCATTTACATGGCCACATATGTGATTATATGATTTAGGACGGCGGATCAATGTGACACGAATTTGATCTAAAAATTGGAATAAACTAATTCTTCTGCAGCGTTTACATACCTGGCAGCAAAAGGAAAAAGCCCACCTCACAATAGTTTCCCTGTAAAACAGGGTTCCTGTAACAGTTAGACGTGATTGTAAAGGTTATTTTATTTATTTTTGTACTACTGCTACTCTGTGATATGACACGAGCATCTCACTAACGTCTAAATTCTTAAGTTGTGTCGTCTTTGAACTGAAGCTTTTTCATGATTTATGCGGACTTCTTTCTCCTCTTCAACGTCCACTTGTACCTCCTGTCATGACGCTTGAACGGGGAGAATTTGACATTACTGCACGTGGCGTCTGGCGGTTAATTTTGGCAGCCAGCTGTCGTCAGGAGAGAGAGCTGAGCGCGTCTGCATTCCCCAGCCATTCACAAAGTTCATTACTTCTCCGCTGGATAAGCTCTTTGTTTAGTCTTTACATTTAAAGAGATGTAGAATAAAAGAATAAAAAGAATAAAAAGCAAATATTTTATGAAGTATCTGTTCCTAATATGTCCAAACTAGAGATCCATTAATTGTGATGGCTCTCTAGTCTCTTCATTTTGTTTTTTTCCTCAGAAATGGATTCAAGTGTGCGCTGCAGTGTAATCTGTAGTTGTCGGGTGTTTGATGCTTAAGTTAAACGCTTCACGCTGCTTGTTTCACCGTCTATTTAATGATACCTGGACTTTCAAAAGCAGTCAGATAAAAGCCAGCGGGCCGCGGATCCCAGTGGTGTAAAAATGACCATGCAGGGACAAATACTCAGCATTTCTGCAGGTAGCAGTTACAGAACAATAAAAAGAACCAAAAAAACCTTCATTCCTACAGCCAGACCCAAAACTCACTCTCACGTTTTGGTGTTTTTTCATCATAAATCATATTTAATTGAAAAACTTGCATCTAAGCTTTGTTTGGAAACTCCTGACAGGGGTTTCCAAACGGTGCTCCTGTTTCCTGGTTGTAGTGAACCCACCAAAACCTATTTTAAGTTAACACTCAAGATCTACGTTGGAGCGCAGAACATCACACGGAAGCACGCCGAGTTGGCTTCCTAAGAAACAGTCATCTCTGCATCTTGATTGGATCACTCCTGAAGTCATGTGGATTTGTGAAATGTTGGTTTATTCTATTGGCTGTGAAGATTCGGTTGATGTGTCAATCATCCATATTGCGGGAGCCGTTCCTGAGATACGCCCTCGAACAAACGCGTTCGTCAGCGGCTGCTCCATGTGGGGTGGGAATAGTTCACATACTAAAGAGGGCAGTTGAGTTAAAAACCAACCTCAAACTGTTTTATTGGAAGGAATTTAGTCATTTAGTGACACGTGTAGTTTATACTGTACATATATGAACAGAGTTTTGTAGTTTAGTGCTCGGAGTTAACCGATAACTGTTGGGATGTCGTTTTGAGCTGGATTAAGTACAGTTCTCTGAATCCTGACGAGTTTCTGCTGTTTCCACAGATTACCTTGATAATGGCAACAATAAAATGGCGATCCAGCAGGCAGATAAACTGCTGAAGAAACACAAGGACCTGCACTGTGCCAAGGTGGGTGACCACCACTCTTCTCTGAGCTCCGGCTCTTTCAGGCCTCCTCCCCTCATCAAAGAAAGTCCAGGCTTGTTTTCTGGAGCTGGTGCCATCATTCCCTGATCCGGGCACGGCTCTAAATAACTACAGGACACAAACTGTTGTGTATTGAACAAGGCATGTGGAGTTGTCATCGGGGGGGAAAACGTGTGTTTCTACGTTCTGATTGGATAATGCCTGAAGTGGCGTGGACTTGTAAACTATCCATCATTTCTGTTAGATGTAAAGATCCCATAAAGGTGTCAAGCAGTTCTTAGTGTGAGCAAAAAGGACCAGTTTGGAAAGTGGAGTTAAGTTTAATTCTGTAATTCCTTCAGAAACCTCCGTCTCTGAATGGTCAGTTGGACTCTCTCCTGTCTTCTGGCTGCTGTTTGTTGTGGACATTTTCATCTCCACCTGTGCTTCATTATTTTTGTCTTTTTCTTCCGTCCAGGTCCTAAAGGCCATCGGTCTCCAGCGGACAGGAAAGCAGGACGAAGCTTTCAGCTTGGCGCAGGAAGTGGCCACCCTGGAGCCCACCGACGACAACTCTCTTCAAGCTCTGACTATATTGTACCGGGAGATGCATCGTCGTGAGTAAACGCCCGCGTACGAACGCACACGAACGGTGGGGTGATTGGGGTTTTTCAACGTCCTCATCTCCTTCACAGCGGAGTTGGTCACTAAGCTGTATGAAGCTGCGGTGAAGAAGGTTCCCCTGAGCGAGGAGTATCACTCGCACCTCTTCATGGCTTACGCTCGCGTGGGAGAGTACAAGAAGATGCAGCAGGTGGGGAAAGTGGACATGAGCATGCAGATGCACGTGACTAACTGCTGCTGTT
Source organism: Xenentodon cancila (assembly GCA_014839995.1). Classification (NCBI taxonomy): domain Eukaryota; kingdom Metazoa; phylum Chordata; class Actinopteri; order Beloniformes; family Belonidae; genus Xenentodon; species Xenentodon cancila. The sequence goes on from CM026215.1 coordinate 1,634,195, forward strand.
GTCCTCCACTGTTAATGAGAGTAACAGAGAGGAGCTCACGTTCGTGTCTTCACACTTGACAGGCAGGGATGGCCTTGTATAAAATCATCCCCAAGAACCCGTACTACTTCTGGTCCGTCATGAGTCTGGTGATGCAGGTACGCGCAGACCTTTCGGATGCTCCTTTGCTCTTACTTTAGTACCTTGTAAATGAAATCAAAGTCCCATGTATTTTGTTGCCAAGGCGATCTCAGCACAAGATGAGAAACTGGCCCAGACCATGTTCCTGCCTCTGGCTGAGCGCATGGTGGAGAAGATGGTGAAAGAGGACAAGATCGAAGCGGAAGCCGAGGTGACGACACCCTCTAGACGAGCTCAAATGTCAACATATTATCGTAGTTCCCATGTTGGCCTTTGTTTTGTTTTGTTTTATTTTTTTATCTCCACGTCTACGTAAAAGAATATTACCAAATGAGCTCCTTTAAAACAATTTTCCTGCATTAAATAAAAACAAATAAACTCCTGTAACGTTAAGAGTTTTGAGGTTTTCCTCAACATTTTAACCGGCTGCTGTTGTTCCTGATTCCCGTCTTCTCTCTGAACGCAAATGAAAACTCTCACAGAGATCACATGCAGAGTCTTTTACTACGTTTATTCCTACCTGCAGGATTTTGCAGAGGTTTAAATGACTTTTATATTTCCGTGTGTGGCTGCAGGTGCAGCTGTACTTCATGATTCTGGAGCGTTTGGGAAAGTGTGTCGAAGCTCTCGAGGTGATCCGGGGTCCGCTGGGAGGTCGGTGGACGTGCATCTTCCACTTGCCGTTCTTGAGTGAATCTGTTATTACACACTGACGATGTACTTTGGATTCATATCATATGAATTTAGTTTCTCAGGACTCTGCACATTGTCTTTGTAAAAGTTTAGGGATTACTTATATCTCATTGTTCTTAAATCAGTCAAGACAGCCAGATTTTAAAGATTGAACACAATTTATAAGGATTCTTTAGTACTTTTTCTGTTTGCTGTTGCTGTTTTTAGAGCAGTTTGTTGTAAATCAGACATTGTATGACTTGTATGTTTCCACAGAGAAGCTGACGAGCGAGCTGCAGAGCAGAGAAAGTAAATGTATGATGCTGTACCGCCGGCTCCAACGCTGGCCCGAGTGCAACGCTTTGGCCCACAAGCTGCTGCTCAAGAAGTGAGTGCCGACTTATAAAGATCAGTATCGAGGGGCCACAAACGCTCTGCTGCTCAACAGCAGTCCCGGAAGTCCTCAAAAAGAGAGCAGCAACAGGCAGTTTATAAAAAATACTAACTAAAATAAAATAAAATGCTTTGATACGATAAAAGTCAGGTTTTCCTGATTAACTTGGATAAAGATGCTGTTAGTTTGTTCCTGGAGGGAGATGTGTAAGATCTTTGGATCATGAAGAAGATGTGTTTAAACATTTTGTAGTACTTTGATGAACCCGTATGATCGTTTGTTCGTTTGGGTCGCCGTCTGTCAGTGTGCCACTTCTTGACTCGCCAATATTCCAGATGTTGGGACGGAAAACGCCTGGATCCGAGAAATTGACGATGAGGAACATAATATCCGACATCTTCTGCGTGGTTTGACGACTCGTTGACGTGTCCGATAGCTGGCTTTAACACAGCGGTCCGTAACCGCGGCGGCGGCTACCATCATTCAGCTGCTCCACGACCTGCTCTCGAGAGGTCGACTGAATCATACGTCTCATGTATGCGTCATGTATTTATTGGAGTACACGTGCGACCTCGGTACCAAACGCACTCAGGATGCACATATCAACCATGAAACGTCCACGTACACGCTGTAAACGTGCCCGTTTTTAAACTGCGGGTATGTTCCGGGCCTCACACAACTGCTTTAATGGTTGGGTTTTGCTTGGTTGACTTCCTGAGTCCACAGAACCATTTGATTTTAATAGTGAGCAGACAGGTGAATTGCAGTAAGACTAATATTGTCTTTTTGTTTCTGATCTTGTGTGATCTGTGGCACCAGCTGATGATGCACCTTCACTGCTGTCTGTAAAACGGTAACGGACGTTTGTTTGTGTTTCCAGTCCTGATGATTGGCAGTTCTATCCCTCCTACTTCGACTCGCTCTTCCACCTCATGGATCAGTCGTGGAGTCCACCAGAAGAAGGAGAACAGTGAGTGCAGGTTTCCATACGTGAGGGTGTAGATGCCTACGCTTTGTGTTGTCACTCCAACACGGGATGATGATGCTCAACAGCAGAATGAGAGTATTCCTGTAACAGATAAGTGTCAGTGCTGAAGGACTCTGTTCCAGAAGTCTGCTGGTATGTTCAGATGCAGTTTTGTGAACTTTAGTTGTGCTTCCATGTTGTTTTCAAACAGAAGAGCTTTTTTCCTGGAAACTCTTCTAAACAAACTCTCCAGGTTCGGGTCTTCCTCTAGTTGTGATGTTATGGCTTGTAGACTCACGGATGCGGCTCCTGAGTTGCGTCACAGTAGTCTGATCTTGGAGTAAATCTGAGGTCCACCCCTGGGAATACTGACATCTGTCTTGAATGTTCTCCACATGGGAATAATTATTCTCACTGTAGAACCTTGAACTCAGAATTGTTTGGAAACTTTTTAAAAACCCATTTCAAACTGATGTTCTTGGCATTGTGTTACCTGAAGGCTTCAGACCAGCCCACACCCAAAAAACATGCTTTTAAAGAGGTCTGCACACCAGCTGATCAGTTCATCAATGACGCTGAAGACTACCAGCACCTGCTGATAACGTACCTTCTTAAATCCTGCAGCAGCAGTTGGAGGGTACTCAGTATTACCCACAAGTTTTATTTATTTATTGGCTTCATTTTTGTGGACTGAATAATTAAAATAATGGCGTGAACCAAACAACACAAAAAAATCACGCACAGTCCCGCTCTTTTAATACAAACTTTTTCTCATGATTGTACGCAGCAGTGATTTGTCTTTCTGTGCGTCTCCAGCTGCTCGGAGGGTTCGGTGCATCACACTGTGGCTGAGGTGGTGAGGTTCGTGGCGGAGAGAATCGAGGGCGAGGACGGTAAAGAGTCTCGTTCTCTCAGAGGGCCGTATTTGGCTCGCCTCGAATTAATCCACAGACTCAGAGAGCGAGGATGTCCCGAAGAAAGCCTGCTGGGTAAACACTCGGATCCCACATTTACCACATTTTAGGTCACCTGTTAGCGTTTGACAGTCTGTTTTTTTTTTGTTTTTTTTCCTCTTTGTCTTTGAGCAGGTGAGCCTTTAGACCTGATGGTGCAATTTTTCAAGAAGTTTGGAGATAAACCGTGCTGCATCACTGACTTAAAAATATACCTTCATCTGCTCTCTCGTGACGTGCATGTTCAGGTAAGTCTGAGTCGAAGACGTGATGTGGAACTGCTGCTTGTAAAGTGAAGCCGTTAGTTAAAATAACACAAATCTCTGTCCGTAACCTCCCAGTTCATTAACCGCCTGAGTGAAGTGGTTGAGCTGGGCGAGCGAGGAGAGGAGGGATACATCTTCCCAGAGGACACAAAAGCATTACAGAGGCATCTGTGTGTCTGTCAGCTGAGTCGAGCACTCGGGCTGCATCACTCCCTCGACGTCAGTGGAAAACTGCGTCTCATCGTGGAGCTCAAGGCTCACTATCGTCACGGGCTCAAGTTTGGTAAGAACATCACTTTTATTCATCCGAAGACTCTTCAATGTTAAGATCTGTTGTGGAAAATCAGAGCCAAGAGGCATGACATCTTGACTGTAAAATCAGCCCATTATCCCAACCACACAGGTTTGTGACCATATCAGCGAAACATTAAGCGTGAATACGAGCCTTGTTCATCAACACGTTGACGGTTGACCAGCATGTGTGGTGTTTGTATCTCACATATCCCAGGAATTACGTTTCCTTTTCCTGCCACATGTAGTCAGACGTGGTCCGCACTGTTCCCTCACAGCTGGAAGGTTCCGGCTTCAACTCCCAGCAGGAGTCTTTCTGTGTGGAGGTTGCATGTGTTTCCATCTACATGCTCCACAGTCCAGAGACGTGCTGAATTATTATTATTATTATTATTATTATTATCATAAATTCATAGCAATGCGTGTATATGGTCGCTTGTCGATATGTGACCCTGCAATGGGACTGGCTACCTGTCCAGGATGTACCTATCCTGGACGCCATCCTCCCTGTTTCCTGAGAGGGAGAGCTGAGATGGACTCCAGCAGACCTCCATGATCCCAAATAGGAACAATTAGGTTTAGATAATGGATGGATGAGGTCATACTCAAAGAGCCTTCAGGGAGGTGGAATTATTGTGACGCCTGCAGAGAGGGCTGAAACTTAAAATATAAGAGAGCCGTTGGGAGCATCGGAGAACATCTGCCAACAAGGATGTGATGACGGCTCAGCTTGCAGCAATCACGCCCTTCTCGTCCCTCTGTCATAGCATTTCACTCATTCGCTGGGGTGAAACAGGTCAAACAGTGCTGAAACCACCAGAATTCATACCGTTTTCAAAGCTTCAACCATTGCACAAGTAGAGGGAGAGCAGTTCCTCTACTGACCACTAGGGGCTGGATCCTGATATGAGCCCATCTCCATTGACATTCATGTTAAAATGTCCCACTTCACAGCAGACTATATGATGCCAGCCTCTAAAAACAGGATTAAGAACCTCCCTTAAACAAACCTGTAGGTGTCATCACAGAGGGTTTGTCCAAATCTTGTGTTTGCAGTCTTGGTGGAACAAACACATTCCACTTCTGTGAATTTCATGCAGCACAACAAGGAAAATTAGGGGTGCTGCAGAGGTGAAACAACTCATCTTCATAGTTAGAAAATGAAATAAAGTTAAAAATAAAGCAGCCATGGTAAGCTCCAGCTGCAAAAATATGTACATAGTCGACACTTTTATAGCCCCTTCTAACATTTTACAGCCCTTCAATTCATAAATGCCGTATATTGTCTCGTTACTCGCCAATCAATGTACTGGGGCCAGTGTGCCCCCTCAAGATTTTCTCAAGAGACAAACCAGTGCAGACAAAAATGGATGTGAAGAGCCTCTGCAAGGCCAGTGACTATGCAGAATAACATCAGTCATAAATCTGAGAGAAGCATACGTGGGTTCTGTTTGCTTATTCCAAACAAGTTCTGGCTCAGCTTCTGATTGTTTTACTTGGCTCTTTTTTGTGAATTACAGAGGGACTGTGTTAGGATTTATATCCATGAAAGCGTTAGACGCCAGCTCTCCTTTATCAATGCCAGAGACTCGGTCAGTGCTCATATGCTCTGTGTCCACTGAGAGAAACCATGACACAGTTTTGTCTAATCACTCATAAAAACCTGAATGACATCATACATCATCTGAATTCCCCAATTCCATCATAGAAAAAGCTGCTTTTCAGCAGCTTTACAACCTCCTGACACTAAATGACAGTTTTGATGTCTTCCAGTCAGGTTTCCAGCCACATCTCAGCACTGAGACGGCTCTAGTAAAGGTCCTTAAGGACATCTGCTCTAATACAGATAGAGGCAACTTTTCTGAAACAAACAAAATGTGTTACCATAACTATGCAGATGAGTTACAAATCTATATAACCTTTTCACCAAGAGGCTATAATACAATTCAAACATTGATCAGATAGTTGATGTGCCAGAATGTTCTTAAGTGAAGACATTTGTGTTTCTGGATAACAGGGAAGACTGCCCTGAAGACGGAGCTGCAGTTCTCTGATATGTATTGCCTCATGGCAGCACATGTTTACGTTGACCTGTGGACAGAGACGGGTGAGTGTCTCCTCTCCTTATGTCCGTATGTGACTCGGTGGACCTGTCTCTGAGAAGTTGTGTGTGTTCGTGTAGGGGATGAGAACATGGTGTGGCAGTGTTTGGGTCTCCTACAAGAGGGTCTTTCTCACAGTTCCTCCAACGCCCAGTTCAAGCTTCTGCTGCTGCTTCTCTACTGTCGTCTGGGGGCCTTTGAGCCGGTGGTGGACCTTTACTCCAGCCTGGATGCCAAGCACGTGCAGCATGACACCATTGGGTGAGAACCAATCATATCTTTGCCTGTGTTTATCGAGAATCTCACCATTCCCGTTGTCATTGGATATTACCTGTCTGGGAGGCAGTTTTGATATCGTCTGGTTAGTGGTCTTCATCTGGTGCTGACTATAGGTCAGCAAGACAAAGGTCCCTTTCTTCCCTTTTGGGTTCTTCTGATTCAGAGGAACCTCAGCAAAGCTTCAGTTGAAGAACAACTGAAACTCCTCCTACATCTCCTCCTACTTTCCTAATTGCTCCTATTAGCAGTAAAAGCTCACATTATCAGACTTGGACTACCAGGTGCTATCTTGAGGAAATGTGCAATCTTATTTCCCTCTGGTTGGATGTAGTCTGTTGTGACGTGGATTTATGAACTGCCTGTCAATTTCATTTACTCTGAAGATTCAATAAACATTTCAGGCATCCAAATCGGTCAAAGCTTTCCTGAGATATAACCTCACACATACGCCAACACCTCATTTAGTGCCATATATATCAAATAAAACTGGTTTGATAATTGTTACCTGGAAAAAACATCAATGACACAAGTTTGACTTTTCAGTTCGAGTCAGTTTTATTTATATAACGTCTGTTACAGACCGTCTCCCAGTGCTTTTCAGAGACCCAGCACACAACACCCCAGCAAGACTTAAATATGTCAAAATTTGGAAAAATCCATGTAACCATCAATCTTCAAAGTCCTCTGTGAAAACTCAATAGTAAAATCAGTAATAAGAAAATAAAAGGTGATGTTCTATACAGTGTTTGAACATGAATCCAGATCCAAAATCGAACGATTCGAACATGAGTGATGAGGTCATCACGGGGTGGTACTAATTCTCGGATGCTGCCGATGAAGGTTTGTCCCTGGTGAGCTGTCGGCGTCCTCGTCGTTGCATCTTTGTTTCACCTCGGCGACCATTAGCTGTGACAAGAACTTCTGCTTGTGGTCGTCCGGACATGGAATCAGTGAATGTTTCTGTGTTTTAGACGTCGGGTTTAGAAGTGCAGCATCATGTGTCCCGAACGTGAGAATTCTTCCCTATTGTTTGGGGTTAACGTCCCTCTGAGATGCAGCAGCAGATTTGACGAGCTTTTCTTTCTCAGGTTCCTGTTGACGCGCTACGCCGAGTCTCTGGGTCAGTTCGCCGCAGCCTCCCAGTCATGTAACTTCTCCCTCAGGTTTTTCCACTCAAACCAGAAAGATGTAAGTCCGTCCTCTGCTGTGATTTCACCTGAGACGCTTCTCCTGGTCTGTAATCGCCTCTCGGCTCATTTCTGTTCCTCCTTCGTGCCCTAGACCTCAGAGTACATCATCCAGGCGTACAAATACGGAGCGTTTGAGAAAATCCCGGAGTTCATCGCTCTCAGGAACAGACTGAACCAGTCGCTGCACTTTGCTCAGGTCCGCACTGAGAGGATGCTGCTGGATCTGTTCCTGGAGGCTGACATGTAAGAATCTAGAAGAACCGGGCTAAGCTCGAAGTATTTTGTACTGCAGAGCTGAATGTTTGGTTTAGAAGTTGTACTTCTTGTTTTTCAGCGTGTTGAGTCTGGAGGAGAGTGTGAAGGCCATGTCTTTGTCTGCAGAGGAAGACGACATCCCCTGGGATAGTTTAAGGGACAACAGGGACCTAACTGTATTTACGAACTGGGACCCTAAAGAAAGGTATAGAAGGTCGTCTTTGTGCGTGTTTGAAGGACGTGACCTGCACTAACCGTGTGCCTCCTCTTCCTCTGACAGACAGCTAACTGACGAACAGAGACGCCAGTCTCTGGAGGAAGAGTCTGTGTGGCTGCGGATACGCTCGCTGACGCTTCGTCTGCTCGCCTCTCTAGCTGTGCTGGGACACACGCCCTCGCAGCAGAACTCTGAGATCACCAACGAGAACGGCGTCGGAGACAAGACCTCGGTCCTCAACGGCCTGCTCGCCCAGCTCAACCAGACTCTGCAGACGGCAGCGCAGCTGGCAGAAAAATGCCCTCAGGTGTGTTTTACAAGCCAGGTGAACAAGCCAGTTTACTCTTTGAGGATTGACCTGTACCCAACAAGCCCCCACGCCCCGCCTACCTGCTGTAACACTGTTTTTGTCGTAGTATCCATTCCTGGGACCCCCCTCCACCCGACTGGCCTCGGCTCTGTCCAGCGGCAGCTGTCAGTGTCAGGTTGCAGCCCTGCAGCTCTCTGTCCACCTGCACGAGCTGGAGACGGCCGGACTCGGTAAGAGGATGACCACGGCATCCGCCACGCATGAACGGCACACCTCCTCGCTGTCTGTCTGACTTCCTGTTTTTACTCTCCTAGACGAGTCGTCGGAGCTTCAGACGCAGATCTGTAACGGTTTCAAATCATTAGTAGTTCAGCTTCAAGGTGAGTGAGCGTCTGCATTTACTTATCAGCGGTGAACCGTCGGTGGACTCCGATGAGCTTCGTTTTTCTCTTCTGCCCACAGAAATATGGAATAAATGCAAAGGGGATTTATTGGAAACGAAAGAGAGCAGTTTAAAAAGCCATCCCTCACTATTAGAAACCCTAATCTTCTTTGTTGAGGTAAAACTACGCTGCTTCCACACAGTCGAGTTTTTCCGCTGCGTTCAACGCCATCACACAGTAACCTGTTGTTCTGCACAGACGGTGAGCATAGTGTTGTGGATGGCGAGTTACGGTGCCAAGATCCTCCGGCCACTCAAGACGAGTTTACAGAAGAAGAAAAAGAAGAAAAAGGATGCCAACGCAGCGCTGGTACAGTTCCTGTCTTTGAGTGCTGTGGTGCATCCGTGTGTGGGGATCTGTCTCCGAGCGCTGTCCTGTCTTGCAGCCGGTGGTGGTGTGCGGTTTCCAGGAGCTGACGGGAGGTTTACAGGACCTGTTCACGCAGGTTCTGGAGCACATAAGGAGCCAAGAAGCCGCCGTGACGGCTCTGAAACTGGCCAGTTTAGAATTGGAGGGAAACACACCGGTGAGTTCAAGACTGCAGTTTTGTCATTTCTCTGTGGGACACAGTGGAAGGCTCTTGTTTGATCCATCCGTTATCTGTACCTGCCTCTTCCTGTTCAGGGTCAAGATGGTCAGGTGGAGTCTACCTCAGCTCTCTTTAGGCAAGAAGCCGGGGTACAGCCTGGACAGGTCTCCAGTCTATCGCACGGCTGTTGTTCCTTTCATCTTTATAAAGTTTAAAAAAAAAAAAAAACATGTATCAGTGTCTTGAAAATGAGTGGTTTACTGCATTTATTTGCCAAAAAAAGTGATCTGACCTTTTTCTCTGGTATACATAAAATGTGCTTAAGCAGAGAAGACAGGAACATTTTCATACTTTTTATAAAAAGCATCTCTTAAATACATTAAAAACTAAAAACCTTGGACTTGGGAGCTGTCGAACCGTCTTTGAATCAGAGCTGCTTAATGTTCACGAGGAATTCTGGACCACGCGTCCTTTCAGATTTGCTTCATCTTAGACACATTTGGAGGAGACATCTGGGGGGCGGGGTCTAGCGGCTCTGTCGCGGCGGGGGTCTAGCAACTCCTTGTGGGGGCGGGGGTCTAGCAACTCCTTGTGGGGGCGGGGGTCTAGCAACTCCTTGTGGGGGCGGGGGTCTAGCAACTCCTTGTGGGGGCGGGGGTCTAGCAACTCCTTGTGGGGGCGGGGTCTAGCAACTCCTTGTGGGGGCGGGGGTCTAGCAACTCCTTGTGGGGGCGGGGGTCTAGCAACTCCTTGTGGGGACGGGGGTCTAGCAACTCCTTGTGGGGGCGGGGTCTAGCAACTCCTTGTGGGGGCGGGGGTCTAGCAACTCCTTGTGGGGGCGGGGGTCTAGCAACTCCTTGTGGGGGCGGGGGTCTAGCAACTCCTTGTGGGGGCGGGGTCTAGCGGCTCTGTGGGGGCGGGGGTCTAGCAACTCCTTGTGGGGGCGGGGTCTAGCAACTCCTTGTGGGGGCGGGGTCTAGCGGCTCTGTCGCGGCGGGGGTCTAGCAACTCCTTGTGGGGGCGGGGTCTAGCAACTCCTTGTGGGGGCGGGGTCTAGCAACTCCTTGTGGGGGCGGGGTCTAGCAACTCCTTATCTCCACGGACAGAGATGTCTCCAGCTCCAGTCATGATTTCTCGTCTTCAGCTGCTCGTAGGTTCTTGAGTCTTTGGAGTCATCTTGGCTCCACGTCTAAGAAGAGCAGTGACAGTACTGAAGGGTCTCCTTTTATTTGTATCACACCTAGTGGGACAAATTGTCCAAACATTATTGTCAGCAGCTCTTTTATTCACACAGCAAATCTGTTTTAATATGGCATCAAAGTGGTTGTCTTTCCTTTTTGGTTTGTTTAAATTCATTTGTTCTTTTTTTTGTATTTTTCCAACATTTTAAAAGTTTAAATCCTATATTTGACACCTTTTTTTTTTAAAAGGGTTTTCTTGAATTACAATAGCTGTATTTGTTCCCAGGGGCAGGTGAAGTCTCATAGATCCACTAATGTAAAAGAACCCAAAGTGCCAGCAGCATAAAAGACGTAAAACCTGAATCTAATAAATTTAGATCCAAATATATAACTGAACTGTTTTAAAATTAATTAGTAACCAAGCCAATAAGTGATTCATATAAACCCAAACCATATGAGATAAAAAAAAAAAAATATATATATATATATATATATATATATATATATATAGTTAAATAAATCTGAGAGTCAAAACGATACTGAATGAGTAAATTAAGCGGCGTAAAATAAAGACGTGTAGTCCGGGTGTGAACTGCTGAGGGTTCTTAGGTTAGAAGAAGCACTGGTCTGCTGGTTCCGCGAGGACCTGCTCGCAGGGGGAGCGTCTCCACCAGATTATCGTTGGACGAGGAATGTGTTGACGTCTGCTCTGCTTTCCTGTTTCAGGAGGAGGCGTCGTTTACGAAGGCTGCTATGGACAAGGTGCAGAGTAGTTACCTGCGCTCGCTACAGGAGGTGGGAGATCTCCTCAAGAAGAGAACAGAGACTATAAAGAACCTTAAAATCTGAACGCCGTCACGGACGCCAGACTCTGATGACTGTGCACCCCCCGTCAAGCCCCTTCCCCCTCCCATCTGCCGTCGGCCCACCAGCTAACCTGCGAATCCTCCCTTCACTGTTTCCGACCTCCTTCCCGTTTTCAGCGTTCCTGAGCTCAGTCTGGATTTCTGTCTGACCACACCTTGGGAACATTTACAGTTCTCATAGCACGTAAGCTTTTAATTAACTCATAGGTTTATACATCAAATATAAACAAAAGGAGCCAAAAACAACGGGCTCCTTTAAAGAAATCTATTTAGGTGAGATTAGGATAAACAACCGCAGTTTTAGAGTCTAATAATTGTACATAAAGACCACAGCAGGCTGATGAAATGAAAGTATAAGACACAATAAACCACAATCCTGTTTGTCGGTCACTTTCAAGTTTATTACTCACTTTTTCTGGAGAACAATCACAGTGGCACAAACCCTTTCATCTCTGAGGAGGGAAGTTTGTTCAGTTTGCTGCTTTTCCAGCCGTTTCTCTCCTTCAAGGTGCAATTTTCCTCATGAATCTGATGCACTCTGGGAAAACGGACACTTGGCCGCAAGCAGAGACCTTCGTACTGATGTTTCCCTGATACTTTTAAAGTTTTATTTTGTGAGTCTTGTCGCTTTCAAAGGGGAGCCACCTCTGTAGTTGCAGTATTATAAAGAGATGAGCTAAATGACGGGATGTTTTCTTTTTTTTCTTGTTAAACTTTGAATTGTGTGCACCTCACCCCTTCCCCTTATTTTCTTATGTTTTTAATTGAAGTGGTGCTCGTGAATGAGTTTCTTCTAGAATCCGGGCATCTTTTGACGCTGGACTGACTGATTATTTATCTTGCCGTGAATGTTCACCAAAAACAGGCGCTGCAGGCTGGAGAGATTAACGCACCATCCGGCAGCGACGGATACCCACGTATGTCGAGATGTACGTAGAAACGCAGATTAGCCAGACGCTTGTGTAGGTTTTGTAGACTTCCTGCTCTGGCACGGCTCTCCTGGCTCAAACCCATAAAGACGGACACACGCTGGACCTAACTGTAAATAAAAACTGAGGACGCCTTTACAGAGTACAGACCGAAAGGACTCGAGTGTGTTTTTAAAAGCAGCTACAGTAGAATACCATGACATCTGTCCTGTGTGGATGTTCTCCTCATTCCCACTTTAATTCCACTCCCTGAAACTCGTACGCTGAAACATTCATGATTGCGTAGTTTCCAGACATCAAAGACGAGCACTGATGGATGACTGCAAGTCGAGTGCAGCAATGTTGTTTCACTATTCGTGTATTGCGGCAGACGATAGTGAAGATGTAGCCAACGACCTTCCCAAACCCTCCCTCTTAGTAGTGTATGTGCAGACGGACGCTTCCACATCCAATAATAAATGCCTTGTACTTTTGAGCCCATCTGAGTGGATTCTAGCGGCTGCAGAGAAGTTTGTGACCTAATGACGTGTGTTGTTGGGCTTCAGAATAACGGTCGACAATCTGGACTGTCACGTCACCACCCTCTTTTGTTAGAAAACGGAAAACAGAAACACTGGAATGTCAAAGCTTTTTCTTTTTTTTTTAAATAAAAAGGGTAAATGTGAGAACTTTGTTGCTGTGTCTTTCTTTGTCGGGGTTTTGCACAGCGGTGACTTGGGTCTTTCTACCCCAATTCGTGGATTCAACTGATGTCCTGGGAATGGATACGAAGGGGAGGAGTACCAGACCCGTTACGGAACTTTGACTGGGTCAAAATGACCGGGCATCTTCTTCCCTTTCAGCTGCTCGATGGTCTCTCCACCGTCTTGCAGCTCTCATACATGTCCTGCACCTCTGACATACACTATATGCCCAAAGGTGTTGGCTCACCCATCCAAATAATGGGAATCAGGTGTTCCAATCACTTCCATGGCCGCAGGTGTATAAAATCAAGCACCTCAGCATGCAGACCGTTTTTACAACTATTTGTGAAAGAACCGGTCGCTCTCACGAGCTCAGTGAAGTCTAGAGTGGATCTGTGACGGGATGCCACCGGTCCAACAAATCCAGTTGTGAGATTTCTTCTACGACTTCCCCACAGCTTCATTTGGTTCATCGACTTTATTCCTCTATAGTTGCCACAACTCTGCACATCTCCCTTGTTCTTAAAGGTCAGCACCATCACACTTCATTCCTCAGACATCCTGTCGCTCTCTAAGGTCTTGTTGACCAACGGAGTCAAAAACTGCTGCCACCTCTCCCAGACACTTGCGTCGCATGTCCCTGCACTCCCGTCTCCTCTCTTCTGTCCCCTCCGTGTCCTACGTCTTCTTACCTAACTTCTTTCTCTGTATCCACTCCTCCACCACAAAGTCTCCTGGCCTTCCTTCTTTTCAGATGACTCTTCAAATACTCTCATCACATGGGAGTCCACCTGAGGTCTCCTGCCTTCACTCTAAGTGATCCTGTGTTCCTGCCTCTTCTGGAACAAATTATTCACTACAACCATCTCCATCCTTCATCCAAAGTCTACACCGTCTGTCCCTCTGCATTCCTGTCCTGGATACCAGACCTGCCCATCACTTCCTCATCACCTCTGTTGTCTGCACCGACATGTCCACTGAAGTCTTCTCCAATCACCACTCTCTCACCTCTGTGGATCCTGTGCATCACTTTAGGTCTTCTCTCAGTGTCGGTTGATTGATGATTTTAAATTACCGGTAGGTCTGAATGTGAGTGTGCATGCTTGTTTGTCTTCTATGTGGCCCTGTGATGGACTGGTGACCTGTCCAGGGTGGACCCCTGCCTTTTGCCTACGTTGCGTTGGGATCGACTCCGACAGACCCTCGTGACCCGGAGACGGATTAAGTGGGTATAGATAATGGATGGATCTTGTAATAAAGTTGACATAGATTTTATCTGGGGTTATTCCTCTAAAATAAAATTTAATAAAATAAAATCATCAGTTTGATGTTAAGGTTGGAGCATTCATGTTGACAATCGATGTCCAACCCATTTTGACCCAGAAAACGTGTTATTGAAAGTAAATTCTTTAAAATCTATTATGAATTAAGTTTGAGTGAAAAGGTTGAAGTGACGTGACGTGACCAGGAGGGGGCGGTGGCGCAGCACCCGCAGACTCAGCAGCTGAAGAGGAAGAACCAGATCGTTCACTTAACCGTCACTGTAGCGGCTCCTCAAAGTTTTGACGTTTACCACAATTTGGCACCGAAACGCCGTCGGTGATTATGGACGGTGTAGACGAACCCCGCTCGGCTCATGTGTTACACAAGTGAGCAGAAGGGCGTCGACGCGCTGCCCGTCGCGTGAGCTGCGTAGCCGCCGCCGCTAGCTGGCCGTGGTTTGTTTTCTTTTCTGTAAGAGTGGTTTTCTTTTCTTAAACACATGAGTGTGTCGCTGGTCGTCATCCGTTTGGAAATGGCAGACCAGTCTCCTGTTCCACAGGGGTTTCAGTACTCCGCTGGTGAGTTATTATCCGAACATTTTAAAAACATTCAGGTTACAATTACGCAGACAGCTAACTGCTAGGAGGCAACGACACTTGGCTGAAGTTGGTTTCAGGTTGGTGATTCGACACATCGTTCATTCGACACTAGTGTTTCATATCCTACCTGAAACTAACTTCGCCGCAGTGCTTTGCTTGTGAATCAACGATTGTCAACTTGTGCTCTTTTTTTATTGTCCGCTGAAATTCCATTTTTTTTTTTATTTAACAAAGTTAATTACATATGGATAGATGTTTGCTAGATTTATTTGCCGGTTATTAGAGATGCTGGGGTCAAGTTTGTTCGGTAGAGCTCACATAAAGTGTGATGTCCAGTTGAAGGTATGTCTGAGGAGGAGCTGCAGGAGAAGTCTCTGGGTTTAGCCAAACTTACTCTGAGTGGAAAGTCCGACCTGGAGAGAGCAACAGTGCTGCACCAGCATATCGGCAGCAGAGCCATGGGGGACATGGTTATAGAGACCTTTGAACCTGGCCCAGGTAAGCACAGGTGAAAACAATACACCTAGTTTCAACAAAGAAGACGCATAAGAGAAGATGTACTGCAGAGATTAAAGCTGTAGTGGCAGTATCATGATCTGGGGTTGCTTGAGTTGGTTAGTCTGGGTTCACAGACGACATGCGGACAAAAAATGAGGTCACCTTACTACCTGAATATCCTGAAAAAGTAGATTATTCAACCAGAAGATCTATTTTTTTTTCTTTCCCTGATCACATGGGCATATCCCAAGATAACGGTGCCTGAACTGATCACGCTCATATTGTGAGAGAGTGTTTCAGGACAGGTGTGATGTCATTTAGAAACATGGATTGGATAACACCGAGTCCAGGCATTAACCCCACCCCAATATTTGAGATGTGCTGGAGAAGACTTCACACGGAGATGCAAGTGTCTCATCACCCAAACAAGATCTTGGTGAAAAATTATAAAAATTCTGGTTTGCAATAAAACATTGCATACGTTTATAAATACAGTAAAATCATACTATAAGTTGGGTCACGGCTGGTAAAATGTTTTTATGATGATTCAGTCATTGATTGATTAATCTTGTTAATAGTTCAACAAATGAATCACACCAGCCATTCACCTTTCTCATGGAGATAAAAACAGTCTTCTTCTTGGATTCACGTCAATTCTTGTTCCTAAAACCTTGTCATACAACTTAGAGCTTTACAGAGGAAAAGCCTCATATTTAGTTGTTCCAGCAGAAGAATCCCCAGTCTTGACTTGAACCTTTTAAGTCTGTCCTATATTCCTGGTAAATGGTATTTGTCTTCTGTCTCATAAGAATAAATAACGTGTAAAGCAACTGTGAAACCCATCAGAGGCTTTGAGCAGAGTTGAAGCCATTTCCTACTCTTGTTAAAGGAGGAGGTGATGAGCAGCACGGCATGTCTCGGGATCCAGATGTTCCAGAGGGAAGAGACACTTCCCCGGACGACAGCACTGCAACAGGAACCACTCCAGACTCCCCCTCCAAGCAGCTCCCAGAGCAGATCTCCTTCTTCAGCGGGAACCCCTCAGTGGAGATCGTTCATGGTATCATGCACCTCTACAAGACCAAGTGAGTCGCATGTACATCCTGTTTAACAGATGCTCCACTGTCAGTCACGTCTTGGCTGGACTGAGCGACTGGGCATCAGGACGGATTTAGATCTCCTCAGTAGACGGGTGTCATATGTAAAGTAGCGTTTCTAGTTTAAAGTTGTTAATTCACATAAACGTGAGTGTTGAGTTGGGCTGAGGACCTCACTAATGTCTGCTGCTCTGGTTGGCGTCACCGTGTCACCGTGTTGGTTTTTATCTTCTGACAGTAAAATGACGTCCCTGACCGAAGACGTGAGGCGCAGCGCGATGGTGTGCATCCTGACGGTTCCAGCGACCATGACCAGCCATGACCTCATGAAGCTCATGGCGCCATTTAATGATGTCATGGAGCACATGAAGATCATACGAGACTCCACCCCCAACCAGTACATGGTTCTGATTAAATTTTGTTCCCAGGTGAGATGTCTGCACAGACTTATGTTTCCCTCTACAAATGAAATCTCATCCCCCATTTATGTGAATCATTTAAACATTTAAACAAACGGCGGCGAATCATAGCGGCTGGGGTGGCGAATCAGCGCCTGGTGTGGCACCGTCGTTCTGTGTCCTATTCAGTCAAGCTTTAGGCTTATACATATACAGCAAATAATATTGGGAAAATATTCAGTGACCCGGGGTGAATCTGAGCGCATTTAAAGTCGGGCCTGGAAATCACTGTTGCATTAGCATGACCTTTGACCTTTCAGGCGGCTCTGCATAAAAAATAGTCAAATTGTCACGACAGATACTTTGGAAAAATACACAGCTGAAATAACCAGGTTTAGACTCACGCTGACATGACGCATGGACTTGACGGTCCACAGATGGTCTTATGCTGTGTTTTTTTTTAAAATCTTTTCTAGGCTGATGCAGACAGTTTCTACACCGCTTGTAATGGACGCCAGTTCAACTCCATAGAGGACGCGGTGTGCCAAGTGGTCTACGTGGAGCGAGCGGAGGTTATAAAGTCTGAGGAGGTGAATATAGCCGCTCCGTTGTCTTCAGTGTGTCCTTAGATGGAGCACTTGTCATTCGTGATCTTTGTTTGTTCAAAGATTGAAGCCTCTTTTGCCTTTTGGTTCTCCTCAGTTACCTCTACATGTGTTTTTGGCCTTTAAACACGCCCAGTTGTGATGTCAGCAGGTGGCCAGACTTGTGACGGGCTGAATTGCTTTTAACTGCACATATAGTACATTTATTGCATAGATTTTTATTGCTGTTGTTGCATATAATATAAATAATACTGTGTGTCCCATAAGACATGTTGTTTAAAAGCATCTTTTTCTGCTCACCAGCACTATTTTGCATACATGTGCTGGAAATCTTAAATCCACACTGTAGCAGTAACACGTCTGACCACATGGGGGCAGCAAATCACAAGAAACTTCATGATTAAGACGGCAAAGTGGCCTGCTGGACGTCCTGACTCACGAGCAACAGCGCATTCATACGGGTCCTGTGCTCAGAAGTGAGATTGTTATAAAGTGGCCTTAGTCATTTTAAACATCTGTTTTTATTATAAATTCCCGTCTCACACCTACACTTTGTTTCTGTTATAGAAAACAGCACAACAGATTCTCACCATGAACATGTTCACACTCCCATGAGCCTCTGCAGCACTGATTCATTAACTGTTTACATTCCAAGGTAACGCTGCTGAAGTCAACCGCTATAAAAAGATGCAAGAATAACTTATCAGCTGACCGGAGCTGTGAAACTGTTGTTTTTTGGCAACCACCGTGGATGGCATGAAGAATAATGTGCTCTTTGTTTCTTTTTTTTAGTCATGGGTTTATTTTTCATTGAAAGGTTTCAGCTGTCACTGTGTGGCAAGATAATCCTGCTAATATGAGGTTTAAGCCTTGAGGGGTTAAACAGTGAACTGATGGTATCACTCAGTTATGTAGAAGCTTTTGAACCTTTGTCAAAATGTAGAATCTTAAATGGAGGATGAGGAGGATGTTAACTGTCAATGACGACAATGCGCTTTGAATAATGACACAGAAACCAGGTAAACACCTGGTGAACAAAAAGTAACTCAACTACCCACAGAAGTGGGTTAGTTACTTTAACAGTTTATAAGCTTGAGACTCCACACAGTCCGTTCCAACTGACCACGCCCTCTGGGTAGAAGGTGAAACGTCTTCAAGAACTAAAGAAAAGAAATTTGCCATGTTTCAAGCCTTTATTTTTAAGAGAGAAGAGGATATAAAGTCCTGGTTTGGGAGGGAGGTGCTGCCTCAAGTGGAGGAGTTTAAGCATCTGGAGGTCTTGTTAGGGAAGAATGGAGCAGGAGATTGACAGGCGTGCAGGTGTGGACTCTTGTCTGAGGACTGATCAGCTGACCCTACAGCGGCAGGATGCCCTACTCTACCCTCGAGCCATGGTTTAATCAGAGTTCTGACTGTGTATATTATATTGTAATATTATATGTATGAGCGTATGGACGAAAGGATGAATGAAACTGATGTGAAGCACTTTGTAGAACCCAAATAAGCTGTAAGAGCGGCGGTGTAAGACGGTGCAGACCACCGTCGTCTTCACTGAAGCCCGGCATGAGGCCCGTTAGGAGCGGCTGCAGTGAGGAAGAGGGAGTGACTGACAACGCTGTGATTCAGCTTCCTCCAGCCTCAACCTGGACCCGACCCGGACTCGACCCGGACTCGATCCATCTCCTTGCACTTTTCAACTGCAGATCCCACTTCCCAAAACAAAAGCAAGTCACAGCCGTTTTACCCACAATGCAACTCTCTTAAAGGGAAGGCTCTGCCAGGATGTTTGCATATTTGGGTAGAAATTAAGTAGATAACAAAATATATTTTTGATTAATAATCCATCTGTTTGTTCAAATCTGCTTCATCCTGTTGATGGTTGAAAGACCGCAGGAGTCTATACCAGCAGGGGCGCTTTAATTGCAGTAAAAAAAAGGATAAACTTATATCACGATGACTGAGAACCCGTCACCCGTCATTTGTTGAGAGCTGAAACCTGAAATACTTGGACCTGACATGAGCATAATTTCCAGGCTCTAATTGCCTTTAATTTCCTCCGTTTTACTGTGTTCTCCTTTAAGTCCTCCCCCCTCTCGTCTCCCTCCTCCTCAGGGAGCCAGTCTGCCGGTGATGGAGCTGACCGAGCTGCCAAAGTGCACCGTGTGCCTGGAGAGGATGGACGAGTCTGTGAACGGCATCCTCACCACGCTTTGCAACCACAGCTTTCACAGCCAGTGTCTCCAGCGGTGGGAAGATGCCTCGTAAGTTGTTTACACGCACGTTTTACTGCGTTTCCAAGATACGGATAAAAATGTGTTCATATTCTGGAGTTATTAGTGTTTTGATATTTGAAGATAAAGGACTCCGAATGCCTTTTGATGCTGATCAGGCCCCTAAGCCACCCACAGACATTTACAAAAGACGTATCGTATTAAATAAAAAAAACAAAAACATGTTTAACATTTTTCTGATGTAAGAGCAGTGAGGAAGACCCGGCTGCAGTGGCAGCCTCAACATCTTGTGCAGGTCTGACAGCTCATGTAGAAGTGAGCAGGAAATGTCCTAAGTTCTGGCTCATGAAACGTGAGGTTTCTGTCTGCAGGTCGCTGGTTAACGCCAGGACCGTTCTGAGCCCGTGACTCCAGCGGTTTGTAAAGAACAGTGATGTTTGGATCATTCATGGAGGCGGGAACGTTAGATAAGCCATTGGCTGAATCGGAGATGCTGCATATCGAATGTTCGCCATATAAACCTGGACTTTCAATATTGACAGTTGCGCTACCGGCTTAGTGAGGACGGTATTGGGAAAGGGGCGGACTCAGTCCAGCCGAGACATGACTGACACTGGAGCGTCCGTTAAACTGAGCCGTCTCTGCGAAACATTTGTAAATCTGCCAGGTGGAAAATGAGATGAATGTTGACGTGTCCTAAAACATCCTGAACACATCTGGAATTAATTGTTGCGTCATTTTCACTCGTTGAGCATCTTCAAAGCAAATGTGACATGTTGTCGTGCAGTTTTCTGAATTTGCTGTCGTCTGACTTTAAAAACAAACTTTTTACCTCGGCGTGTTCACCAACCGATTTTAATTTTGACTTCTAGTGATCAGAAAAACAAGTGCTCAGACTTCAGACGTCAAAAGTAATTTAATCAAGTAGCATCAAGGTCAAAAACAGGTTTCCAAGCAAAACAAAGTGCAGCTCGGCCGGGGTTTTCTGTCAGCCTGAATCATTTTTACGTATTCTGGATTTTATTTGAGAGTAATGTCATTTAGATTCTCTGTATGTACCTCACATGTGGTAGAATTGACAGTAAACGTGACTTTGACTGTTAAAACTCAAAGTTAAGATTACCAGGAAACTTGGAGCATTTTTACAGAGTTCGATAAGTACAACGATAAGTACTTGAGGAGTTGGGATGAATCGTTCCAGATAACCAGATTGATTAAATATTCCTTCAACAGCATAATTTGACATTTAAAAAAAAAAAGCAAATCATTCAGCAAAAACAAATACGTGTACTGATTTAAATTGGCCGAAAAATAAAAATAGTAAGTACAAATGAAATGCAGTAAAAAGTAAAAGGTTGAACTGCAGATTTCCAGCTTGTTCCCGTTAATTCCTGTTTGTTCCCGTTGCCACAGAAAGCTTCCAACTTTGAAAATTAAGGGAATTTTTACAGCTTTAGTTGGAGCACTCTCCTCCCCCAAAAAAACACATTAGTTTTAGCTGTGATATAACGCGTTGTTTGGAACGTCTTAACCGCCATGTCACATGACACCACGGGCAAATTCGTCCCAAATGATAGATTTGTTTCTCTGGGTCTGAGATTCACGGATTCAGTTTTGATGTTTGAAGCGGGAAACATAGTAGTTTTTACAGCAATCATTTAAAGATAAAGGTATAAAAACGATCATCGTTAGAGCAGGGGAATGTGACGTAGTGGGATCGATCCCCGGACCCATCCGCAGTTTCCGGGCTGGACTCTGAACCCCATGTTGCCCCCACCATCCCAACTACTCGTACTGCTGGTCCAAAAAGCCCGGATAAACAGAAGCGGTTGTCAGGAAGGACTCTCCAGCATAAAAACATGAACATTGGGAGCAGGAAGACCCACCGTGGTGACCCCTACAAAACAACTGAAACGTTTCCTTACAGATGAGCTGCTTTCTGACGCCCGACAGTTGTTGAGCGACGCTGCTGCGTGTGCGGCGGTTCAGGTCCTGCAGGTCAAATGTGAATAAAGGAACCGCTCACATGGAGTCACCTGAATCCCGGGTGTCTGGATTTCTCTCCTGGCTTCATGTCACATGTTTGCCTTTGTTCTTCTCTACACATGTTTTTCAGTCTCGTGGAGCTGAATGTGTGCTGTGTTTTCAGGTGTCCGGTGTGCAGATACTGTCAGACTCCAGAACCCGTAGAAGAGAACAAATGCTTTGAGTGTGGCGTTCAGGAGGCGAGTAACTGCACCATCCACGCGCCCTTCACTGATGTCTGTCATCTAAACCTTTCCTCGTTGCCGTTTGCTGCAGAACCTGTGGATTTGTTTGATCTGCGGACACATCGGTTGCGGTCGGTATGTGAGCCGTCATGCCTACAAGCACTTTGAGGAAACGCAGCACACGTACGCCATGCAGCTTACAAACCACCGCGTCTGGGACTACGCAGGAGGTGCTGGAGTCTCGTTTCACCATTGATACAAAAACCAGCTGTTTTCTGTCCGTCTCATTCACTGTCGCTCTTGTAATGCAGATAACTACGTCCACCGGCTCGTGGCCAGTAAGACGGATGGGAAGATGGTGCAGTTTGAGTGTGAAGGAGACACCTGCCAGGATGAGAAAATTGATGCGCTCCAGCTAGAGGTGAGCATTTCCAGATCTTTGTTTTGGTTTGCTGAAGCACCTTCAGTGGTTGTAATGAGCTCTCGCTGCTGCCTGCAGTACTCGTACCTGCTGACAAGCCAGCTGGAGTCCCAGAGGGTCTACTGGGAGAACAAGATCGTTCATCTGGAGAAGGAAACGGCTGAGGAGGTACCGGTGGCTGCACACTGCTGGCTGTGACGTTTCTGAATGTTTACCTGTGTTAAAGGAGCACTCTGGAGTTAAAACATCCTCAGGGGGCAGGAGTGTAAACTGTCATTACGGACGAAAACCACAGGAATCAAAGCGGTTCGGAGTGTCTGCATTCACGTCTGTAAGAGAGGAGGGAAAAAAGCGTTTTTCACGAACGGTAGACGAGTATCTCAGACTGTTTAGCTCGTTTTAGGAATTCTAGCCAAGAAAATGTTTTACTCTTTTGGCAAAGACTTTTGTTTAAAATAAGACGGTTCTGAGTAGATTTATAGAAAAGTAGATTTATTTCTGGAGGGGCTGTTTGCATGGTGTGTTTATGAAAGCCCGTTTTATTCCACTTCAGTGATGGTGCTGCTGGAGTCTCCACAGCTCATAGCTGCTTTCTAACACATCCCTGCTTTAGTTTAAAATAAAGTGAATTTAGACGTCGCTCTGTTGCCATTTCCCTGCAAGCGAACTCCATAAGCTGACGCTCTTTACCATCGAATGACAAACGGGTTGTTTTTAACTGGCTCCTTTCTGCCTCCGAGCTCATTAGCGGTGTTTACTCTCTGTTTGTCTCTCAGATCAACAACATGAAGGCTAAATTTAAGGAGACGCTGGAGCGCTGCGATAACCTGGAGCAGCGCTTAGGAGAGATAACCAAAGACAAGCAGAGCATAGATAAAAAGTATGTTTGGTTTTTTTGTTTGTGACTGCAGTGATTTTCTCACTCTTTTCCTGGGTTCTGTGTAGTATTACTGGTTAAATGGCCTGAATACAACAGGAATGCAGAAGTACATGGCTGCACACACACACCTTTGTCAGAGTTTTCAAGAATTTTTCACAGACATTTAGAGTCTAGATAAACTCTTCCTAGAAAACCTTTTCATCTCAGGACCTGATGGTTAACAACATTCCAGCCACAATTTTTTCTTTTGATCTAACTTTAGATGAAGTGGTAAAAATGACAGTAGTCAGCGTGACAAAACCTGGCTTGTATACGGAGCGCTGTGTCGGGTGACGGGCGGTTTTACCTACAGATAGGTGGGCATGTACCAACAGGTGTAGTCTGTACATGTCAGTTGAAGTTATTGGCACATTTGTTCACATCCTCATTGCTGTTTTTCTGCTATGTCAAGTCCAAATCTTTGCTTTAAGTGCCGTGTCGGAGGAATTCTGTAGTTTTGTTTTTGATATCGTCACGATCTGGTTGTGTTTGATCACTCAGGTGCACCCAGCTGAACAATCGAGTGCTGAAGCTGAGCCAAGAGCTGAAAGAGGAGCAGGAGATGAACCGCTGTCTGAGAGCCAATCAGGCACAGCTGCAGGCCCAGCTGGCCGAGGAGGAGCGCAAAGGAAAGGAGAGCGGTGAGTGATGTCTTTTTTAATGTCTTGCAAACGGAGCTTTACTCGTTGAGGTCTGTAGGCTCTCAGATCTCTTGGGCTTTTGTGCATTTCTCTGGGTGTTACTGAGTCTGATTTCTATCTATGTTGATGTGCAGCAACAATGACCTCTCTGAGACTAAAACTTCCCTCTTGGCATTGTGTTAACACAGTCTGGATGCTTCATTAACACCTGAATGTTCCAGACCAGCAAACTTCCCAAACAGTTAGTTATTTAGGCTTCATTTTTATCAAATCAATAAATGGTGAAAAGGTTATTTGTTGTTGATCATCTGAGGTTTTATTAGTCTAACACTACGGCTCATAAGGTCACACGCTTTTGACTCCGAGGGTTAATCGAGGGGTACTAGTGTTTACGGGGACTGTATGGGTCACGTGTTTTTGGTTTGGGTCCTTTACAGTTTGGCAGTTCCAGTCAAAAAGAATAAAAGCAGCAGAGAAGAAGAGCAGGTTGCATTATGTAACTGCTATGGAGAAGCACGTGTCTGACGTTTTTGCACGGTTTCTCACAGGAGCCCTGACATTGTCCAGACACGTCCCAGGGGCTGCATGTCATGTCTGCAGCATTCACTCCTGATTGTTGTGGCAATTATCCGGAGGGTAAGAAGTTTAGGAACGATCATAATACCGATGTAATCCAGAGGATTAGTGTGTGCACGCGGCGCTGAGAGCTGGCGCATCTTACACTCTTCTGCTGACAAGTGCATTGTTATTGTTGTTGATGCGTCATACGTGCATGACTGGTGCACAAGCAGCTGTCATTCCGGCGCTCTGAAGCCTCATCCGCCGTCGTAAACGAGCTCATCGAGGCCAAGCAGCAGAGCTGCGCTGGTCCTCGTTTCATCCACGACAGCGGTCGTTTCAGATGTCGCAGCACTGCACCTGAGGGTGATTGACAGGTCTGATCGGAATTTTAACTGGAAGTCAGTCAAGCTAAAATGGCTAACTGTCAGTGAAACGAGGTGGGCGTGTCCCAGCCAGCCTCCCAGACCCGTTTGTTTCATCCACTGATGATTTTCACTGGAATCTGATCCCTGATGATGAAACACCGACGGTGGGCTGGTGAAAGTGAGTTTGTCTGTCCGACAGCTGTCAATCAAGCCGTTCCTGGCCTCGTAAAAACACCCACCGCGCTGCAGCTGCGCCTCATCGGGGCGCTACAATGTGTGTCAACTAGAGGTCAACCTCAAACCCTCTAAAAACAAGTTACACAAGGAAACCAGTCTGGCTGCAGTAGATTGTGAGATTATTAGTGTTATGGGTTTCACTGCATGAAACCAAAGTTAAATATTTTGGCAGATGAAGATGTGGTTGGTTTGTCATCTTCAAGCAGAAACGGGCGCAGGAAGGCCATGAAGTGTTAGATGAGGCGATCAGCTCGTCCCGTTTCCTTGTTTCACATGTTCAGCCTTGTATCACACGTTGCTCCTGAAACCTGCTTATCTGAGCTGAAGATTCCCAAGAAACGATGAATGTGGACTACAGTGGCTGATAGTTTCTGAAAGTCCCTCAGAAACACGCGGAGCAAAGGTCATTTAAAGATCCAGAAGTTGCTGCTTTTCCTGGACGTACTTTCAGCGAGTACTTCCTCTTTACACTGTAGGATTTGCAAATCACAAACAAATTTCAGCAGCAGGTCAGCCAGCCTGTGGTCGACGCTGCTGCTGCAGGTGGAGGTCACAAACACTCCTCCGCTCCAGTACGGTCACTGTAAAGCTCCTTCGCTGTTTCTAGTCTGACTGTTGAACAAAGTTCCTTTCGGACTGAGGCACAGAAAGCCGTTCATCACCGGTTTGCCTGAAGGCAGCTTAAACGTCAGGTTAGAGGTCTGAGTGGAAATTCCTGGTAAGCTCTTCAGACGCAGACGCGCAAGTATTTTTCCTCTTTTGAAGACGAGAGTCGTTCAAACCAAAGTCTGCAGTGTTTGTGTGTCAGATACACACTTTAAGTCAGCTGGTTGGTTTTACAGCTTGGACGGATCAGATCAGATCGGCTCGTTGCCTTTTCTGCTTCTGGATTTTAACTTGTCAGCTCTGCTGGCTTTTGTCTGGAGGGTTGTTACGGTTGACACGTGGTAAAGTAAACCGACACGACTGTGGACAGCAGACACTGAGGTGGTCAGAGAGTGGGACTGCAGGGCGGCACGCAGCTCTGGAAGCTCTGGAAACCTTGGAAGCTCTGGAAGCTCTGGCCTGCAAACGTGTACAGAAGAGAAAATAAGGGGGCAGACCAGCACAGTTATATCTGATCTGAAGAAAGAAAAGAGAAGAAGGGAGGGGCAGCGCTCAGTGGGTCATGTTGGTGTCCCCCTGCAGCAGCACATCCAGGATGAAGCTGTGTTCAATAAATAATAATTTTACTGAAAATCGATGAATGAAAACTAGACAGTCAGCCTACCTTTAACGTCCCCTCTGCTGGTTGCTTGGTCTCGTGGTGTTGACACCGAACAAGGACCAGAGAAGCAAAGACGGCGTCATAATGTCATAACAAAAGACAGGCTGGAATCCATGAAAACGTACACGCGTCTTGGGGAAAGGCAGCGATAGTTTGTCATTTATATAACGATAATATGGTGAAAAAAGTGTCACGTAGAAATACCGTCAGGAAGAGCAACGTGAAGCCTGAAGTTGGAGCACAGCTGATAAAACACGAGTACTTTTGAAACGAACCAGAAGAGGCGACAGAACAGCGAGACGTTTCCAGACTGAGCCACAGATGATACGAAGGCTTGAAGTGAAGTAACCTGGTTCCTGACCGCCGTGAGTCTGTCTGCAGTCGAAGTTTTGATGTGATTCGCACTCTGCAGATGAAACTTGCACTCGCTCGTTTCATTTTAAACAGACAGGCACAACATGTGGAGCGGGTTAATGGCATTTTATGATTTGTGATGAATGTTGTGACGGCCCGCCACAACTTGGATGTGACGTCGTAGATGCCACAGGCAGCGGTTCTCACGCTAATGTCTGCTGTGCCGCAGGTTTCCGGCTGCGTCGACTGGCGGAAGAATCGCTGGAGTAATCTGATGCGGCCGCTTCAGTCCATTATCTTGTTTTTGTTGCGTCACATTCCCCTCAGAGATCTGAGCCGTGCACTGCTGGTTTCCTCCTCCTGGTCGAAGCTGATTGGCACAGGAAGTAGCGCTGCACTGCACCCGTTAGGCCTGTATTTAACGGTCTCTAGGAGCTTTCTGCTGCACCATTAGAAGCTTTTCCGCTTCACTCCTCTCCATTATATTTAAAATGTGGACTTTTTTTTTGCACGAGTGTTTTGCTTCCTTCAGTTTTTCCAGAGCATCTTGAGTAGTCGGCTGTTGGTGTTGATCGTTCCTGAGCTCTGGAAGACGCTCAGCTGGTCAACACACACCTTGTTTTGACTGATTCAGGCTAGTTTGGAGAAACAGCCTGATCCTAAACCAGTTTACCAGCTGCGCCGCTCCGGAGCCGCGCTGCATTTTAAACGCTTGCATCCTTTCTCCGACCCTTCGCTTACATGTCAGGAATGAGGCTCGATGAGTGAAAAGGAAGTATTTCAGCCCAACGGTCCCTGCTGGAGACCCCATCTTTGAGAGAACATCCAAAAAGCAGCTTTCAGTTAAAAGTCCAGGAGCTCTTTTGTTTTTGTTTTTTTTTTGTCTTTTTGCCTTCAATGGAGTTAAAAGCTTCGAGTCTTTGCATTTCCCATCAAATTACTCTTTTGTTCCCCTTTTTTATGTTTTGAGTAAATCATACTTGCATTTCATAAACCGAGTAAAAACAGTGACATTTGGACACCAATTTGATCCTCGATGAATAAAAATATGCTCTGTAAGTTCTTAATCGAGAAACAAAACTGCAAACATGTCGTGTTCAGAAGTTGAGAACCTGTTTTTTGGGGTCTCAGTATTTGTTGTAGTGTTTGTGCTGCCGGTCTTCAGCCCCGGACGGATGGATCTTCAGCAGGTGTTCAGTACTCTATAAAAGCAGATATTCTGGCAATTTTTGACTGTGTGTTCACACAATGCCAAGAGGGAAAGACATCAGCAGTGATCCTACAGCAGCAACTGTTGCTGCACATCGATCTGGGGAGGGTTCTAAATCCACTTCCAAGGTATTTGGAGATCATTCAAAAGTGGAAAACATTCAAAGCGGTTGCCTCTTTGGGGTGGTCGTCACAGCAAATGTACCCCACGTTCAGATCTCCCCAAGACCCAACAGCTATATCTCAGGCAGCACAGACCCCGCTGAGAGTCCAGTTAGCAGAAGAGTGAAGGATTTGGAAGTCCAGACCTGAACCTGATTATCTGACTGATACTTGGTATTGCCCACATGATTTCTTTCTTTTTGTTGTGTTGTCGCTCATCTGAGGTGTTTTTACCTAAAAGTGAGTCGCCACGATCGTTTGATAGTTTTTAGTTCTTTTTCACAGCCTGAGAATTGTTTGCATGTGTTTGCATGTGTTTGCCGTCTCGCGTTTACGGCCTCAACTGCTGCAGTTAAAACTCGGCTTGTTGCAGACTTCATCTTGCGTCTGTTAAAGTGCAGTCGTGTTTTATGCTCGTCTGTCTGCTGCTGCAGGAGAGCGTAAGGACGTGATCATAGCGGAGCTGCAGGAGCAGCTCAGAGACGTCATGTTCTACCTGGAGACGCAGCAGAAGATTGAGCAGCTCTCATCTGAGGCCCGCAGTGAAATCCAGGATGGACAGATCAACATCCCGGCCAGCCCGACAGACGGCGAGCTGGGCTCAGCGGGGGCGGGCCCCTCCTCTGGCCGTGGCAGGAGGGGCCGGGGCAGGAAGAGGAAGTAGGCTGTAGCGCAGACCTGCAGGAACTCTCTAGAAACTAAAGCTTTCCAGCATGGAAGCTCTCCGACAGCTGATGTTTAGATAGCATGTGTCCGCGTCAGCAGGGTCGCCCAGGAAACGCTCGGAGGCGAGTTGTCGTTTACGCCAACATTTCCAACTTGACCTTCACGTGTCCTGCGAGAGCCAAGTGTCTGGGTGGATTGTTGTAAATATAATCTGCTCTTTCAGTACTAAGAGTCTATTTTGGCCATAAATGGTATTTATTGAAATTAGTTCACACGTGCCCAGTTTAAGACGATGTCATATTTCTCTAAAATGTAAAAGCACAACTTTTTTTTTTTTTTTAATGAATGTTGGCTTTTCCTGGAAAGAGAACCATGTTTCCTAAACCACTGGAGCCTCAGTCCTCTTTCCTTTTTGTCCTTTTTAACGTTTGTGTTCATGTCGGTCTTCGCTCGGCAGTCCAGTTTATGGATATGAGGGAGTCCAGGGACAGAGGTCAGAGCCAGTCCGGAGCAGGACGCAGGTTTTCCGCGTCTTCGTTACCTATTTCAGTTTCTACGTCATTCCCAGCCCAGAGACCAGGATGTGAAGCTCGGGAGGGATCGAGAGGAAGGTGGAGCAGCTCGGCTGAAGGGTGAAGTGTTAAACTGAAGGTAACGCGCCGCGACGGCTGGATTATCTCGGAGCTGCTGTTCACGTCTTTAATCCAAACTGAACTCTGCTGCGCTGCCGTGTCTCCTCTTTACCTGCTTTCATAAACCAGATGTTCGTTTCCAAGAAAATCTGTCCCAATGTGGTTTTAATTATACGATTCAAAGTTCCCAGCTGTCATGTTAAAACCTTTTAGATGAGCTCTCATGAAACATGTTAGAACCATTTTTTCTCTTTACAAATACCAACTATTTACACTGACACAGCTGTAGACTTTCTAGAACTGTTTTTAGAAGATAAACTTCTGACCTTTTTATAATCTGATGCAGATTTTTTTTTTTTTTTTTTTTTTTTTTTTTTTTGCTGGTCTGCTGGTCTGGACTGTGCCGGTCCGGTTCCGGTTCCGGTGCCGGTGCAAACGGCAAAACCGCATCACTTTGTACAACCCGACTCCGAGTCCAGCTGTCGCTTTGAGGCTTCACTAACAAACTTCATCTTCCAGGTGAACTATTCTCGGTTCAGCTAATTCCAGGTTTTGCTAGACGTGTACAAGAATACACGTATTCTCATCTGGGAAACCAACTGCTTTGTCTTCATTCCGATGGTTAATCATCTCAGACGCGTCTGTCCTCCAACTCTGTAAGCTGTTCCTGAGCTATGGCCTGGTGTGAACAGCCACCAGGCGGGTGAGAAGCCCACATGCAGACACGACAAACCCGAAGCCGGATCGACGGACCGACCGACGGACCGACCGACGGACTCACCGACCTGCATATCAAATGAATCCAGTGTTCTAGTTTGGTTCCTGAAGACCTCGGTGACACAGGTGTGACAGCATGCACCAAAATCTAAATATTCCTCTTCTAAAAACTGTAAACAAGAAAAGGAGTCTAAGAGGAATTCTACCGTGTTCAAGTTTTCACTCCACGAATCCAAAGAGACATGAACTTAACACGTTTTACAGCTATGTTCATACTAAATTAATTCAAACACACCTTGTAGATGCTGAGATACACTTGTCATTTTCCCGTGTTTACAGACCTTCAGTGTGCTTACTCCAACCTGCACATCTGAGCCGTACACAGTACCGCGGTCCCACTACAACAAACACTTAGAACACAGTCATTGAAACCCTGAAGAAGGTATCTGCGGCGTCACGGAGCAGAAACGTTGGGTTCAGTCTGCAGGGAGTTCACATCAAAGGGTTGGACTAAGAGCCGTTTTCCAGAGCGGTGCTTCTTAAAGCCCACGTATCGTCTTTTTATTATTCTATCTGAAAAGGAGGAGGATTTATATTTGATTACTTTTTAATTGAGAGCATTAAGTCTAGTATTTCCTCATAAGGCCAACAGTCAAACTTCCAGGCTGAAGCTCTTGCAGAACTGAGAAACCTTGTGGTTTTCCAGACCTGCGGTTCCCCACCGCCGGGGCCTGGATCCATGGAGGCGGCCGGGACCGCCGGGGCCTGGATCCATGGAGGCGGCCGGGACCGCCGGGGCCTGGATCCATGGAGGCGGCCGGGACCGCCGGGGCCTGGATCCATGGAGGCGGCCGGGACCGCCGGGGCCTGGATCCATGGAGGCGGCCGGGACCGCCGGGGCCTGGATCCATGGAGGCGGCCGGGACCGCCGGGGCCTGGATCCATGGAGGCGGCCGGGACCGCCGGGGCCTGGATCCATGGAGGCGGCCGGGACCGCCGGGGCCTGGATCCATGGAGGCGGCCGGGACCGCCGGGGCCTGGATCCAGGACGTATAAGAGTTGGTTCAACATTTTAAGAAATGGACATAAGCAGTAAACGCTCTGGGTTTACCAGGTGTTTCCAGACAGAATAAATTGAGTTGATTTCAGATTTTTAAAAAAGCTTTGTTTTTTATTAGTTACTAAAGTAGTTGTACATGTTTCTAGTATTTGAAATATTATTGCTGAAAGTGAAACTCAGGCTGTCATTCAGCGAAACAACATTCTGGTGACTCATGAATCGAGAATCATGAATCATCGGACTAAAAACAAAGTGACTCGTCAAACCTCCGTTTCATTCTTGGAATAAGTGACGAGCGCGTTTCTGCAGAGGAAGATGCCACTTCAGTCTGAACCCGGCAGCTGCTTGGAGGTAAACTAGAGCAGCAGCTGCTCTCGGATCCACAGAATCGGTCGAGGCTTCAGACCTCCTCCCGACGCTCTGCGGTTGAACAGCTGTCCTCGCGTTTAGCTCCAAACTGTCTCCTTATCCGCGGTTTGATGAGTTTTATGTCACGATGCCTCCTGACATCTAAGTATTTACATGGCTGCAGTCCAACTCTGCTGCAAACACTCAGCTTTTTTATTTATGACCCCACGTGAAGGACGAGCCGTGCATCCTGCAGCACTACACAGCTGCACCTCAGTCCGTCACTGATCCACAAATGCAGAACAAACCACAAATAACTGAACGACACGACCTCGCGGGAAGGTAGGAGCAGAACAATGAAACGGAAAACGTCTACTGTCTGCAGCGCCGAGCCTCAGCAACCTGCTGCACTCAGGCGCACCAGGAAGTCCGGATCCACGCCGGTCGCACCGGCAGCAAGGTGGAACATCAACGCACGTTTATGAA
The DNA here is from genome assembly GCA_014839995.1 of Xenentodon cancila. Lineage (NCBI taxonomy): Eukaryota > Metazoa > Chordata > Actinopteri > Beloniformes > Belonidae > Xenentodon > Xenentodon cancila. The sequence goes on from CM026215.1 coordinate 1,665,788, forward strand.
GGTCACATTTCAGTAAAAGTTCTCGCTCACGGAAGTAAATAAAAAATATTACACATATTCATAAGTGTGAGTCATGCGTTTTTGTGGTGATGCGTCCTGGGAGATTCAAGACTCTGCAGCAGTAAAGATGTTAAACATTAAAGGTGACGTATGTTGGCATCATGTGCTGCAGGTTTTGGCCAGAACCTGTTGACGATTTTTAGATTTTCTGCCTGGTTACATAAAGGTCGATCAGCCTGAACTAAACTAAAACAGACGGATGTGATCATCCTGGTCCGTTCACCGAAACGGACCAGAAGCGGTCAGACACCAAGACTGCAAAGTATCTGTGAAAAGAAGCGGCCTTAATGTCAACATGTGGTAAATGATTTTAACCGGTGAGGTACAAAACGTGGTTCCCCTGTGGAGTCGTAAATGTACAATCTAAGTGAGAGACCATCCGTTAGACTTTCCTGCCGGAGTCTTCAGCCGGGCTGGATCCGGAGTCTTCAGCCGGGCTGGATCCGGAGTCTTCAGCCGGGCTGGATCCGGAGTCTTCAGCCGGGCTGGATCCGGAGTCTTCAGCCGGGCTGGATCCGGAGTCTTCAGGTGGTGGATCCAGTGGAACTAGACGGAGCCCCAGCAGGCCTGTTTTAGCTCCATGTAGTCATTTTCTTAGATGTTCGTTGCTTTGTGATATCTGAGACCGATCTGGCCAGAACCCCCTGAGCTCCCAGAGCATGTAGATGAAGGAGAACCTTGTTTTCTGAGCTGTGCAAAATGACTGTAAAGATCTACTGTGAGCGCGGGTTTAAACGATGCGGTTATGCTGTGGCACTAGTGGCCTTTATTCAAAGTAGGTGGACAGTGAATGGGCACAGAGAGCAGGAGACGGTGACCGGCTCGGGTTCGAGCTCCATGTAAGATGCATTTAAGACCCAGTAGAAACAGGAGTGAGACACGAGTCTGCGTTCACAGTGAGCTCCATTAGAGATGATCTTCAGGCCCAGCAGCTGCCGGTGTCGATGCGTCGTTGTCCTGTCTGAGGTTCCCTCACCTCCTCACCATCAATGCATCTGAATCCTTTGATTTCAACAAAGCGTGTTGTTGCCTGGCAACTGGCACCACACACGCACACGTTGGGCAGGCCGACCTGGTTCCTGTCCTAACCGCTCTTGGGAAGTTTGGGTTTTCCTCCCGGGGCTCTTTATGCAGCCGGTGGTTTTGTCCAAACGCCAATGTTCTGCCCCCTCGGGTTGATTCCATCCAGGAAGCAGGAAAAGCTGCCTTTTTCCAACTGTAGGGGGTTTCACTACATCAGGTCACGTCATAAAAGCAACTCATTTATGGGTGTGGACTTTGCATAAACTAAGTCACCTAAGCTAAGAAGGCTGAAACAAGGGTGGAGTTTTCCGGACGACTACCAGGCCCGTTTGTTTCATCCTTCTGAGCAGAACCATGAAAATGAGTCTGCAGAAGTGTGACGAGGGTGACGTCCAGAGGCTCCGCCCACTTCTTCCTGTACAGGCTGCTTTTGATGATATTTCGTGGCTTCCCAGTCACATTACAAAAAAGGTGTGTTTTGATTGATGTCTGACGGCTTCACGTGTCCTTGAAATGACACCATACAGCAAATACGAACTAATCCCAGCCACCTGTCAGCTTTAGTTAACTATTTATCTCACAGTTTAATCGGTCTTTTCATCCCAGTCCAAGAAGGCAGTCAAGTCACTGAAGAAGAATAAACATTCCCAGATGAGCTCCTTTATGAATAACGTTTTTTGTTTTTTCTGGAAATTTGAGATGATGAAGATGGAGTCTCATTTCCTGTTAAATACATGAATGATATTCAAAGCATAACCACAAGGAAGCTCAAACTGGTCGTGTGGATACGTGAGAGCACAAACCAATCATTGACCGACTTGAGCTGTCCCACCCTTCTTCACAACAATATCCAGTAATAACGGGTTGTTATCCCTCTTTACTTTTGCTCTTGAAATCCTCTGATTTTCATTTGAAAGGTCGATGCCTGAATTTGAGCCGCCGTCTGGTTGAGAGGAACGAGAGAATAAAAGAGGGGCGGGGCCAGCAGATGGCGGGGGGCGGTGCTGAGCAGCGAGACCGATGAGCTTCCTGAGTTGGCTGTTCGGGGCTTCATTTCTGCTTTCTCCTCTCAGACGACCTATGGACTAGAGCTGCAGCCCAGCTGCTTCTGCTCTGAAGCGTCTGAGCCACACGTGAAGGTGAGCAAAGGCTGTTTTGGTCTGTTTCGGAGTTCTGTGTTCTGCAAAGCAGCTGTGCAGCGGACAGGTTCTTCCAGATGTTCTACTGAAAACCCACAAAACCTTGATGCAGGAAAAACACATCCTTACCTGCAAGTTTGGTCTTTTGTGTGTTTTCAGAGTTCGATTCGGTTGCAGAGTTTTTGTTTAGCGGACATTCAAGAACAAAGGAGTTCTGTAAAGAGGTTTTTTTCTTGTGCAAACAGAGCTGTTGAAATGTCTGGTATGCAACCAGGTTCGGGGCAGAAAAGCTCTCATATTCCCTCTCGCTCTTCCTCTTCCCCCGCCTCCCACCGACAGCTGCGAAGCGAACGAGGCTTATAAGAGTTTCATAACTTTTCCAGGAGGGAGGCTGCGTCTGTGCCAAGATTAATATCCGACGGATCCGCCTCACAAAGCCGTATTGTGCTCGGTTTCCATTTCAGCTGCTGTTGACTTGACCTCCTCTGGGTGGAACCGACAGTTCCTCCTTTCTGAGCTGAAGGAAACCAATGAACAGTTGCAGGTGGGAGTTTTAACACTCAAATAAAAGAGTGCTGCATCTTAAATTGGGAGGATTTACACGCCCACCTCTGCAGCGGCTGTTGTTTTTGATAAATAAATAAAAAAAGCTTGGATGCTTTGGTCTTTAACTCCCGGGGCTCGGTTTGGACGTTTCTCCAGAGCTGCTTTCACTCAATTAGGAGATCGTTTTCACCAAAGAGGAAGCAGCCAGGGCCAGATGTATGCCTGCAGCAGTTTCTCACGCTCGACCCGTTTAACCGGCCGCCAGTCGCGCTCGACGCGCTTCGTGGAAATCTCACGCAGATGTTCGTGTCGGTTCACATCTGCAGGAGCTGCAGCTGTCGCGTCTTCCCGCTCCGTCCCGCCTCTCTGTGGTGAGGATGTTTGGTACCTGGACGGGGTTCTGCGAGAGAAACCTCGTTTTCTGTCTGCGTGTTCGGAGCCAGGCTCGTTTCTGACGGCACCAATTTAACGAAACGACACCGAACGACGCAGCTCTTCATTAAAATCACCGACAATGACCCCATCAACGTTAATTTTCGTTGTTTAAATTTCGTTTCTGTTTTGCCGTGCGCGTGTGAAACGCTTCTTTTGTACTCTGCGGGGATGGCGGTGTCTCTTATCGCGCTGCTCGTCACCACAAATGTTGAAATACGCAGAACTAAACGGCTGTTTCGTGTCAGCTGGGAACCAGAAGTTCCCCAGGCGGCCCTGCTGGAGCCGCAGACGCCGTCCGGTGTCGGCCCACTCGGGCCTCCGAGTGGACCCGCCTTTACTTGTCAGGTGGGACTCCGCCCCGCCCACTTCTCTTTCACCACCCAGTCCGTGAGCGCGCCCGTTTATCCATCCTGGAGGGGGATTTGCCCCTGGAACCACCTGCTTCTTCCAGGTAGTCTTTACGTCCTAAAACCATTTTAATTCCTGATGCCGATTCTGATAACTGGGCCTTGAAAATCGGCTGGTACTGAGTACTGATCAGGTACCAGTGTTTATTTTGTTTTCAAACAAACAATTGATTTTAGAACCACGCCCCCAATTTGGCTTTTACATGTTTTGATTGGCAGCCGGCTAAGGAACGCGGTCTGCTGGTGCCGCTTCACGAATCCGAGAATAAAACGGCTGAAAACGGACCGAACAAACAAACCCCCGAAGTCTTGTGCGGGTGCTTTTGGACTTGAGTTTAGTTTTATTGCAGCGCTGCAATCCCGGGAGGATAAACCTGCTGGAACCCAGGAACCAGTGCGTGGGTCTGGGTTCCTTTACGGGACCGTCTGTCTGGAACAGTCGAGCTCCTCCGTCGGTATGATTGGAGGTCTTTTACGGTAAATAAATCATAGCTCATCTCAGGAAGGTCTTCGTAACGAGCAGCGGGGCGTGGTTTTCTAGGGATGCAGACGTGGAGCGGTGCAGAGCCTGAGTCAGGGTTGACGGGCACATGGAAGGTGTGACTTCTGATGTGTGGCATCTTCCAGAGTAGGAGGAGCGCACCAGCTCATGATGTTCACCTCTGCAGGACCAGGCCTGACAGCTTCAACGCTCCAAGCAGGAACTGACAGTTAGTCCCAGTTCCTTCTGGGAAAACACAACTGGAAGTCTCCGACAATGAAATGTGCTGTCTCTAGTCATGTGACCAGATCCTTTTGCTTCCTCCCTGCAGATGAGTGACCAAGGAAGCAGCACCTCGTCCCAAACAGATGGAGACTTTGAAGGAGAGCTGGATGGAGAGCTGGAGAGTGAAGAGGGGGTGAAGGAGAAAGAGCGGGACAGTCCCACCTTGAGCCTGTCCAGCTTCTCCACATCCCTGCGCGCCGTCGTCCGCATCAAACAGAAGTACCAGGCCATGAAGAAGCGGCGTCAGGAGATGGCCCTGGCTCTGGGAGCGGGGGTCCTTGCAGGGGCGCCGGGACGCACCAGCCCCAAAATCTTCACCTTCGACAGCCTCACCCCGAGCGCCTTCCCCACCCTGTCCTCCATCCCGCAGAAGAAGAAGAGGAGGAGGAGGAAACGAGTGCTGTTTCCCAACGGAGGGGGGCGGAAGGCCGTGCCGAAGCAGGAGCGCAGCCGGGCCACGTACTGCCTGTACCTGCTGCTCGCCATCGTCTTTCTCCAGGTAAACCTGGCAGCTCTTCTACTCCGTCTTTGTTGTTTTGACATATCTGCATAAATCCTCGCCATCCGAGCGTCGGCGGGCTGCTGCCAGTCGTTGATTTATGAAGAAATGCGGCGAGGATGGGAATCAGCACCTCCAAGTCTGAGCCCGTGGGTCTCAGTCGGAAAAGGAACGAGCTGCTGCTTCAAGTGGAAGAGCAGAAGAGCGTGGAGGTCTTGCTCATGGGTGAGGGACGAGTGGATCAGGAGATGGCAGGCGTGTGCAGCGACGGGGGCTCTGAACCGGTCCGTTCTGGAAACTCCGAGTCGAGCCTAAACGGGAGACACTGTTGAGCAGCGGGTCATTCCAAGTTCCCACCCTGGCCAGGGGCCACGGACCAGCTGATCAAACAACGAGGCTGTGAATACGGCCCACAGGGACGCTGGACCCTTAGAGATGGGGTGAGAAGTTCAGCCATTAGAGAGGGAAGAGGTTGAGGTTGGTCAGACATCTGTTTTAGGCGTGTCTAGGCAGGAAAAGCGGCCCCAGGCACCTTTCCAGGATCTCCCCAGCACACACTGGAGAGTTTATAACTCAAGTTGGGGCTGGGAACACCATGAAAGAGCTGGAGGAGGTGGAGACGGAGGTCTGGACCTCCCTGGCCACGTGACCCCGACGCCGATGAGCAGAAGTTAATGGTTGGACAAACGAGAACGAGCAAATACAAGCTGCAGGTCTGTAGGTCCAGTAGGTGGGCTGGTTTTAGAAGTACCTCAACGTCGCCACCAGATGTCACTCAACCCTACACACCCCAAACGTAACTCATGGAACATATTCACTCGCTTTTCTGGTTAATAAGAAGGGCGGAAGTGAGCCCAGCCCCCCTCCTATTCAGTCATTTTAACTGGTACAGAATGTATCGAAGCAATCACGGGCAGGGGGCGGGGTTTACGTGATGACTCGTGTAGGAACGTCCAAGTGCCAGTGGTCCAAACAACCAGGACGGCTGCAGAACTGCTGGGAAACAATTTACTGTTAAACGGACATTTCTACGCCTACTTCAAGTCTTCTGTTGATACCAGTCTGTCGTAGCTCCGCCTACATCACATGCTTTATTTCTCTGATTGGTTGTGTTTGCAGCGGCGTAGAGGCAGTTTGGTACCGCCCCCTGAAGGTTTCACTACACCACGATAACGATACTTATGTGATTCTTCAAAGAGAAATTTAGCATGATGCTGGATGAATGTCTTCTAAACCAACGTTGACTTGTGTGTGTTCAGGTGTACAACGCCATCGAGAACCTGGACGACCACGTTCTCAGGTATGACCTGGAGGGGCTGGAGAAAACGCTGAGGAGGGAGGTGTTTGGGCAACAGGGGGCAGTGGAGGGTCTGCTGTCCCACCTGAAGGATTACCTGTCCACTTATGTGCACAACAAGCCCCTGGTAGTGTCCATGCACGGCCCCAGCGGCGTCGGTAAGAGCCACCTGGGGCGTCTCCTGGCCGGACACTTCCGCTCGGTCGTCGGTGAGATGCTGGTGCTGCAGTACTACGTTCTCCACCACTGCCCCCAGGAGGCCAACGCCTTGGAGTGTGCCCGAAACGTCTCCACGCTCATCTCGGAGATGGTGGAGCGAGCCGAGGAGGATGAGAAGATTCCGCTCTTCATCTTCGACGAGGTCGAGCACATGCACAGGGAGATCCTGGAGGAGCTGTGGCAGCTCATCGCCTCCAAGCAGTCCAACGAGTACCTGAACGCCATCTACCTGTTCCTTAGCAACCTGGGTCACGGACACATCACCAAGCACATGCTGCACAACTCAAGTATATCTACGGCCATGACGGCCTCAGGTCGTCATAGCAACCTACGGAAAGAGCTGACTCCCATCTTACGCAACAGTCTGGAGAAGCTGCACCCTCTGTGGAACGAGGCGGACATCCTGCCGCTCAGCCTCTTGGAGAAGGGTCATGTGATGGAGTGTTTTCTGGACGAAATGACCCGAGAGGGCTTCTACCCAGATCACGCCAACATCGAGCGCCTCGCGGAGGAGATCGAGTACTACCCCAGCGTCGAGGGCCGGGAATATTCCCAGACGGGGTGCAAACAAGTGGTGGCGAAGGTCAACCTGCTGTGAAGCGCCGAGCAGGACACGCCTCACACTCCTGGAATTATGAAGAAAAGGTGCGCGCGATGTGACACCGTTAAAGTTTGAAAGACTGAACTCGGAGCCAAAGTTGTTTTAGAAACGTGGAGGAAAAAAGACGGAAGTAGTTTGAAATATGAGTGTTGGACTCCGTGGTGGGAAGCGAATCCCGGGGAAGGGTTTGAAATTACCACAAACAAGGGTCCGTCCACCCAGAGCAATCATTGGTCACAGATGTTCCATGTTTTTAGGCATTGGTGCTGCTCCGAGGTCCGGTTCCGGTAACTATGGTTTTTATTTGACCAAAATTGAGCTCAAAATAAACAGCCCTTAATAGGGTAAAAGGGCAGGTTGTCCCAGGTGCTGCCAACGATCTGAGGAACCGACCATCAGCACCTGTCTAGACCTCATGGTGGTTTGCTGGTCTGGACCGTTCAGATGTGTGTTAATGCAATGCCAAGAAGGAATGACATCAGCCACTGTGAATGCTTAAGAGATCCAGTTATGGCAAATCCATCCATCCTGCCTCTGGTTTCCGACTTACACTTGTTCCCTCCAGCTATGCTTTGGTTTATTAATAATTATCAAAGTCTTTGTTTTGCACACAGAAAACGTCGTTTCTGCAGGTTAGCATTTAGCTTCAGTCTTCCCTGCTTTTGTGAATGTGCACGATTACCGTGATCTTCAGCTTTTTGTGATCAACTGATCCTTCTTGAAAAAAACAAACGATGGCAGCTGCAGGAGACGTGAATGCTGATCAAGACTGAAGGACACGGTTTCCCGCTCATCCAGACAACGTGGAAGAGGAAAGAGACGCCTGGCCTCGGTTCGGCGCTCGTACCGGTAAACCACGAGAAGCAGCTGGTGTGAGTTTCTCTCCAGCAGCAGACACTCACTCGCGCTTTCACAACTGTTACGTTTATTTATTGTACAGCGTGTTTTCACATGACCTGGACTCTCCAGAGATTCGCTCCAGTGTTTGAATCTAAATTGTGCTCCTGTTTGACACTGCTGCCTTTAAGCGTTTGTTAAAACACCAAACCTCTTCGAAAGGTTGTTGAGTCATGACTTTTTCTTTGGTTTCGTGTTTGACTCGTGAGAAATACTTCCATCCAGACAGATGCACCCGAGGCTAGAAATCAAACAAAACATCTCAGGCCTGAATCCATCATTTTTTTATTTTCAGAATTCCTTCAGTTTACATTGGAAAAACAAAAATGAGGTACTGCGTCTAAAAGACAAGAGAGCCATGGTTGTGACGTCACAATCAGAAGAGAAACGTGGATGAATGATCATGAGGACAGTCGCGGAGACTCCGAAGCCCCGGATCCTACGCAGGATTTTCTGCAAACATCTGGGAGTGTTTAAAGCGATCGGCTGGAAACAGCTGGAAACAGCTGCTGCAGCGCAGATGCCAAATATCGCGTCCTTTCTGACCGCCGACACGAGAAAGATGAAAACAGCGTCGTAGAAATGCGAACTATCTACACGAGCTGGAAGAAGATCCACCACACTGATTTCAGCTGTCAAAGCGAGCGGTCTCCAGGGGTTAGGAGCATCTGCCGCCGCGCCGGGAACTCGAGTCATGATGTGTTTAAACCCAGAAAACAAAAAGAAAAGCGACCGAAAACTGACACACTGCACTTTGTTTTAAACCAGGCGAAGACGCCTGAAGTTCTGCATCCATGAAGTCATCCTCACATGCTTTTAGGAACAACAGCTGCAACGAGCTACACATTTACGACTACATCATCCGGGACCTACGGGGAAATAAATAAGTGTCACTTCAACATCCATAAAAACGGTTATTTTTCCACAACTGTGAATCAGCACATCTGGAGTCGACCTCGCACCTCGAGGCTCGACCGTTACTGTCAGAAACGCTCGTCAGAGGGGTGGAGGAGGAGCTACGTGAACGGTGGTGTTGGTGGTCGCTGCTGACGAGGAGCATCTTCACGCCTCCAGCTCGAAGCCCATGCCGACTTTGTGTCCGCCGGCGTTGAAGTTCTTACCGTCGATGAGGGCCGAGAGGGTGACTTTGACACCTGCAGAGACACAGGTGTGCAGACCAAAGAAGGTCCTGTAGGTTAAAAAGTTCATCTGCAGATTAAAAGCTCTTTAGTCTGAACCGCCGGCTGCGCGCTGGAGCAGCAGGGCGCCGCCGTACCTGGCCGGAGGCTCTGGGTGTAACCGACTCCGATCAGACTGGCGTTGTTCACTTTGGCCTGCGAGGTGAAAAAACAGACAGTTTGAGCTGGAGCCTCAGAGACGGCGCTGCCGAAGGAACGGGGCGACTCACAGACAAGGACGCGTCTTTGTCCAGCTTGTATTTGGCGGCGATGCCGAAGCGGGTGTTGTTGCTGCCGGCGGTCCAGGCCAGGGTGACGGCCGTCTCCAGCTCGTCGTTCACCTTCTGGTAGATGGAGCCGCCGAACTCGGTGCCGTCGTTACTGAAAGACAGATCACACACGTTCAGCGGCGTCACGTCAGTGGATCGAACGCCAAAAACTCCAACGTCGCCTTCGAAACACTCACACGTTGGTGTGCAGCTGGAAGTCTCCGGCCCGGTACCCGAGGGCGAAGTTGTTATGGTTCATCTTGGACTTGGCCGTGTCGAAGGCCATCTGGTAGCCGGCCAGCCAGCCTTCGTAGCCGAGCACGGCGGCAGCGTGGATGATGGGACCCTCGAAGTCGACGTCGCACCCCAGGTTCACATAGTCGCGCTTGTAGCCAGTCTTCAGCTTCCCGCTCTTCTTCCTGAAAGACACATTCAAGCAGCTGAAGGATCTGTTGTTTCAGGAAGATCTGGAGGAGTTGGTCCACGAGTTTCCTCAGACGGGAAAAGAAAATCCAAACGCAGAGCAACGGTTTTAAATCAAGTCCTGTGGATCGCAAAACAAACTGTTGGGTTTTATTTGCAGTCGTACAAGATATTTCTTTCACAAATCACCAAAAGAAACATCTGTGCATCGTCCAAGCCAGTTCCCGGTCCCGCCCCGCCCCAGGGACCGGCGAGCCGGTTCCCGGTCCCGTCCCGCCCCGGCGACCAGCGAGCCAGTTCCCGGTCCCGTTTTTCGGTAACCGGTGAGGAAGTTGGATCACAGAGAAACTCATCTGTCGACTCAACGGTAATAAAAATACAGTAACTGACGTTTGATGATGTTTAATTTTACTCATCTGCTGAAATCTCACCCGGCAAAGTAAACGCATCTCTCCTTGGACCTGAACGCTCTAGAAATTAATTCCTTTATCCGAACAGGACAGATTTTCCTGATCCTGAAGCCGGCCATTTCAGAACATTCGGTTCCATCAGCAGAACATTCCTCCACTGAGACGGTTAGTCCAGAACTACCAGCAGAGATCCTCAAAGGTTCAGGTTCTGGTTTTTGTAGACGTCACAGGACTGGAATCAATCCAGCTTTGCCAGGTACGAGAGTTCCTCCGAACACTGGTGGAGCATTAAACAGGAAGGTGGTTAAAACTCCTTCAGCCACTACAAGTTTCCCTTCGGTCAGACCTGAACCAACGTTCCTCAAAACCCCACAAACCCCAGGATGAAGCATCCACACACAAAAACGAGTCTCACCCTGTGTTTGGTACAAAAGACGTGTCCAAGGCAACCTTGAGTCCCTGAGCGAGCTGAAGGAGAAGAAGAAAAACTGTCAGATGTTATCCAGCGAGACCTTCACATGACATCACTGAAGCCGAGCAGCGCACACCTGGTCCTCCACGGTGACCTCGGTAGCCAGCGTGTTGTCCGTGTTCCACTTCTGGTTGACGCTCAGGCCCAGCTCCTTCATCTTGTATTTGGTCTCCAGACTTCCGGACGCCTTCCCCGTGTCCGTGTTACTGGAGCCGGACGTGTTGAACTCCTGGACCAGCACAGAGACGGAAGAACACAAAACCTGTACGTGAACGTGGGCTTAAAAACAAACCGCAACATCTGAGACTGAACTTCATAAAAATAAAAACAATTGGCAGCAAACGTGTAAAAAAGTAAAGTTACAGCCCAAACAGGAAGTCATGCAACAGGAGACGGAGAAGCGACGGACAGGAGCGTTTGAAGAACGGTGGTACAAGTCCGAAAATCAGTTTGTCTGAAGGAAAAATCTACTTCAAATAGTCAAGAGTAGACAATTAAATACAGTAATGATGAAAAGGCTCCAGAACACCTCAAGTCTTCTCGTTTTTATTCAGCTTTTTTAGTTTGAGTCAGTTTAATCTATAAATAAATCCCAGAACAAAGAAACGGGCCCACACTGACCCCTGGTGGCAGGACGCAGCAACGACACGTTCGATAACCGTGAAAACAGAGGTCAACATGATCAGCTGCCTTGATAAAATAAAACATTCACTGCTGGAAAAGGAGCCGCTTTCTACTGTAGTTCCAAGACGCAGCTTCATTAAGTTAAAATCTCAATATTTTACTCATGTGTTTAAGTAAAAAGAGGGAGTCAGAATCGGTTCGCCTCCTGATGATCAGCGTTACTTGTAACCAACGTCTTACAGTAATCCTTCAACGTGGTTGGCTTGCGTCTCTCAAGGGATCTCCATTCATGCTTCCACGCGATGGTCCTCCACACGTCCAGGCTGTGGAGTTTTCCACAACATCTACCTCGAGTTCCTGTCAGACCAGACGGAGATCTGGAGTCTGAGAGGGTTAGGTCCACCCCAGATGGATTTTGGTGTCCAACAGGTTTTGGAAAAATGTAGATCCTTTTTCGGCTTGCCTTCTCCTGGAAGACTTCCAGCAGATCTTCCCGTTTCTCAGTTTTATTCTTCAGAATATCAACAGTCGACGGTTCCTTGTGCTTGAAGCACAAGCAGTGTCCATGTGACCCAAATGGCCCAGGTTTGGTCTCATCAGACCAAATGACAGACTTCCAAATGTCTCCGCTGTTCATGGACAACCTTCAGTCTAGCTTTGACTGTTTTAAATAAAGTAAACCATACTTCCATCAACTTCTGCTTATCTAGGTTATCCAGGTAAGCAGACAGATCCAGATGTTCCTCAACCACCAGTTCCTGCACCTCCCCACCTCCTCCAGCAGGATACTGGGACGTTTCCTGAGCAGCTGACAAACGTAACCCCTGACGGCCTCCTCTCCATGTGGTGGAGCCAGCTGAGGTACGAAGAACTTGGGTGAGGCAGGAACATAGACCCCTAGATTTGAACCCTGTCCAGGTTCTTCAGCGTGCGTCTCGTGTACCCGCTCAAACAGACGACTACACTGCGTCTGTTACATAAACACTCTATATACGGCAGCGGTTCAGAGATTACTGCAACTAATACTCTTCCTGGCCAGGACACTTCAGACGGGGCTGGAGATCGATCTGCCAGTCTTCTGGTCAGAGGTCAACTCCACCCACTTGATCTTTAACTGAACTCCAGACAAAATCCAAACTCAAACCCAGATAGACACTTCCACCGTTTCCCGGCCGGGAGCGACGGCCTCAGACCCGGACGTGATTCTTCACGCCCGCCACGAACGGCACAAGTACAAGCTGAAGATCCCTCGACTGACGGCGGCAATAGAAACACATCTTCGGTAAAAGTAAGAGATGACGTGGGGCCGGCATCGACGCAGACCCCTCGGCCTCGGAGAGACGGGTATAAAGTACATTTACAGTGTTTATGACTAAATACGGGCCTTCAGACTAAGGGATGTTTCACAAAGAAAAAGAAATGTTCCACAGATTAAATATCAGCTTAATTAATAAAGATAATCACAAAAAAGCAAAGAACTAGACCAGACATGCTCCACAAAGAAATGAAGACACATGGACGAGTGACGGTGATGAGACGAAGACCTTATGATCATAACGAGGACAAACTACAATTCAACCATGAAAACAACCGAGACAATAAAAGCAGAGGATGGGAGGAAAAAAACAACCAAACAGGACAGTCATGGAGATTCATCTCTGCAACGACAGAGCCGTCGGCTCTGATCCGGTCTTACCATCTACACGAGAGTCCGGACGGCAGCGTGGAGACAGAGCAGCGGTTAGCAGAGGCAGGCAAACACAGACGGACGGACGGACAGCTTCTGCTGAGCGTCCTTTAAGCAAAGCGGGTGGACGTCAGCAGCACCCGTCAACCTGAAAGCTTAAAGCTCCGAGTTACAGCACTTCAACATCAGAGGAGGGAACCTGCCGGCCTGCAGAACCTGAGCATCTGGAAGGTCAGACGCTCGGGAAAAGACGGGACAGATGTAGAGAGAGCAGGAGAAAGATAAAAGAAATGTGTTCTCACCACTCCACTTTGAGATTTGGTCTTCAGGTCCAACTTCACAAGACCGAAACCTGTAGGAACCCAAATACACGTTAACAGGAACCTGGTACAAGTCAAAACCAACTTTACTTTACTAACTTTCACCGACATTCTGGATGGTTGGGGGTCAACGCAGCTCGCCGTTGTCTTACAATTCAAATCAGATGAACTTTACTGACAGCATCAGAAAAAAAAAAAAAAAAAAAAAGTTTCCAGCAAAACTCACTGACTGGGTCCGGCTGCACGAACAAGAACGTTCCAACTTCCAAAGCCAACACAGAACTAAAAAAAGTTACAGTTCCCCTACCGACCGCCGGGGTCTGGACCCGCGCTTCCCTCACCGACGCCGGGGTCCGGACCCGCGCTTCCCTCACCGACCGCCGGGGTCCGGACCCGCGCTTCCCTCACCGACCGCCGGGGTCCGGACCCGCGCTTCCCTCACCGACCGCCAGGGTCCGGACACGCGCTTCCCTCACCGACCGCCGGGGTTCGGACCCTCGCTTCCCTCACTGACCGCCGGGGTCCGGACCCTCACTTCCCGTGATCATTCACGGTTCATTGTTTTGTTCTCCTGCAAACTAGTGGTCCCTTTCAGCTGCGTTCCAATCAAAACGTCATTCACGGGAATCAATATGTGTCTTTCAGCCACGAGGCTCAGCTGAGAGCAGTTGTGCTAATGGAACGTCGGCTAGACACATCTGTTTCCGATTACGCCACCAAGACAACATCTGGAACAGGAGGTCCAGCTGCAGACGTTCGACACTTCAAATGAGGATGTTTGGACGGGTTTGATCAGGATGAAAGTACAGTCGTACTAATTATCGTCATACTTGGGTTATGCTAAGTACGTGGAGCCAAAATGGGTAACTGATTGACATGAAGTGGGTGTGTTCCAAATCTGTTAGCTCCACCCATTTGCAACATGATGCCACAAAGTACAAGGAAATCGAGGCTTCAAAAGCCCTCTTCAGAAAACCAATGGATGACATCACAGGCAGGCAGACAGGCAGGCAGACAGGCAGAGCCATGTAAAGCACTTTGGTCAACCTGGTTGCTTTTAAATGTGATTAAAATAAATGTGACCTTGACGGCTCCATCATTGACAACGTCCCCAGAACTCAGCAGACTATCCTCCAGGTTGACTGCTTGTATTGTCAGTTTTTCAGACAGGTTCTGTGAGTCCAGCAGGACTCACCGTAGCCCTTGCTGAAGATGTCCTTGGCGGCCTTGCCGAGGTCCGAGTACGACGGAGGGACAGCCATTGTGCTGCAGAAGATAAAGACAGCAGTTTTAATTAAAATTAGTACCTTAAAACCACAATTTTACAATTAACTGGACATGACAAAGTCTGTAATAGGAAAAAACACGTATTAATGAATGTAAAAGGGTTTTATCACAGCACAGATACACAAAGCCGGAACTTAATGTTATGCTGGCGTTTTCTTTTGGATTCAAGTCAAAGTCACGTTTATTGTCAGTTCTACCACATGTGAGGTTCATACAGAGAATTTAAATTGCGCTACTCTCAAACCCTCGGTGCTGCACAATAAATAAGTTACTCTGAACACAAAGTGAAAATCTAAAAGAAACGAGTAATAAAATCACGCTGGGTTTAAGAACCAAGGGCAATAAGTAATCATTTAAATCTCACTTGCAAGTTCTGCGGTCACATTAAAATAATCTAATTTCTCTGCAAGACACTGCTTGACAGCATCTTTGTCTAAACTGGAATCAATACAACACTTCATCGCCTGCATCTTTCACCAGCAGCAAACCTGCAAGTAAATAAATGAAACATGCTTCCTGTGTCCCAGAAGCAGCAGATTAAACATCATTACATAATCCAGACTCATGCAGATTAAATAAAAAAAATAAAAGAGAGAAATGTTCATCTGTGCAGCGTTATTGACCATGTCATCATGTCCTGCTGGAACGATATACAGACCTGAAATTAAAGGGACAGATGACTACAACTTTACAACGAAGATTTGATCTTCCACGTGACTGTTTTTTTAGCTTTCAAACACCTGCATCTGCATTTCAGTTGAAGGCATCTTATTTTAGATTTTCGTCCTCGTGCAGTATTTCTCCAAACCACATGACTCAGCAAGTCCCAACTTACTCTAAACTGCAAAAGAGGAAAATCAGACACACCTGACTACATTTAGCTTTTATAGAAATGTTTTGATTTTTTAAAAACTCATCCTTATGTATTTTTAATATCTTCCGAAAGATTCACTGTAACGTACACACTAGACACACCCACCTGTCTATATTTGACGTGAACTTTTATAGTAACGTTTGGATTTTTATTAATTTTGATGTAGACTTCTTCCCCAAAAGCTTCAGAACCACATGACCCACCGAGTCTAAATTAACAAAACCAAATTATAAAAATGAGAAGAGACAAAATCAGACACAGATGTCTAATAGTCATTCAAAAAGACTTCATCTTTTTTATATTCCTTTTTTTTTAAAAAAAAAAAAGAAAAAGAAAAAGAAAAAAACAAAACCCAAACAAAAGCTGAATTGCACAAATTTTTGCACCAAGATACAAATAACTGCTGGATACGACCTCAGTGTCCTATTTCATATTAATATTTATGTATATTGTTAGATTTTGATTCGCCACCTTTCAAACCTCGACTTTTAGACTCCCAACCAGAGCTTGTAGAGAAGCAAAGACAGACCCAAAATCCGTAGCTCATCCACGAGCTTCTACTTTAAATTTTAACGTCGATTCCTTTTTTCCATCTGGTTTTGAGCGTCCAGCCTGAAACGGACTTCAGCGCGGGAGGTGTCGTGGCTCCTCCGAGACGGGACAAAGGACGCAGATGGACGGGTGGGGGTGGGGTAACGTGAGCTGATCCCTGGATGGTGGTTTAAAAACCACCATCCAGGGATCCGGACCGGGATCCGGCCGGAGCTTCAGCAGGATCGTTACATAACACGGACCGTTAGCCTCGGCGTCGGGAACCCAGCTAACCTTGGACATTAATGCGTTGGTACGTAATTACAGAAGCGTCACAACGGTAAGCGGCGCATTAAAGATTAGTTAGAGCTGTAAACGGTCCTCACCGGTGCAGCAAAGTTGTTTGGAAGGCGAGTCTGGAGCGTCCTGGATCGTCCTGGAATGATGCTGCAGCTTAGCTTAGCACTGCCCGAGAGAACACAGGGATGAAGGAGACCTGCTGCGGAGCATGCGCAGTGTCGGGGAGGATGAAGGCGACAAAGAGTCAACGCAACGCCAAGAGAACAAACCCCTCCTCACTGTCAGCGTTCACACCGCGACCACTTCAGGAGAAAGCAACAACATTTAGTTCTAATGTGAATTATTGACAGCTGCCTCTGCCAATGGATAGCCATTGTTACTTATTATATTATTAATTCCTTATCCATAATTGTGACGCTGCCGCGTTTAGCAAAGCAGTCAGCAGTTCATAATAGCCCAGCTTCAGCTAAACAGCAGTAATTTTCAGATTTCGTCATCAAGTTAAGGCCTTAAACGGCACATTCCGCTGTAAATGCATGACAGCAGTTCTGCGGGTATTTCGGCAGGGTTCAGCTGAAGGGGCTGGTAGTCAAAGCCAACTTTGATTGACATGGAGTGGGCGTGTCCCCATCAGCTCCCCGGGAAACATGGCTGCGCCTCTAGGAAAAAAGGAGGCTCCAAACCAACCGCTCCCCTGAAGTCACGTGGCACACCCACTACTTGTCTCACAGCCACGTCGTTTTACTCTGGTTGTAAATCATTCAGACACAGAAAAGGGTCAACCATGTGTTGTCAGGATAGAAGAGTGTTTTGTGTGCAGGGCCCCAGACATGACTCATGAAATACACAAACTGACCACGAGGTAAAGAAAGTATTTCTGTGGCCTCAAACTTTCAATTCATGCTCACAAACTAGTAATTTCATTGTAACAAATTAGTATTTTATTGCCTTAAACTAGTACTCTGTACGCTCAAGTTGGTATTTTATGGGCAGATATTCCTGTCATGTATCCTAAATTCAGGGTTTTGTAGCCATATGTTATTATTTTGTGGCCTTAAACTAGTCAAACTAGTTCAAGGCCACAAATTAATATTTTATGATAACAATTTAGATTTTTGAGGCCTCAAAATCCTCAAAATTAATATTATTTCCATTGTTTAAAAAACAAGACTTGTTCACTTATAACTACAAGACTGGATTATTATAATTGTTTATATGTTGGCGTAAACCAGTTGTCTCTTCTGTGTTGACATCACCTTACTGGTATCCTGTCAGTTTTCTGATATATTTTATATAATTTAATAAAAGATTGAATATAGGCTGCTGATATCACATGTGCTGTCCGCAGTGAAAAGAAGCAAGAAATGCAGCTGGTTGTGGATGTTACAGGTGTGAATGCTTGGCTTAACAACAAGTATATCCAGGCCGAAGCTGGCCGCCAATCAAAGTCCATACCCCTTATTATAGATTAATCATATCTATAATAGGCGTCTATACAGTTGAACCTGATGTGGGAGGTCCTGTTTATGGACTGCGGAATACCAAGTAGGTCTGGATTCCGACCGTAGTGGTCAGTAGAGGAACTGCAGGTTTGGATCCAGACCTGAGTGCTCAGTAGATCCAGACCTTGGTGGTTGGTAGGACAGTGGATCCCGAAGACCTGAATTGAGAAACACTAGTCTAATTACAGAAGTTGGAATGTTGGCAGTTGGGGAAAAAATGCATCGATTCAATTCAGTTTTATCTATATAGCGTCTATTACAACACAAATTGTCTCTAGGCGCTTTCCAGAGACCAGAACATGACCACCGGACAAAACTACTCTTCAGAAACCTCTGGGTGACCCCACGAACGGGTTGTGTAGTAATTATACAGCCTGCAGTGGAAATTCCTTTTCAATTAAAGACGAGATTTCTTGCACAGAACCACAAAAACAGGCTCTGTTTGGAAAGGGTTTTAATTATGTAATTATACATAACGATAAAAATGTATCATGAAATCGTTTTACATTTTCTACAGTTTTTCTTAGGGGAAAAAATGAGGATAAAATAAATTAAAGGCAGAGATGAGTTTTCGCTTCGCCCCCGATGTGTTAAGGTGGGAAACAGTGCCGTCTGCTGGCGAACGACGCGCGGCACGAACAGAAGCACTCCGGTCCACCTTAAATGTTTGTGACAAACATGGCGTTTTTCCGTGTCGGAGGGGGAAGTGTCATGTCCTGCCCCTCCCTGAACCAGCTCTGACTCGACGTTATCAGCCTCGTCGGAGCAACTTCACTGTCAAAAGTACACAGACTATTAACTGCTTTTATCTGCAAGTCCAATGGTCAGCTCCGCCTGCTTGGCCCGTGAACGTCCGCGTCTCCGCTCCCGCTGCACGCACACAGACGGCACGAGGACGTGAAAGCAGAGCGGGCTCGCGGCTGTCGTCAGTGCTGAGTTTTCTTTTAAAGTTTAAAAACAAAAGTTACACCGGGGGTCGCAGCCATGTCTGAGCCAAACAGTTTCGTGAATCCGTTTCACGGACCTCGGTGTCTGGCAGCTGCGGCTCCAGCGGGGAAAGCCAAACTCACGCACCCCGGGAAGGCGATCCTGGCAGGTAAGCGGGAGTCCGAACCGACGGGAGGGGGTCTGAGCCGGAGGGGGTCTGCGCAGGACAGGGGTCTGAGTTGGACGGGGGTCCGAGTTGGACAGAGGTCCGAGTTGGACGGGGGTCTGAGTTGGACGGGGGTCCGAGTTGGACGGGGGTCTGAGTTGGACGGGGGTCCGAGTTGGACGGGGGTCCGAGTAGGACGGGGGTCTGAGTAGGACAGGGGTCTGAGTAGGACAGGGGTCTGAGCAGGACAGGGGTCTGAGCAGGACAGGGGTCTGAGCAGGACGGGAGTCTGAGTTGGACAGGAGTCTGAGTAGGACGGGGGTCTGAGCTGGACGGGAGTCTGAGTTGGACGGGAGTCTGAGTTGGACGGGGGTCTGAGTTGGACGGGAGTCTGAGCTGGACGGGAGTCTGAGCTGGACGGGGGTCTGCGGATAAACCACATATAACTTTTCTAAGTGTGCAATCAAAAAAAAAAAAAGTAGGCATGTCTGTTTCAGGAGCTCATGGATCCACATTTAGCAGCAGTGAGTTGAAGCAGATGTTTCATCAGAGTCTCACAGTTGTGGAGGAAATTAAGTCCAGTCCTCCTCTGGTTTTTGGACATTCACTTACGCACACGTCTTTAAAAGACCAGGTCTGGACTTTGACTTTTGACTTTGACCTCCAAAACCTTGATTCTGATGTAGATTTGCTGCTGTGTTTTGGATCATGACTAAGGTGTCCAGGTCCAGACCATCGTCCCTCCACCGCCATGCTTGACAGTGGTTCTGAGGCGTTTCTACCGAAAGGCTGTTTGATTTCCTTTAAACATGGTTCTGGACATTAAGACCAAACATCTCCACTTTGTCCAGAGGATATTGTTCCAAAAGTCTGCTGGTTTGTTCAGATCAGTTTTGTGAACCTCAGTTTTGTGAACCTCAGTTTTGTGAACCTCAGTTTGGCTTCCGTGTTCTTTTAAGGTGGAAGAGCTTTTCTCCTGGAAACCTTTTTGAACAAACTGATTCAGTCGTCTTCTAATTGTGCTGTCATGGACTCGAACATTTAACACACTCAGCAAGGCCTGGAGGCTCTGACATGGAGCTCATGATTCTTCTTGTGTTCCTCTGAAGATCCTTGGTCCTTGGAATAAAGTTCCAGCACTGCTGAGGTCTTCACTTCTTGGCATTTGATAGACGCACACCTGGATGCTGCACAGAAGCAAACTGTGAACTTTTTTCACTAATAAAGGTCTGAACACCTGCTGATGAGTAGAGTACCTCAATGTAGCTCCTCAATCCTGTAGAAGCACCAAGGGGGTACTTAGTATTGCCCACATGCTGCTGCTTCTTCTTTTTAATAATTTATCTTTTGCTTTTTTTTAAAAAACATGCACATCCTTGTAATTATTCACAGTGTTAATACCCTTGTTGTTGAAGAATCCCACGGAAATCTAAGTTATAGGCAGTTTTAGGAGTGTTTGCAGCTAGAAATGCTTTTGAAAGGAAATGAATTTCTTTCGTGTCAGAATTCAAAATCTTCTGGAAGGTGACTTAGATAACGTGGCGATCGGCTGTAAAACGTGCGAGAGTCCGGCCACAGTTGTACATGTTCTACATGTCCTGTTAGACTTTAGCACAGAGCCTCTTTAGTCAATCAATGACAGATTCTCAATCTTTGTGTAGTTTAACTCGTCCTGCAGAGCAATCGTTGTTGGTGGCGTTGCATCATCAAAAGGCATCCACACCAACGCTCCGTTTAAAGCACGAGTCCAGATAAAAGGCCTTGTTGCTTGGTTCTTCTGTACGCGAGTGTCAGCAGTTTACCGTTGGACATCATGGTGTTTGCTCAGAGGCGCCCGGGTCTCCACCGGCGACGTCATGAGCCACAATGACAAAGCACTTTGCTCTATCAGCCCGCGCTCACACGCTCACCAGATATTACAACACGGCGGATACAAGTGCAGCTCAGCGGCTCCTGAATGGGGTTGATGTTTCCGCCCTCCTGTTTCTGAATCGACCTGACGTTTGTGTTCAAACCGGTCCGATGACCCGGCGGCTGATGTAGAGGCTGATGAACGAGAGCGGTGAAGGCAGGATGTAGAATCAGGCAACAAAGGCGTGTTGTTGGCTGGTAGAGCGGTGCAAATAACTAAATAGCTGTCTTTCTTTACTGGCTGGAAGAAAGGAGTCGATGGGTTCATCCAGGCACGGACAAGTAGTCTTTATTCACGTTTTTTGGAGTGTTTAGATGTAGGGAAATGGGTGGATGTGCCGGGGATATATTGGTAGAAGCATGCTGATGGTGGAGCTACCAGGCAGGCCGTGAAGAGGAAGACCGAAGAGGAGGCGTGTGGATGTGCAGAAGGCACCTTGCAAGGGCGAAATCCATTAATGTCCATTATCCTCCTATCTGGGTTCTGGTCGTGGGGGCAGCAGACCAAGCAGAGAGGTCCAGACCTTCGTATCTCCAACCACCTCTTCCAGGAGGACATCAAGGTGTTCTGAGGCCAGCTGAGTCTCCCCAGCGTGTCCTGGTCTGCCCCGGGGCCTCCCCCCAGTTGGACATGTTTAAAATATGTCCACAGAGAGAATTACAGAAGGCTTCCTAACCAGGTGCCTGAACTGTCCCAACTGACCTATCAGCAAGCCCCGCCCCCCCCCAAACATAGATCAGCCAATGGCTGTGGAGTGTCAGTTCCTCAGGGACCAGAACTCCGACATCTGTAGCTTTCAGCTCCACAGAAAAACCCTGGAGGATCCTGAACTTTCATCAGTTTTTGGAGTTTAAACTGCCAATGTAACGTCAACAAGGATGTCTACATTTGTTCTAAGACAAAGCTTTAAACGCTTTAAACTCTGCTAACATTACCTAAACGTATATAATCTCAGTTGTCACGTGGAAACGCAGACTTTGTCTCAGATAAGTTACACAGCTAATGTTAGCATGAGCTAACATTTTTCTTTGGAATTTCCCTCAGATGACGACGGTACCGAACACCAGATGTAAAGTTATCACCTTAATGTCTTTTATATCTTTTTGTCTTTTCAATCAAACTAATTAAAGTAGTAAACTAATCTTTTGCTGCGGTGAATTAACAGTGTTGATCCTTGACGATGTCATCTGTAACCATGACGACTATAAACCCCCACTCCCGTTTAACCTTACTACCAACTGGATCTAGATGCCCCCATGTGGTCAAAGATGGTATTACTGCATAGAGTGGCTTTAAAAGTACCCAGTCGTCATCACTCATGACTCCGCCTCCAGGTCTAGTTTTGGAAACTTTCTATCCTGGATTTAAAAGGAAAGCAATGAAGGGAAGATTGGGGAAATATGTTCTGTGCTGCTGGTCCTGACCAGAAGTCTCGCTGCTGTGGTTTGGATCAGCTAGACTCTTCAGAGTGACTTCAGGACATCCTGTTAAGAAGTCATTATGTGCTGTGTTTGTCCATACATAACTCTGAGACTCTGAGACGGAAAGCGGTTCTATAAACTTGATTTATGTGAATTAACATGCAATGAACCCTGGTCAAAAATAAGTCGGAGATTCTTCAAAGTAGTTCCAGAAGTAAATGACGGGAGAGTCTATTACTAAAGTGGTCACGTCCAAAAACAGCAGCCTCGCTCTTATCTGAGTTTAGTAGCTGGGAAATTGGTATTCATCCAGGTCTTAATGTCATTAAAACGTGATTTTAGACAAGCTATCGTCATAAACGTGGACGTAGGTTCCGTTTTACATGATGGGAGTGGCTTCTTGAGTTACACCAGTTTATAATGTTAATCACAGACCGTGTAAGAAGAACTGGACAAACCCTCTGGCTGGAACACGTTCTCATCATGACACTCGCAGCTAACCGTCGATGCAAATGAATATTTAGATCAAATCTGTGCAAACACTTCAGGATCCCTCCACTTTGATTAATCAGACTAGTCAGCGGCCACAATCAGCTGCCTGTCATGTGAACGATGCTTACTCCCCTAACGGGTCCCAGTGGAGTTCTTCTAGTCCTTGTTTCAGGTGCAAAGCGCTCGTTTCGGGAATCTTCTTGGTATCCACATCTGAAATCAGGACGGACAGACGGTATGAGCTCCCAGTGTTTCCCAGGGGTCAGTGATCAGGTCCCGCTCACCTGAAAAACAGGCAACGACCCGTCAGAAGGAACTTGAAAGTATAGTTTCCAGATGAAAAAGCTGTGTAGCGTCGTTTTAATAGTTCCATGGCAACCACCAGCAGGATTTAACGGTAGTGACTGTAATTACTGGATCGATCTAATAATCAGGTCTTAAATGAACCAACATCACACTGTCGTTTTTCTCAGAAGTAAACCAGGTAAAAGGTAACAAGTGTGATAAGACTTTTTAAATGACGTGCGCAGAAGCGATAGATAACATCAGTTAAAGTTTAACGTTTTCCTGTCGTGGTAAAACAGTCGTGCCGCCACTTCGTTTCTACAGCTGTTCGAGTTTCATCTGAAGCACTACAGACTGCTTTACTTCATGTTTTGTGTTACAGATGCTGTTTGTTCCCATTGTAAGAACTTCAGAAAGACGGCGCTGCATGCCGTGATCGTGTTCAAGGGTGTTCATACACGCTGAACTTGATCAACTGGTTCTGTGTCTCTTCCAGCTGGATGGAGGACGTGCTGCAGGTCCTGCAGAGAGACTGTACTCGGATGACGTGCTGGGGACTGTTGTTGATCTCAGCTTAATTCATAGGTACAGCCTCAGAAGCAGCTGCCAAGCGAACACAAGAACGCTGGGGTGTGTCGTAAACAGCAACGCTGGCAGCCGCAACCGGCACTTACATGACTTGTTTGTTTGAGCGTTGGCTTGAGCCACGGCTGTTTCTCTGCATGACTTTGTTTGTGTGGATGCATGTTAAAAGCAGCAACACAGGAGCATTTGCTGAAACTCTCAGGATAAGCTCGATCTTAAGCAAACGGGGCTCCTTGAAAGCTTTTCCAGTTTTTACGGCTGCTGCTCGTGAGGCCCAGGCAGCTTTTAGTAGAAGCACAAACATGATTTGTTTCTTCCACTGTTTCAGTTCACGCTCTGGAAGATTGAGGCTTGTTTGTGCATTTTTAAAAGTTCCCTTCCGTCACCTGATGGGAACTGGGGACGTCGGTGGTAAAAGGAGTCCCCTCTGGGTCCGGGAAGCCCTGCGGCCGCTCAGTAACGTGGCAGTGAACAGTGGGAGCTCTGGATGGGGGCACTGGAGGCTACACGCCCCCTGGACTTGGAGCCTGGCCAGGGGGAGTGTGTGCTGGCAGGATCACACTGAGGTCAGCTGAGCCAATCAGCTGCAGGCTGCGTGTTTGCTGTTGAACTGCAGATGTGTGGCTGCCGGGAGTTTAAGGTGGAACTGGTGACGGCCACGGCGGCACGTTTGTGTGCACCTCTCTAACAACGTTGTTTTTTTGGTTGTTTGTTTTTTTAATTTTCACTGCCTTGTATGAAATGGTTCTCTTTACGTTTTTGCATCCTGTGTGTGTTTTTCACCCGTTGTGAAGCACGTTCTGCTCTGTCTTGTGTTTCTCATTTAAACAAAACTGTTTGTTTTTTTTTTTGTGTTAATCAGTTTCTAAATGACTTCATGTTTGGTGATGCAGTGTGGTCGTACTGGTCTTGACGTGCACGCGTGTCAGCTGTCTGGTTCCTTTCTAAAAGGCCATTTTGTGACGTTTTTTTCCTCTCGGTATTTCAGGTGGGATCGCAGGAGGAATAGAGATCTGCATCACCTTCCCAACAGAGTACGTTAAAACTCAGCTGCAGCTCGACGAGAAAGCAAATCCGCCAAAATACAGAGGAATATGTGAGTAACCCCAACTATTGAGGGTAACTTTAATCTTATTGCTTCTTTATTTTCTTTACTTACATCAGAATGCAACTACAGTCGTGTGCAGAAGTTAGAACCCTCCCCTATTTTTAAAAAAATTTGTTTTGTGTGTAAAAACATGAGGAAAATCCTCTAATAACAGTGGGTCCATCCCAGCAGATTTACCCCAAAGTCAGATTGTCTAGTGGTCAGAGAACAACCAACATCTCAAAGAGCTCCTTCCTGAGTAGCAGTCTGCAGTAACCGCTGTTATTGCAGATTCAAGTTCAAATACGAGCGTAGTAAAAACAGTGTAAGAAAGCACTTTTGTGCGTCTTCCCCACAGCCGACTGTGTGAAGCAGACGGTGAACAGTCATGGGGTGAGAGGACTCTACAGAGGCCTGAGCTCGCTGCTCTACGGCTCCATACCCAAGGCAGCTGTCAGGTACTTGAACCCAACACACATCTGCACTCCTGAGGACGCTTCACAGGAGTCACGACAAGAGCAGTGAGGTCAGAGGGAAAAGAACCAGCTTATCTTTCATCTCCTGGTTCTCAGTCGTCTGTTTACCTTAGTAAACTACAACGATGTCCTGAATGTTTTAGATGTTTCCAACACTGTAACATTTATTGGGTTTAAGAGGGTTTCTGCCCAGGCTCAACCATCTTTTCATTTCCATTGCTTTACCAGGTTTGGGATGTTTGAGTTCCTCAGTAATAAGATGCGGGATGAGAGCGGGAAGCTAGACAGCAAGCGAGGATTCTTCTGCGGGCTCGGGGCCGGAGTGGCGGAGGCGGTGGTTGTGGTCTGTCCAATGGAGACCGTTAAGGTACAAAAAAAACTTTTCATCCCCCTGAACTTTGACACAAAGTTTCCCGCTTTAGTTGCATTTCCAGTGTTACCAAACCCAAAATATTAACTAAAAATGTACATTTGAATTCAGCATTTATTTCATAAAGAAAAAATCCAGGAGTTGTGTGGCTTCCCTGTTGATTCAAGCAGCAAATAATGTTTGTTGTCACATCCTTTTAGGTGAAATTCATCCATGATCAAACGTCAGCAAACCCAAAGTACAAAGGGTTTTTCCACGGGGTAAGGGAGATTATCAGATCACAAGGTAAGAGGGCCTTCAGCTGCAATGCTCTGCCCCCTAGTGGCCCAGATCACGAACACGTCGTAGGAAATGACTGTACATCATCTACAGCAGGGGTGTCAAACTCATTTTCACCGAGGGCCACATCAGCATAGTGGCTGTCCTCAAAGGGCCAGATGTCACTTATAAATGTAACTAAATGTAATCGAATGCAATGTAAAATACATGTAACCACTCCTTAATGTTAAAAAAAAACCTCATTATTTGTTATAAATTATTCAAGTGACAATTACAGTTGCAAAGAAAACAGTGCAAAAAGCAAACATATAATATAAATCCTTTTAAATTTTGTCAGCTTATGAAAACCCACATAACTCCATTAATGAAGGATCAAACTCTCCAAGTAAACAAAGAAAAAATAACATTGTGGTGAAACACACCTGAAAAGTTCATTGATGTAAAACATTTGTTTAATCTTTTATTTATCAAAAAAATGTATATAATTGAATTCATCTACTGCTATGAATAAGTTTTCAACAAATAATAGTTACAAAATCAGAAAGTTATCTCTGGTTATCTACTAGATAAGCTGGGAAGAAGTAATTATGAGTTTACAACTATATTGTAATCCTCTTTGATGAGGAGATGCTGCCTGTTTTTGAACACGAGGGGATTCTCTCTCTCTCTACTGTCGATTGATCAACTTCTGAAAATGATAAACACAAAACAAATGCACGCGTACTTATCTCCGTGTTTGGTGTCAAAATGTGGACGCAGATTGTATCTTTGACGACCGATATTATTCTTTCTCCTTGAAGCACAAACAAGTACTCGCTTTCCCATCTTTCTTGAAACTTCCTTCTGCATCAAATTTTTCTCTTTCTGGACATTTTGGGATCATTATTCATATCTCAATTTCACTTCATTGGCATAGATGTGGAAACACTGCCAAAAGGCATTGTGGGAAATGTAGTTTTTGTTAAAAGCACGCGCTTAATTTCTTTTTTGGTATTTATTTGTAGACACTCAAAACGTTTAAGCTCTCACGGGCCACATAAAACGACATGGCGGGCCACATCTGGCCCGCGGGCCTTGAGTTTGACACATGTGGTCTATATGATCATATTCTATCTCTGCTCTTCATTACTTATGAAAACCTCATGAATAAATCAGATGCTGAAGACACTTGTAGTAAAGAGTGCGTTTCTCTATCCTCAGGACTGAAGGGGACCTATCAGGGGCTGACGGCCACGGTACTGAAACAAGGCTCCAATCAGGCCATCCGCTTCTATGTCATGACCTCACTGAGAAACTGGTACAAAGGTACAACTGATTCAGACCTCTGCTTTCTCTAAATTCTCCCAAATGTGCAGTCTGTATTTAAAACAATCTTTTGTTTGAACCGTAAAGGGGACAACCCCGACAAAGCCATCAACCCTGTGATAACAGGACTGTTTGGAGCCGTTGCTGGTGCTGCCAGTGTGTTCGGAAACACTCCCCTGGATGTCATAAAGACCAGGATGCAGGTTCGTCATGTCGGCATGTGTACTCACTCCTCTGATCATTCAACTACTACTAACACTTGTGTAAATCGTTCCTCAGGGACTTGAAGCTCACAAGTACAAAAGCACAATGGACTGTGCCGTTAAGATCATGAAGCACGAAGGACCTCTGGCGTGAGTATATGTTGATAGCTTCATCAGAGTTTCTTACCAGTCACTGATGTGGACTCCGAAGGTTGAATTAATGTCAAAAATGATATCCAGGTTCTGGATATGTTGTGATGAGTTTTCAGTAGTCGGGTCGAAACTGGGAGTGTGTGTTGTCAATTATCAACATCTCAATAATCAGCGTGTTTAATTTACTGTAGTGATGCTGCAGGAAGCTGATTTACATCTAGGACTTTGTTGAGGGGAGGCGTTTTGTCAGAGAGGAGGTGATGGATTAGGATGAAGTGAAAGGTTGGATGTCGTCAGCATAGCATTGGAATTGAAGACCATGTTCACAAATGATGCTTCCAAGAGGGAGAATGCAAAAGATGAAGAGTGGAGGACCCAGAACCGAACCATGGGGAACGTCCTGGGACAGAGGATCAGTGGGGCAGTTGGACTCGGGTGAAGTGACTGAAATCTTGGACGCTGTGGCGTCCTAAAGTAGAAAACAGCATCCAGATCGTCATGAGTTTATGGATGAGACGACAGCATCTGTGATGCTGTGTAGGACTGACGTACATCGTCCCAGATGTGCCATCCAGACATCTTATTAGGGATGTTCTTGCTTACTTTGGCAACACAAATGTAAAAGTCTGGCTGGTGAAATGATCAAGTACAGTCAAGTATTTGGGAAGTGGTCTTTATTTTTTTAATGTTTTTACACAAAAACCTAAAGACTTGGTACATAAATAATCTGTTCACAGACGTTTCTAGTGTCAGGCACGTACAACCTCAGATGAACAGCAACGTATAACTTATTTCACTGTGCTGTTTTTATTCAACAAAATGAAGCCAAACAGTAAAAAATCCTGAGTAATGCATAACCTTACGGATCCCACAGGATTTCGGGGGATCATTTACAGCAAATTGCTGCTAATCATTATCATTGATGAACTGATCAGCAGCAGCTGTGCAGGCCTCTATAAAAGCAGATGTTTTGGCAGTTTCCTGGTTTGGAGCATTCAATCGTGTTAACACAATGCCAAGAGGGAAAGACATCAGCAAGGTTCTCACTGAAGCTACTGTTGCTGATTTTGGAGATGCTGATGTGGGACCTTCAGAGATCTGTGTAGACGTGAAGATCCAAAAAAGCTGAAGCAACGTTGGAAAGAAGACTGGACCAGAACTCCTCCAGTACTTAGTATTGCCCACATGATTCTAAATTTATTTTGTTTTCTTTTTTTGGCTTAGTTTTTATTAAATAGATAATAGCACAGTTCATATGAGCTTGTACTTGCACAAAACCAACCATAATCAGGTGACAGACTTTTTACACTGAATATTACTGCTTTAAAGTACTGACTCCGCCTCTCTGCTTCTATTTTGTTCAGGTTCTACAAGGGTACTGTGCCTCGTCTGGGTCGGGTTTGTTTGGATGTTGCCATAGTCTTCATCATCTATGAGGAAGTTGTTAAACTCCTGAACGTAGTCTGGAAGACGGACTGAGACGTAAACGGGAATAAAGGACAGGAGGTCATCCAGATTACCAAACAGCCTTAACCCTGCTTCTAGGTTCTAATATCTACTACCTCCAAGTGTTTTCAGACAGAAAAATAAGGAAAGGATTGCCATTATTCTTGATTTGGAAGTGTCATCTGCATGGAAGAAAACAAAGTAAGAAAGAAAAGCTCCAGGCTGCAGAGTTGCTGCTGACAGTCGCTCTTCAATCTTAAATTCCCAGAATTAGGAAGTTCCTTCTGAGCTCAGGGAAAGGAATGGGGCATTTGTTTAGACCAGCTGGACCAGACAAACCCGCGCTGTATGGCCTTCATCCAAGGGAAACCAGTGCCCCACCCAGCATGATGTGATTTAGACAGACACAAAGAAATTCTACTTGAAAAAGACAAACGAAATTAGAAATGAAACACTTTAAAGGTCCTTTTGAGTGAAAGTATTTAGAGAAATTAAAACTGTTCGGTACCTGACAGAATAACGAATATAGAGATGTCACCTGCTGCTGAGGCAAAATTACATTAAAAAAAAAAAAAAAAAACTAAATGCCTTAAATCGAGATTGTCAAAATAGACTCCATGAAGATGCACAATGTAATGATATTAATATATATATATATATATATTTAGAAATGCACATTTCCCATAAGAAAGTTCTTGTGGTAATTTTTGAGAAGTTCGCAGTTAATTTGCAGAGATTTTTTTTAATGTTTATTAATTTACTAGACTGATGCCATAAAAAGTGCCTAAATGTTTTTTTTAAATATATTTTTTGAGATTAAAAATGAGTGAATGTTGTAATTACTCGCTGCAGATTTGAATATGTTCGGTTTAACACACTGCTCTTTAATTCCCAGCAGTGTCTGATGTATGTCTGAGATATCGTCTCAGCTCATGGTAACTGTTAGTATTTCTTTGTTTTTGTTTTTTTGCTTCAAACTATTAAAGCAACTCTATGTAGCAGAACCACTTCTGACCACATGGGGGCATAAAAAGCTGCTGTTCTGATGACAGAGCTGCCAACAACACTGCACTGTGCTGCATGTTTTAGATGCTGTCCTGCTTCAGCCCGCCGTGATACAAGTAGCCGTGTCATCAACAGAGTTGTCCAGACCTTGATGACCAGCTGATGAGGACCGTTAATTAGAATCAGGTGTGTTGATGCAGGGACAGGTCTAAAACATGAGGGACGGTGGACCCGAGGACCAGGGCTGACCAACGCTGCTCTAGAGGAGACTGACTCGGTTTTGGACACATCTCCTGCACGTTCCAACCCCCCAAGCTACTAAATGTATGAATTTCCTTATGATATGCTGCCTCCATGTGGTCGTGAGTGGTGTTGCTACACAGAGGCGCTTTAAACGCACTCTCAGACTGTGTTGACTGTTTGAGATTATGTTAACGGTGCCTTCCATCTCATTCCACGGAGAACGGCTGGTTCAGCTTTTAATAGAGTTTTTAATCGCCACAGCGTCATCTTAATGGCCTTTACCTTCCACATCGACAGATGACCCAGCATGCCGAGCTCCACATTCCAGACTGGAGTTGTGAGTCTGGCTTGTTTACTTGCAGTGCAATTACTCGTTATACTAGTCACAGTCTTTGTGTCGGACACACCATGTTTACTGTGAGTTGCCTCTTTTATCTCCACGTTAGGCTGACCCTGCGTTCACGTGCTACGTAAATGTAATCTGGAGTTTTTAGAGTAACTCAGAAGTATTCTCCAGTAGTTGGAACCGTATATTGTGCCTTCTGTTTAATTAATTCTGCTTGGTTTGCTTACAAATAAACATGGATGAGACTGTTAAATTTGTTGTCTTCTTTTCAAATGTCGTCCTCATCTTTGCTTTATTGTAGTATTCGCAGCTTTTCTATGATTAAGACATCGTAAACTGTAAATGAAAAGAGAATTGGGTGATTTATAAATCTCATAAAGCATGCTTTAGTATACCAAGTATACAAATTGGAGAAATATACCATCTTATTTTAATTTTATGTTGTGATGTTTACAACTGTACATCAGTTGTAACTGTAAACTTAAACGGACCTGAAGCAATGTGGGAAAGAAGAATGGACCAGAATTTATTATTTATTTATTGCTCATGTACAATGACATCAACCCTTTGAAATAAAGTTTAAAAAAGGGTTCTATTTTTAAAAATGTTTTGACAGCCAAAAAAAAAGTTTCGTTCTTTCATTTATACATTTTCTCAAATCAGAAACTGTTACTGTTGAGATAATTTAATCCAGAAGTGTGTTTAAGTTGGACCGGGGTTAAGGTGCCCTTGATGAAGAAGGTTCTTCTTCCTTCTGAGGATCCAACGATAACCACGCCGGGTTCTGCAGGGAACCTGTTCGTCCTGATGTGACTTCAACCGTGAATCGGCGCTGCAGAAGAACCTGAATGAACTGAACTGGATCCCGGTGACTTGACCTTGTTTTCCGTTTTGTTTTTGAACGTCACGGCTGCCGTCGTCGCTGCCTGGTCGCTGCCGTCTTTGCTCTTCGGGTCCGGTCGGGTCCAGGAGGGTTTATGTTGGCGTAGAGCAGCAGGCGTCGTTGAAGCATGTCTGTAAACGGAGGCGGGAGCAGCGGCTTCTACTTCAGCACCGTCCTGTCCTTGGCTCGGGCTCTGGCGGCTCACCGACAGGCGCCGATAGACAAGGTAACCCATGCTAACCCGCCGCGGCTCGTCCTGCGTTGGGGGCCGCGGGGTTCGGCGTGTGTTTGGATCCGGAGGCCGTGACGGGACGGTCCCGGGTTGTGGGTCGCGGTCCCGGTCCCGGTCCCGGTGCCGGTGCCGGGCTGTGGGTCCCGGACTGACGGGTTCCTCGCCGGAGCGCCGACGTCGGCTAACGTTAGCTGCTGCTAATCTTTGCGGTCAAATTGTGTTTTTTTATTTATTTAAACAGTCGAAGGCCGATGAGACGAGATCAGGGTTCACTTTGGGGGGTTCTGATTACAGTCATGTTTAAAAGTTACTACCCCTCTTTTGTGTGTGTGTGTGTACAAATGTAAATAAAAGTCAGCTGATTGATTGGATTTCGGTTCTAGACCTGACAAACAACAATTATTAAACAATAACGAAGCTGAAAAGAGAAATCTATTACGTATCTTTATTTTTTTCTTCTGCTTTTGTGCTAACTAAATAAGTTTTCAGTCTGAGGTATTTGCTTGATACTGCGTTCAGGTCTTTGTTATAACAGAGTTAATGGGAACATCTACAGAGCAGCTCAATTATGGACCAAATTCTGCCCACAAAATAGTTTAATAATAAAAATAAAGTTTGTTTGTATGGTTGCTAATATGAGAAAAGTGCCTCAATAGTTAAAGTGTTTTTTTTTACTGTAAATTAACATGATTTTATCTTGGATGGAAGTATTTCATTTATCCTAAATTCAAGATTAAGCACCATCAAGTTCTTCCTAATCTTGAAACTGAGGTTTCTGTCCCTCAGTGTCTGAATTGTGCGTCAGGGCGTTTGTAATAATGTAAAAATGCCTACAAAGATCAGGCAGAGTTGAGGTGGTTAGAAAAGACCCTCGGTGAGGTCCACATGGGGAAGTTTTAGACAGGAAGTACATTTTCTGATTAAAGAGCTGTGGAAGCAAAAATGTGAGCCAACTACTCGTTGTTTTAGTGTGTAAGCAGTTTGGGAACTTGCAAGATCAATGATTGATCAGGTTTGTTCTGCTTTTCTCCCAGATTTTGCTTGTTGTCAAGTGCAGTGAGGCTGGAATAATTTCCCTTTGGGAGTAAAAAGTGTTATTCAGTGCAGTTTAAAACATTATTTATTACAGTAAACAAGGAAATGAAATTTGCTGGTTGGTATCATCACAGACTGAAACAGCCATTCAGCTGATTCATTTGTCTCGGGTGCTCTGGGCCTCTGCAGGCCTCTCATAATGTCCTCCTGGAGATTTGGTCCGTTTCTCCTGACAGAAGTGGAGGACCTGAGTCTAGTTCAAGGCTGCTTCAGCGTGTTGTCCTTCAGCCAGTTTTCAACTGGTTTGGAGGTGTTTTGGGGATAGTTGTGTATTTGGAAGACCCGCCCAGGCTTTAATTTGTTGGCTGATCGTTGAGAAGTTGTTTCGGTACATCCAGATGCTGCAGTCTCGGTGAACCTGTCCCTCCACTGGCAACGCAAACATTACATCATCAGGACTTAAGCTTTGTCTGACTGAACGGTTTAACTTGAATGAGCACCAAACTTATGTGGAAATAGAAAATGTTTGGTAATTTAAAAAAGTAAATAAAATAAAAAAGTATCTGATCATCTGTGAATATGATAACTACTTAAAGGAACATACTGAGGTTAAATTATTAGGCAGTCATGAGTGTAAATGTTTGTAAGGGACCAAAATAAAAAACAAACGGTTTATAAAAAGGAGTTTCATCTTCAGTTGCCGCCAAACCATAACAATCGGGAACCAAATTCAATTTTCAATTTTATTTTATTTATATAGCATCTAGAACTCTATTAGGAACGTACGGTACTATCAGGTCTTGCAAATATCGCGGCGCTAGGCCATTTTGGACTTTATATGCCAGTAATAAAATGTTGAATTGGATTCTAAATTTTACAGGGAGCCAATGGAGGGAAGCTAAAACTGGAGAGACGTGGTCTCTCTTGTTGGTTCCTGTCAGCACTCGCGCTGCTGCATTTTGGATCAGCTGGAGGCTGTTAAGAGAATTACTTGGACATCCAGCCAACAACACGTTACAGTAATCTAGTCTAGAAGATACGAACGTGTGAATTAGTTTCCAGCATCACTCTGGGAGAGGATGCTCCAGATCTTTGAGATATTACGGAGGTGGAAAAACACGGTTTTACAAACTTGATTAATATGCTGTTTAAATGACAAATCCTGATCGAATATAACGCCAAGGTTTCTCACAGTTTTAATGGAGGCCATCGCAAGACCATCTAATCCCTACAGAGGTGGAAAACACAGTTTTATAACCCACACTTCATACAAACTACTGTCAACAAACGCATAATGAGGAGGAGCGTTCGTGTTCTCCGCTTCCATAGAACTGAACCAGTACTTTGATTTTAATGACAGTTCTCCTCATTTTTGTGTCTGTTTAATTAAAAATACTTTATTAATCCCCAAAGGGAAATGAATTGGTATAAATAAAAATGACTGTGGTTTTCCCAACATTTGGTGGGTGAATAGAAACAGCTCTTGTCAGAAATCCTAAGTAACCTAAAAGTGGGAAGTTTCCTCAACTTTACTGTTGCACATTTATTTATTTAGCAATTTATTTCTGTCTTTTTGTAAATACTATGCAAACCTTTGCATGTTGTAATGTTTCTTAAGGTGTTTGAATATAAAAAGTAAAATATTACCATCACTCGGCTTTAACAGACACACTCTGGCTCCATCAGAGTTAATGATTTTGTCAGAATAAATTGACTTTAGGAAGTCAGCCATACACCTGCCTCGGGCACTCGTGGGAATGGTGCTAAAAAAAGAGCTCTGAGCTCGGAGAGATGTCAACAATCATTCAAACACAGAGAGCGAGACCACAAGTTCCGTCATGTTTCATCTGCTGGATTTAGTTTAAGACAGGGAATGTTCACAGGAATACACA
This sequence comes from Xenentodon cancila, assembly GCA_014839995.1. Classification (NCBI taxonomy): domain Eukaryota; kingdom Metazoa; phylum Chordata; class Actinopteri; order Beloniformes; family Belonidae; genus Xenentodon; species Xenentodon cancila. Next base: position 1,700,297 of record CM026215.1, read on the forward strand.
AAGAGCTTCATTTAGATTTAAATGGATCCCTGGTGTTTTTCATTTACCACCCAGATGACTCTACCATCGAGACGTGACTTGTTTATGACTTTTAGAACATTGTGGAGTACCTCTAGATACTCAGTCTTACTAAGGGTGTTCCTCAAGGATCCGCCCTGGGACCACTTGAATTCATTTGACATATTAACAGCTTTGATTGACATATCTGAACTGGACAATTACCTTAATCAGCTTTGAAAATTCTACATGATGATGTTTTGGCTTTAGAAGCCTCTGATAGGCTAATTGAGATCTTTGAGCTGGTTGGAGGCACACGTATGGGTGCTTGACATCATGGCAACAATAAACAAAAATCAGCCAGAACATTAGAAAAAATTGCAGACCATCACCTTTTCAGATGCCTGAAGGTCCCATATTGATCTGTTCAACCGACAACAAACGAGCAGAAACAGCCCTCGCAGCATTCAGGACAAAGATGGCTTCTTTGTCCCAGAAATGAACGAAGAAATCAACCCAAGTCAAGTTAAGGAATTTAGAGGAAGTTCTACCAAACAGTAACCAAGGGTATAAAACGTTTTACTTTGAACAAAGTTAATCATAAATATCTCTGCCATTATTCTGACGTTAACAAAAAAGAGAGAATCCTGACTGACCCAAAACAAAACCAGCTTCCTCAACTTTAATGTAGACATGGAGTCCATCAGCTTATGAGTCTCTGTAAACTGTAGAGCAGAACTCTCAACTTCACAGCGTGTCCTAATCTTTATTTGTCGTGTTCTTCCTCAGGTCCAGAAGCTCCAGTGCATGTGTCCTGTGGACTTCAGAGGAGTCTTCCAGCTGGATGAGAGGAGGAGAGATGCTGTGATAGCGCTCGGCATTTTTCTAGTAGAGTCAGACCTTCAGGTGAACATGTAGCTCACTCTTTATCATGCTTTGGCATGAACATCTGCTTAGACGATCGGTTTTTGTTTGCTGAAACTAACTCTTGTGTTGCAGCACAAAGAAGCCATCGTCCCTTACCTGCTTGGGCTGCTGAAAGGGCTTCCCAAAGTTCAGTGGATTGAAGAAAGCTCAGAGCGCAAAGGGCGAGGTGTGTAACGATACCGGGTTCATGCAGTACATCACAATCATGTTGGACATGTCCGTTTCTACCATCTACCAACTGAAATCAGTATTTGATCACCCTGTCTTGCAGACACTCTTCCGGTTGCAGAAAACTTCAGCTTTTGTCTTGTAACGCTGCTCTCAGACGTTGCCCAACGCGATGAGAACATACGAGGACAGGTGTGTTGGTGTTGCTGTTGGCAACGTTGAGCTTTTGTTCAGATTTTTGTCAAAATCTAGTCTTATAGAAAGGTCTCGATTTAATGAAATGTCCTGGAGAAGATGGATGTCATGGAGGAAAAAAGAGTGTCCTGAGAAATCTGTCATTTTGGAAAAACTATTCAGTGACCAGATGATTTTAGAGAACTGGGCAATTGGTTGATGAATGAAGCTTGAATTAATACGGTCAAACCGAGAACCACTACACATCTCGTGATGCATCGGCACGGGGGTGAGCAGGCCTGGGCCAAAAGCCGAAGAGCTGGAGAAGTCTACCAATCACATCAGCCGTCAGAGGACATTTTACTGTGAAGCGGATACTTATGGGATGAATAAAGAGTTGGTGGATTGTGTTGAGGCTGCAGCGCAGAGGATTGAAGACCTGGAAGACTGAGATGAAGCTGAATCTGAGCACAAGAGGAGCAGCGATGCAGCAGGAAGACAACAGATCTTAATGGATTGGGTCTGCGTTTCACAAAAAGCCCTGGCAGACACCACAGATCGACATTCCTGATGTATATTTGTATTTGGTGACCGTCGTCGGTCGGCGGATGAAGTAAAAGCATTCACTGGGGGGGTGCTAATGTTTTATCTTAATTGTAAGTTTAATTTAATCAGCATCTGCCAGTGTAATAACTAAAAAAGTTGTGATTGTGATTGTCAGATCCTGGAGACGATCATGGACATCATGAAGGTTCTTCAAGACATCTGCAAAAACCCAGAGGCCCATGACAAAGGTGCCGGCATGACCCCCCCCCCTCTTCTGTGCGCCACTTAGTGATTCCAGGAAGTAAAATGCTCTCTGTGTGCTCTCCTGTGCAGAATACCTGTGCAGGTACACCGTGCCCGCCCTCCTCGGTGTCGCCAGAGCATTCGGCCGATACAGCAACACGGACGAACCGCTGCTGTCCAAGCTGTTTCCTCGACCCGTCGCTCCGCTGCTGTCTGCCAGCGACGACAGCGATGCTGCCCACCGACGCTCCTTCAACGACTTCCGCTCCATCCTCCCGAGCTCGCTGCTCACGGTGTGTCAGGGAGACACTGTGAGGCGGAAAGGCTCCTCCGTGTCTAGTGTGTCACAACAGGTGTCAACACTAGTTAAATGGACAAAAACACAAACCCAACAGCCTGTGCAACCATAAGGATCTTTTTAATATGTTTTCTGGTTTCAGGCCAGTCCAGAGAGAGGTCTGACGCCCAGCTCACCTGCAGATCCATCTGCACACTACTTTGAAGGTCAGCTGGGGAAACACGCTTCACAAGGGACGTAAACTGGCACGAAAAAGTCTGTGAGCTGTTTGGAATGATTTTCTGCATTCATTTTCCATCATTCAACAAAAGTTGAATTTTAAGGGAAGAATATTGAAAAAGTGCATGATGGGGAAAAAAAAGTAGTTTACCAGCATCAAATCCTCATCCAAACGGTGAGGTATGGTGGAGGTAGAATCATGATGTGGGCTTCCTTCACTGCCTCCGGGCCTGGACCACCTTCCACTATGGAGGGAAAAGTGAACTCCAAAATTCACCCAAAAGTCCACCAACTGAGATTCATTTAGTTTAGATTCATTTAGTTGCTCGTGGAAGTAAGTCCACCTCGATCAGCTTCAGAACAAAGAAAACCCTCCTTCCGGTCTGTTCTAGTTCAATTCAGTTCAATTCATTAACATTTATAATACTAATAATATACAATTTATTTTAGGGGCAAATGAATGCAGAAAACCAACTTTCAAGTACGTGTGTGTACTTTATAAGTTTAATTCACGGCTTCTCCAGCTTTGTGTTTTTATTCTCGTGTGTTTTTGTAGTTGATTTGCTGTCAGAATAAACTTGTTCTGGCCTGTCGTGGCGTCACTTTAGCCAGCCTCTGTCCACAGCGCTCTCTCGTCCCTTCTCAGGCTCGTATCTTCCCGACGGCAGTGCCGTGGATCCGGATTACTACTTCTCCACTATCAGCTCCAGCTTCTCCGTCTCTCCTCTGTTCACTGGCAGCAGCTCCGGAGAGTTCCATGTTCCCCTGGATATGCTCAGACAACTCCTCCACATGGTCAGCAGGGCGCCACGCCGCGCACGGTCAGACGCAGAAACACTGGTGTTGTGCAGAGCGTGAACGTCGTTCTGTTTGTCTTGAACAGGTTGAGCAGTTTGTCTCTGAGTCGTTTTTGAAATCACTCGATGGAACCTTGGCGGAACTTCTAGAGGTCTGACTGACGCAGATGTTTCCCTCTTTTTTCTTTTGTTTTTCTTCTTGTCACTGCTGGTTCACCGTTGCTGCTGTTGGTGTCTTTGCAGATGAATCCCGGGCTTCATCTCTACTACAAAACCTTCAGTGACTCGCTGTATGTTGCCATATTTAAGATGCTGAGAGACACCTTGTACAACCTGAAAGGTGAGAACCTTGACTTGGTTCAAGGTAAGTCAAAGCAAAGTTTAAAAATACAAAACTGAAAGCCATAAAACCCTCTATACAAGAGTCTAAGTAATGATTAACATAAATGAATAAAAATAAGTGAAACCTATAGACTCAGTGAACATATATTTTAAAGCGGTGGAGGAGCCACTGAAAAAGACCTGTCACCTCTATTTTTCAGTCTGGTTCTGGGAACCTCCAGGAACAGCTGATATCTGTAGACCTCACTCTTCCAGCTGGAGCGTGACGTCTCACAGTTCACACAGATAAGATGGAGCTGTGCCTCTGAGGCATAGAAAAGCCAAAACAATAAAATCTTACGACTGTTAGTGAAACGGACAGGAAGCCAGTACAAACAAGCCTGTAGAGGAGTGGTGCGATGGCGCCTTTCTTCCTGACAGGGCGAGTTGCTGTGTTTCGTAGTGAAGGCCGATCGAGACTGTCGTACAAAATATTCCACCTATGTAAACGAGATGTAATAAAAGCATGAATAACTGTACGTCTCGTGATGGGAGGTGGACCTTCACATTACTGAGGACTCTTAAATGAAAGAAACTCTTCACTACTGAACTAACCTGTTTATCACATTTAAAAGCACCGTCAAACCTTAAACAAGGCCTGCTGCATCTGAGTGGTAGTGAGAATCCAGCCGGCCAGTGACTCTCATAACCATCAGTCCTATCTGTCCGACGAGGTCGCAACCGTTTTGGGACTGTACCTTTGATACTAACGCACAACTTGAGACGTGTTCATAGAAAAAGCCTCCATATTGTGTCCTAGTTTGATTAAATCATAAATGATTTATCATTCGTGCTCCAGATCTTCAGACCGACTACGTGAAGGAGGTCCACGACTTTGTCCTGGAGCAGTTCAGCAGCAGCCAGTCGGAGCTGCAGAGGATCCTCCACGATGTCGAGTACCTCCAGAGCGAACTGAGCCCGCTGAAGCTGCGCTGTCAGGCAAATGCTGCCTGCGTGGACCTCATGGTGTGGGCTGTGACTGAGGAGCAGGGTGAGACGTGGATCACGGGTCTGAGTCCAGCAGTCAGTAAACTGTCCTCAGAGTTTCCTCTGAAAAGCCGTGTGTTTTTTACCAGGAGCTGAAAACCTTTGCACCAAACTGTCGGAGAAGCTGCAGTCGAAGACGTCCAGCAAGGTCATCATCGCCCACATGCCCCTCCTCATATGCTGCTTACAGGTAAGAGCCTCCTCGTGAAGGAAGAAGAAACAGAGAGCAAGTGGATGATGAGCTGAATGCAGACTGATGGAGGTGGGGATTTGTTTGTTCTTTTTGGGGGGATTTTCAACCTTCCCATTTGAGATGTTGCGCCTCAGATTTGTGGTGTTTTAGCAGCTGGAGGAGGGACCTTCAGTGGGAGTGAGATGGTGGTTGTCTTCAGCTGCTGGAGGCTCCTCCAGGTTTCTAAGCGCAGCAGCAGGGTTGCTGGTCTGAGCCCTGAGTGAAGGGCTGGGTGATGCAGGAGGTGTGGGTGCAGATGCAGGGAGGGTTTGTGGTTATGCAGATCATTCACAGAGAGACCTTTCTGTGGACTTGGAGTCTGGAACGGAGTGTCAAGCTCTGTTGGTGCATATCAGTATCCTGGTATACTCCTATTTACATATGACACCAGTCTTATAAGCTGTGGATCGTGTCACCTGTGTGTTGAGCAGCTCCGCCAGCGGTGCGTTAATGCACGTTTGTCCGTGTTCAGGGTTTGGGTCGTCTGTGTGAGCGCTTCCCCGTCGTGGCCCACTCTGTCACCACGTCTCTGAGAGACTTCTTGGTGGTTCCTTCTCCTGTTCTGGTGAAGCTGTACAAATATCACAGCCAGTACACTCCAGGTAACAGTAACACGCCCAGCAGCTCGCTGATCTGCCCCAAAGTAACCCCAGCAGCTCCTCCCACCTAGACGCTGTCTCTCAAAATGATTCTTTTCAAAGGAGGTGGTGAGATAAAGATCCACGTGACCAACGAACATTCCCAGTCGACTCTCAGCACCCCTCTGAGCAAGAAGAGCCAGCCGTCCATGTACGAGCAGCTGCGGGACATCTCCATCGATAACATCTGCAGGTAAGCTCCACCACGGCCACATCAGCAGGAACCGTTTACCTTCTGCTCTGCAGGTTTATTTGCTCAAAAGAAATTGGGGCTCAGGTACCCCACAAACACTGAAAACACCATGATACATGTAAAGGGAGGATTTTGCTCAGGTGTATCCCGCTGCTCTCAGGTGCCTGAAAGCGGGCCTGACCATGGATAACGTCATCGTTGAGGCTTTTCTCGCCAGCCTGTCCAATCGTCTTTACATCTATCAGGAGAATGACAAGTAAGTCAGCACTGACGTGATGATCCGCAGGTCGTTTGGTAAAATCAGAGTAACTAAAGCAGGGTCCCTCTTGTTTCCCAGGGACGCCCACCTGATCCCCGACCACACCATCAGAGCTCTGGGTCACATCGCCGTGGCGTTGCGCGACACTCCCAGGGTAATGGAGCCCATCCTGCAGATCCTGCAGCAGAAGTTCTGCCAGCCTCCATCCCAGCTGGACGTCCTCATCATCGACCAGCTGGGCTGCATGGTCATCACAGGAAATGTGAGTCCCGATTCACGTGACTGACTGGTTTTGTTTCAGGGTCCCTGTGCGGTTTGGCTCATTATTTCACTCTGATCTGCTACGAGGTCAAATATATGAATTTTACTGTACATTTAGAGTAAAATATGCAAAATAGTTAAATAATCAATTTAAACTTGTTTTGTCATGGATGTGAGCTACACATCTAAAAGTGTTTAAAGTGGATTTTTAAAAGTCATGACTTGTTTTATGTCTCTTCTTCCTCTTAGCAATACATCTACCAGGAAGTGTGGAATTTGTTCCAGCAGATCAGTGTCAAGGCGAGCTCCATGGTCTACTCCACCAAGGACTACAAAGACCATGGATACAGGTGAGTCGTTCAGGTCGGAGTGCTCGCTGTCTCTCAGACCCAGCACCAGTTCCACCCGGGTCCAACAGGGCCGTTTGTATGTTTAAAAGATCTAAGAACCAGGTTTTTTTGTTATGTCTTAGCACAGTTTTAAAAGGGTCTGGGCTCTTGCTGGTGACGGGACTGTAAATGTCGTCCGCTCTGTGTGCAGACACTGCTCGCTGGCCGTGATCAATGCTCTGGGGAACATAGCAGCCAACCTCCAGGCTGAGCAGATGGTGGACGAGCTGCTGGTCAACCTGCTGGAGCTTTTTGTCCAGCTGGGTCTAGAGGGGAAGAGAGCCAGCGAGAGGGCCTCGGACAAAGGCCCGGCCTTGAAGGTGCGTCGCCCTTCTGTCCACACGTGCAGCTTTTCACAAGCAACTAAAAAAACGATGTTTGGTGTTTCAGGTATTTCTTACATTTGGTCTTTTAAAGCCACCGTTTACTCCAAAAAACTCCTGCTTTCTTACTCACTACAATGCATGTTAACCTTTGATTTCTTGCAGCTAGAATGTGCATAAAAATTGGTGTTTTCATGAAGTCTGATGATCCTTGCCTCTTGCTTTTTCAAACCACCAAAGTTGATTGGTGTTATTGGTAAAAAGAAGAGCAGACAGTTGGGAGGTTCCTGTTGGCCCAGAGGATCAGTGATCCTGGTTTCGGGTTTTTTGATCCGCTGTTAGACGTCTTTTTCATGTGAATAGATTCTCACTCCCCGTAAAACCGAAGTGAATGACTTCCTCGTCTCTGCAGGCGTCGAGCAGTGCAGGAAACCTCGGAGTCCTGATCCCGGTCATTGCTGTGGTGAGTAGTCTGGACTTCTGTATGTTTGAATACTTGATGGCGTCTCTTCTTGTTATGACATCATTTAAATGAAATCCACGTCATTATGAGCATCTCAAACAACAAAAGATTCCCTCCGTCAGCGCTTTTATCGTCCCTGCGCTTGTTCTGCTTGTAGCTGACAAAGAGGCTGCCGCCAATCAAGGAGGCAAAGCCGCGTCTGCAGAAGCTGTTCAGGGACTTCTGGCTGTACTCGGTGGTCATGGGATTTGCAGTGGAGGGCTCAGGTAGACACCTGAACATTGATTAGGATTCATTGATAAATCTGTTTTTATCCTCTCTTCCATGCTGCCATCTTAAATCACATAAAATGTGTTTTTTTTCTCACCTTTGTGTCTTGATGTGTGTTCATACAGTTCAGTTTTTTATTTATTCGACGGTTACCTTGTCACGTGTCATTTATCTTATTCCTTGTTTTGTTTGTTTTCTAGGTTGTGAATATTTGACCACTGTGTAGTTGAACCTCTGTTTCCATCACAGAGGATTTCCATACCTGCAGCACGTTTCAACACACGACCTTCAGTTGTAGTCGTGTTTTCCAAACATAACTTATTTATTGGTTCTTAAAAGACGCTGTGTCAACATCCGATCGTTCACAACCTGCTTGTGAGCAGTCGTGTGGCCTCCCCCATCGTACCGGGTTTTTGTATCAGGCAAATGCAACCTCAGATGAACACACTTCACTATGCTATTGTTTATTTCACAAAAATGAAGCCAAAAAAATATTACTGAGATGATCACAAAGTACCCCAATAAGACCAGTAACATCTAGATCCAGCTGTAGAAGCAATAAGTTCAAGTAGATGTTTCCTGTCTGACTTCATCCGTGTCTCGACTTGTGGGGGGACTGTGGTCCGTTCTCGCCATTGTTCCAGACGTCGGTTTGTTCAGATGCCGCTTTGTGAACCTCCGTCCTGCTTCCAGGTTCTATTTCAGACAGACAAGGTTTTCTCCTGGAAACTCTTCAAACAAACGTCCTGGTTCAGTCTTCTGGAGCCATAGGAGGGAGACTGCTGGTCATATTTGTGCAACACGGTTTGGAAGTCGTCGCTGCTCCGTCTCCTGCATCATCCAGCTCTGCTGATGCAGGTGAAGCCAGAGAGCCGAGCAGCCAGACGGCAGGTCGTCGGGTTGCGTAGCACCACTGGATGACGCCTCCCAACTCGTCTTACCTCCCCACAACTCGGCTTCAGGTCCCGGGGAGGCGATTACCCCCCCCCCCCCCCGCGTTCATCATCCAGCGATAACAACAGGGTCTGATGATCAGCAGCACCTGAGTGCAACTTAGCGTCTTGAATCCTGTGGTCGCATTAACGACGTACTTAGAATTGTTAAAATGGTTTCTCACCTTTTCTCTTTTTTTGGCTTCATTATTGTAAAATAAAGAACAACAGTTAAAAATTATGACTGTGAATTTGCCCGACACTAAGACCCACTATGATTAAAAGATGTTTATTGTTTTTACACATATAAAATAGCCTGAAAGTTTGATGTAGTTCCCTCTTCACATGACTGTGTGTGGCGTATGTAAAACTTGGTTTAATTTCTTGGCTGCAGAACTTCACTGAGGCAGCTCCCTGCAGGCCTTCCTCTTCCCTCCTGGAATCTTACATTTCTTTCCTCTGAATCGTTCAGGTCTGTGGCCGGAGGAGTGGTACGAAGGAGTCTGTGAGATCGCCACCAAATCGCCGCTGCTGACGTTCCCCAGCGGCGAGCCTTTACGCTCAGAGCTGCAGTACAACTCTGCGCTGAAGAACGACACCGTCACTCCCGTACGGACACACACAAACACAAACGCACACAGCTGTCGCACGGCCTCTGACCGAGTTAATATCCTCTTCAGGCGGAGCTGAATGATCTACGCAGCACCATCATCAACCTGCTGGATCCTCCTCCGGAGGTCGCTGTTCTCATCAACAAGCTGGACTTCGCCATGTCCACGTATTTGCTGTCTGTTTACAGACTGGAGTACATGAGGTACGCTTACCTCACGCCAGACATAGTACACTTAGTCACCCAAACTAGCCTCCGAAGGACGAGGGAACTTTTACCAAAAACACTAACCAGTGATTATTAATAAAACTTTACTTGGACAGAAGAACACTTTAAAAAAACTAATTATTGCATTAGTCCAAGGAAACTGCAGTTTTGAAATGCTCGTAAACATCTAAGTCTGGCTGAAATTGAGCCAAGCTGAACTTCTCATAGTCTGACTGACACCCAGGTGATGCGGGTGCAGGTGCAGCTCACCCAGGTGATGCGGGTGCAGGTGCAGCTCACCCAGGTGATGCGGGTGCAGGTGCAGCTCACCCAGGTGATGCGGGTGCAGGTGCAGCTCACCCAGGTGATGCGGGTGCAGGTTATTCCTGCATGGAAAAGCTCAATAAGACTGGAACTGGCCTTCCAGAGGACGGATCCCAGTTCTGTTGGGAATCTGTGGAGGAGACTCAAGATTATTGTCCATGTTCGGAAACTGGATGAGCTGGAACATTTATAGATGTTGGAAGACTATGGATATGGAAGACTGGACAAAAATATCTTCAAGAGACAAATGATGGCCCAGTTTGTTTTTCTTATTTAAGCTCATCAGTCAAATATCTATATTTAACCTAACAGTTTCATCCTTGTTCTTTTACAGCAGATAACTTCTAAACTAATTTCCTTTTGTCACCATGGAAACGTTGAGTGGGTTTTGTTTGATTTCATGAAGGAGGCTGATGATTTTGAGCCTAACAGTTTTAAAAGTTAAACCCTTCGCAGATCAGAGGTGTGACCTTCCTCCCGTCTTTCATCGTCTGTTTCTGTTAGGATGCTGCATTCTCTGGACTCGGACCGTTTTCAGGTCATGTTTCGGTACTTTGAAGACAGAGCGATACAGAAGGACAAATCTGGTGAGCAGAGCTGAAAATTTTATTTTTTTCTTAAATGCGTACTGTTACTTATTTTAGATATTCTTGTTTTTACGCAGGTATGATGCAGTGTGTGATTGCTGTAAGCGACAAGGTCTTTGAGGTCTTCATTCAAATGATGGCTGAAAAAGTGAGAGATGTTTTAATACGGACCTTCCTCCCTTGGTATCGTGTAATTCTCCAATTGTGCTTTTTGTGCAGAACAGGAGATTGTGTTAATTCAACGATCAGAAGTTAAGACAAAATAGTGCTAAAGTTTCTACATTGATGACAACTATCTATTAGGAGTAATCAGCCCCATCTGCTTATGGAGACCAAAACCCCCCCTGAACCAGACCCTAAATACGTTTATTTCTGCTGTAAAGTTGGACATTTTAACATAGAGGTCAATGGAGATGAACTCACTGGATCTGGATCCTGGCGGTCTGTGGAGGAACCGCAGGTCCAGATACGGACCCTGGTGGTCGTGGAGGAACCGCGGATACGGATCCTGGTGGTCTGTGGAGGAACCGCAGGTCCAGATACGGACCCTGGTGGTCTGTGGAGGAACCGCAGGTCCGGTCAAGTTATGGACCCTGGTGGCCGGTGGAGGAACCGCAGGTCCAGATACGGACCCTGGTGGTCGTGGAGGAACTGCAGGTCCGGTCCGGATCTGGATCCTGGCGGTCTGTGGAGGAACCGCAGGTCCAGATACGGACCCTGGTGGTCGTGGAGGAACCGCAGGTCCGGTCCGGATATGGATCCTGGTGGTCTGTGGAGGAACCGCAGGTCCAGATACGGACCCTGGTGGTCGTGGAGGAACCGCAGGTCCAGATACGGACCCTGGTGGTCTGTGGAGGAACCGCAGTTCCAGATATGGACCCTGGTGGTCGGGGGGAGGAACCGCAGGTCCGGTCCAGATACGGATCCTGGTGGTCTGTGGAGGAACCGCAGTTCCAGATATGGACCCTGGTGGTCTGTGGAGGAACCGCAGGTCCGGTCCGGATACGGATCCTTGTGGTCTGTGGAGGAACCGCAGGTCCGGATACGGATCCTTGTGGTCTGTGGAGGAACCGCAGGTCCGGATACGGATCCTTGTGGTCTGTGGAGGAACCGCAGGTCCGGATACGGATCCTGGTGGTCTGTGGAGGAACCGCAGGTCCAGATACGGATCCTTGTGGTCTGTGGAGGAACCGCAGGTCCGGATACGGATCCTTGTGGTCTGTGGAGGAACCGCAGGTCCGGATACGGATCCTGGTGGTCTGTGGAGGAACCGCAGGTCCGGTCCGGATACGGATCCTTGTGGTCTGTGGAGAAACCGCAGGTCCGGATACGGATCCTGGTGGTCTGTGGAGGAACCGCAGGTCCAGATATGGACCCTGGTGGTCTGTGGAGGAACCGCAGGTCCAGATATGGACCCTGGTGGTCTGTGGAGGAAGCGCAGGTCCGGTCCGGATCCGGACCTTGTGGTCTGTGGAGGAACTGCAACGTTCCTTGAATTTCAGGTTCGATTGAGGCTTGGATGTAAAATCTTGAGTCAGATGGGGGTCCACCACCCAGATTAGACCTTCGAGAATTGATTTCTGGCGCTAGCTTCATAAAGGGCTGTACTATTCATGTAACCTTCTGGTCTTAAGAAAAAATACACATTTCTTAATGTGTCATTAGTTTCAGAAATAAAAAAACATAAAATATTTTATATTTGCAGCAAAAAACCAAAGCCCATGAGGAGGAGCTTGAACGGCACGCTCAGTTCCTCCTGGTCAACTTCAACCACATCCACAAGAGGATTCGCAGAGTGGCCGACAAATATTTGTCTGGCCTGGCAGAAACGTGAGATTCGATCAGAATACTCCACTAACACCGTTGTAAAGTGTTAGACATATTCTTGTACAGTAGCGAGCGAGCCGTGACGACGGCGTCTCCCTCTCCTCAGTTTCCCTCACCTGCTGTGGAGCGGCCGAGTGCTGAAGACCATGCTGGACATCCTGCAGACGCTCTCTCTGTCCCTCAGTGCTGTGAGTGATATTTCCTTCAGTCTGTCATGGTGGGTGTTTTGTTAAGGCCGTGGTGGTATTGGTAACAGTAAAGTTTACGATGCGTTGCAGGACATTCATAAAGACCAGCCTTACTACGACATCCCAGATACTCCCTACAGAATCACGGTCCCAGACACGTATGAAGCCAGAGAGGTAAAGCCGCTCTATGTGGAGTCTGTCCTTTGCAGCGTACTCAGTGGTATCTGAGGATCATGGGAGTTATTTATTTATTTATTTATTTATTTATTCTCTTTCTTTCTTTTTTCCTTTTTATTTTGTGAAATACTGTGAATATCAGAGTGAAAAAGGTTATATGTTCATCTGAGGTTGTGTTTGCCTCATATGACTTTTATGTTTTTCACATAAAAAACTGGTTTAAAAGGATTCGTAGCTTTCGCACATCACATTAACATGATTATTGCATCTGTAATTACTGTAGAGCATAGTGAAGGATTTTGCTGCACGATGTGGAGAGATCCTTAAAGAAGCTATGAAGTGGGCTCCATCCGTCACCAAGTCCCACCTACAGGTGACATTCCTCATGAAACATTTGTGTTTAAACCCTGACTGTTGATGTCACGTTAACACAAGTAACATTGGGAAAATGACCTTTACGTGACCTTTTCTAGGAGTACCTGAATAAACACCAGAACTGGGTGTCGGGTCTTTCCCAGCACACGGGCCTGGCCATGGCCACAGAAAGCATCCTGCACTTTGCTGGTTACAACAGACAGAGCACCACGCTGGGGGTGAGTCACATGCTTAAAACTGTGTCAACAGATGCTTCCCGGTTTAGTTTGTGGTTTCAGAAATAGGATTGTCATTCCATTTCCTTCCCATATTGTGCATAGAGAAGATGAAAATTAGTCTGAGGAAGAGTAGCAACCCAAGAACCGAACCCTGCGGGATGCCACTTACTGATGGTGTTAAATATTTGCCCAAGATCCAGTGATAATCACTCAAAATGAATAAGAAGATAATATATTTATGGTCTTAGTCTGTTGTGCAGACAATTTCCACTTATTTTAGCGTCTTTAATCTCTTATCTCCTCCCCTGTCAGTCAACCCAGCTGACGGAGAGACCAGCCTGTGTGAAGAAGGACTACTCCAACTTCATGGCGTCCCTGAACCTCCGGAATAGATACGCTGGGGAGGTAAAGTCATTTACAGGCTCCAACTTTGTCTACATTCATTAACTGTGCGGTTTTTTTTTGTTATTCTTAACTAGTCAACAGTGAAACTGCAGGATTGACAGAATAAACGTTGTGAGTGAGGACTCAGCCATCAAGGTTGTGGTCATCCACAAAGGCTTGAATCCTGCTTGAGTCTAATGAAAAAAAAATAAAATTTATTTTTTTTAAAGCACAGTTCAAAAGTAAAGTGTGATTTTCACTAAACCAATCAGTCTAAACTATTCCGGCGGTCGTTGGTTTTCCTTTCTTCAGTGGAAGGGTGCCAACAACCAACGCCTCTACATCTGCTGTCCTCATTGTCCTCTGTCTCTGCAGGTCTCAGGTATGATCCACTTTGCCCAGGCGGTCCGGGGACAGTCGGATCTGAGCCGGCTGATGATCAAGCAGATGGGAGAGGCTTTAGACTCAGCTGAGCCCGAGGCCTTCACTGAAGCCATGTTCAAACTGGCAGCCTTGCTCATCAGCAGCAAAGGTTGGCGTTTTTCTGCGGTTCTGTTGTCACGTGTGGCACTGATACGCATGTTCATGTTTGGCTCCTCAGCTCAAACCCTCTGAATTTGTCATCTCACTCGTGATCTTTTTCATCCAGACTGCGACCCTCAGCTGCTGCACCACCTCTGCTGGTCTCCTCTCAAGATGTTTACAGAGCATGGACTGGAAACGGCCATCGCCTGCTGGGAGTGGCTGCTGGCAGCACGCACGGGAGTGGAGGTTCCGGTACAATGACGCGTTTGATCTTCTCTCTGTGGGTTTTTTCACTGTGTTTGTCCTCCACAAACACTGAGTGTCTTCTGCTGCCTAGTTCATGCGAGAGATGGCGGGCGCGTGGCAGATGACGGTGGAGCTGAAGATGGGCTTGTTCTCGGACACTCAGGTGGAGGCTGATCCTCTTGCTGCATCAGAGGAAAGTCAGCCTGTCCCCTGCCCTCCAGATGTTACCCCTCACCAAATCTGGATCGAGGTCAGAGATGTTTTTTTCTGATCGGGGTTGTTACCTGTCCGTACCAGTTTTCTGCTTTTCTGCTCAAAGCTTTGTGCTTTGGTCATTGTTCCTCCAGTTTCTCGTCCAGAGGTATGAGATAGCAAAGTACTCCAGCGCGGATCAGGTGGAAATCTTCTGTAGTTTGATGCAACGCTCACTGTCTCTGGATGTTGGCGGGGCAAAGAGCAGCCTCAACCGCCACGTAGCCGCGATCGGACCTCGGTTCAGGTAGCAGCACACACAAAATGTAGTATCTGTTTTTAAACCAGTTACTCAAAGCGCCTTGAGCAGGTCAACATCAAATGTATTTCTACAGCACTCTGGTGAGACTGGTGCGACACGCAAGCAGAACTTTCCCAGAGGGAGTTACTCAAACCTCATTCAGGTCATTTTTTAATAAACAAACAGAACAACATGGAGCGCTCCACCATTATTTATGCCTGCTTAATCCAATTTGGTGGCAGTGGGATCTGCAAGAGTCTTTTCAAACTCTCTTATGGTGAAAGGTCAGGGTACATCCTGGACAGGTGGCCAGTCCACAGCCGTGCACCTACAGACGAACAACCACACACTCACAAAACGGCCAGTTAATGTGAAACACGCTTTTGTTCTGATTAGAGGATCAAAGCTGAGCTTTAAAGACCGTTTTTACCTAAACAAAACAATTTGAACACCAAATCTCATTGCTAAGTAAACACAAAAGACGTGACTCTCATGTTTGTTACCTTTTGTTTTAAATGAGGCGTGTCATTTTGGAATCTCCTAAGTGGGTTAAGGAGAGGTGGAAGGTGGGATTACACTCTGTTTTAATCCTTCTTAAGTCTTGAGAATAAACCTAACTAAACACTAAAGACAGCAGAGTATGATAACCCGCCTGAATGTGCAGGACTTCACTTGCAGAAGTATCATAATAAATGTTCTCCTGTGCTTCAGGCTGCTGACTCTGGGTCTGGCGCTGCTCCACTCTGATGTTGTCACCAATGCAACTGTGAGAAATGTGCTTCGAGAGAAAATCTATTCCACTGCCTTCGACTATTTCAGGTACTTGAAAGTGTGCTCGTGTCTTAATTTAGATCATTTAGATCTCCCACTGCAGTTATCAGCCTTTTCCAGGCGTTTTCCTCCCGTGTTCTGGAATAGACCCACTTTATTCAAATGGATGAAACCAAGATAAACCCGTATCAGAGTGATGGAAGGGAAGAGTGTGGAGATGGAAAGGAGCAGCTCATGTGTCAAACACGGTGGAGGCAGTGTCATGGTGTGGGCCTGTGTGGCTGCCGGGGAACAGGCTCGCTGGTGTTGGTGACGTGACTGCTGACAGAAGCATCCAGATGAATCCCGAGGTGGACACATCTATGCTCTCTGCTCACAGTCAGGCAAATACCTCATCAACATACTGGGAACGCAGCTCAAAGAGTTGTTGAATGTAGATAAATGGGATGTTCTTCCACAGTGAAGTCAGTGGGCTGAACTCGGCTATGAAAAGTCTGGTGTGACCGCATGTGCAGCTGTAAGTTTAAAGGGAACAGCACACAAACAAACACGGTGGGGAAAGTATTAACAGAATTAAAGAAAAACGCTGGCAGGACTCTTTAGGTTACAGGTTTCTCTTTGTCTTTTTTTCATCCCTGTGACTGATGCTGCTGACCTGAAGTCAAAACATTGTTTTAAATATATTCATAAACTCGTTGTGTTTCTTGTCTTTCCAGCGTGTCTCCAAAGTTTCCCACCCAGGGTGACAAGCACCTCCGCGAGGACATCAGCATCATAATCCGCTTCTACGCCAGCATCCTCTCCGACAAGAAGTACCTGGCAGCGTGCCAGCTGGTCCCCCCCGGTGAGCTTGGTACCACCCCCGCCCCGAGCACACTCTCTGCTGGGATATTCGGATCGCTTATCGTGTCCAGCACTACTCCGATATCGATCTTAAGTAAGCCTAAAGCGGTGGAGCTCCGACTTCACTGCAGCAGAGGCATGCTGTCACGCGTGTCAAATTTGATGCTGCTTATCCTCACAGCGCTGCTGCACCCCAACTGGCTGCTTTATTTCATTTTCCTTTGAGATAGTTCTGTTCAGTTTTGGCGTTTTGCTGTTAATACAATTGATCTGTTTGCCTTTAATGCAGCTGTGAGGAAAAGCACAAATTTGTCACCTGCGTCACAACGCATCACTGTTCATCAGCCCGCCCACCTGCCCCTCCTCCACGATCAGTCAGCCTGCTGTCAGAGGAAGAAACGTTTCCTTTCACCCCAGAAAATCCCCTCCTCTTCATTCCCGATGACCCGGAGAAAAGACATTTTCATTCTCATAACGCATCGATACGCTTCAGGTAGACGAGTCCTCAAATCGCAGATCCTGGATCAGATTAACAGAAGATCATCTGACCAGATATCAGCGCTTCGAGGCTGCTTCTGCCTCCATTCACACCGGATTCCCCTGCTTTCAAATGCATGACCATCACAGCAGCAGCGGCAAAGTCCCACAAGTCATTTCACTCTTTGAATAAACCCTCATCATCGATCATGTTGATGTTCACCGTTTATTCGTAGTAAAGACCATTGAAACTGGATATACCGGGAGCACTGAAAGACCTTCTGAGAGGAAACGAGTTTGTCCTTCCTCCGACTGAATCTGTGTGTCTGAACAGATAATCAAGATGCAACCTTGAACAGCCTGGCGGTGATGAACGCCGCCGACCTGAGGAGCACGGTGGACTCCAGCTCTCGCTCCCAGCAGAGCAGCCAGGGTTGGATCAACACCTACCCGCTGTCCAGCGGCATGTCCACCACCTCCAAGAAATCAGGTACAGCTTCACTTTTTCTCATGGAGAGCGAAGAGAGTCCAGATGAAAAGTTCACATTTAAACAGAAAGCTTTTTATTTGCAGTTTTATCTACATAAGTCAGGATCTGACTGAGCTTCATGGGGTTTCCAGATAAGACTCAACTTAACACAAGTGAAAGCAGCTATAAACCTTCAATCTAAACAGTTTGGTCTTCTGCACCTTTTTCTGCTTCTAGGCACGTCCAAGAAGAGCAACAGAGGAACACAGCTTCACAAGTACTACATGAAACGCAGGACGCTGTTGCTGGCCCTACTGGTGAGTCCTGAGAACAGCTCTCTCCTGTCTTTGAGATGTCTGACTCATTCATGCATTCGTTCATGCTCCGACTCCTGCCGCGTCCTTCCAGGCCAGCGAGATCGAACGGCTGACGACGTGGTACAACCCCCTGTCCACTCAGGAGCTGGCCATCGCCACCGAGCAGTCGGTGGAGACCAGTATCGCCAACTGGAGGTCCAAATACATCAGCCTGACGGAGAAACAGTGGAAGGACAACGTTAACCTGGCCTGGAGTATCGCTCCCTACCTGGCCATGCAGCTGCCAGCCAGGTGGAAACCTCTTCTGTGTCTTATTTTGTTTTTCTTCAGTCATAGATGACATCTGGGTATTGGGACAAAAGCTAAAATCTCCTTTGAATACATTTTTTAAATGTGATTTTTGTATAAAACATAGTAAAAAAATAACATCTGATCATAGTCTGTCTCAGTATTAGGAAAACGATAACAGACAAGAACATTGAACTTTTCTTCACCATCAGGTTATTTAACAAAAACTCAATCAAACGAGAAAAAAAAAAAATCACGTGAGCAACTCCAAGTCCCCCTTATGGCTTCCATCATCATCCTCAGGAGGTGTGCAGACCTCTGGAGGTCCAGAGGTCAGGAGCATTGATGTTTGTGTAAACACAATACCAAGAGGGAATGACATCAGCAGTGGTCTTGGAGAAACTATTATTGGTCTACATCAATCTGGAAATGACTGTGGAGCTTTACATTCTGCTGTGAGAAAGTGGAGAACGTTGAAGACAAAAGAGGAATAATGAAGAATAATGTTCTGTGGACAGATGAGATGTTCCTAGAACGACACAAACAGCATTTCAGCAGAAACATCTCAGACCTACTGTCAAGCGAAGTAGTGGAGTAATGATGATGAATCTTCTAGAGACAAATGTGAGACCTGAATCTGGTTGGGATGCTGTGGTGGCACCTTCAAAGAGCTGTGTAGAAGTCAACATCCGAAAACCTCAGTGAACTAAAGCAACATTGCAAAGAAGAACGAACCAGAACGACTCTGCAACCATGAAACACTGATGAAGTCACACAGGAAACATCTACCGAGGGTTCCTGTCGCTGAAGGAAACATCTACTGAAGGATCCTGGCGGTGAAGGAAGCATCTACCGAGGGTTCCTCCTGCTGAACGTGGATCTACAAGCTGCTGAATGTGTGGATATCATCATATAGCTCACATGATTTTTCTTTCTTTATTTGGGGCTCTATTTCTTTTTTAATCTGAAGTTATACTTTCCTTCAAAGAAGACCCTCTAAGATCAGATTTTTTTAAAATTAAAAATGTGATTGAATTGATTAAGAATGTGTACTAACTTTTACACACAACTGTAATTTGGCTGGAAATCAGACTTTTAGGAGAAGAACTTTGACCCTCCGACTTGTATTTCACTTCTCGGTTTTCAGGTTTAAAAATGATGCCATCGTTGCCGAGGTAACCAGACTGGTGCGGCTGGACCCCGGAGCCGTCAGTGACGTTCCTGAAGCCGTCAAGGTTCGGCCGCTCAGTCCCGCAGAGCTCAGCCTCCTACAGTGTTGATTAAATGTTCATGATGTTGTCATCTGCCTCTCCAGTTCCTGGTGACGTGGCACACCATTGATGCCGACTCTCCGGAGCTCAGCCACATCTTGTGCTGGGCTCCAGCCGACCCCCCGACTGGTCTGTCCTACTTCAGCAGCATGTACCCTCCTCATCCTCTCACGGCGCAGTACGGAGTTAAAGTGCTGCGCTCTTTTCCTCCGGTAGGTCACATCCACGCGGATTTCTGCCTTTTCAACTGCTTTACAAACAAAACAAATTCAGGACGCTCCAGTCAAGTTACAGTTGCACCTTTAGCAGAGTCAAGTTGCAGTGACGTGAGTGACTCTGGCATTAAATCAGTTAAAAAGATACGAAAACAGAAGCATGTCAGGTGCCAAAAAATGACAACATGCAAGACAGACATGAAAGTGAATGTAGAACAGTGCAGTCAGATAAGTCAGGATGTTACAGGGGTTAGGAGAGGAGTTTTTTGTTACAGACACTTTTGCTGTTCTCATCATGGGTCCTCGTAGATGGTAAATCTGAGTATCATCTGCATAGCAATGAAAGTTTATGCTGTGTAAAAATAGAACCCAGTGGAAGCAGATACAGGGTAAAAACCTGAGGTCCAAGCACAGGACCCTGTGGAACACCATGACCAACTCTGGTGTACAAGGAACACTATCAGATAAATGTAAATCCAACTAATGTGGTTCCTTTATTATCAATGACAATAATCCGCTGAAATCTAACAGGACAAGTATTCCACCATCTGAGGTCATGACGAGGTCATTGGTATAAGTATTTTATTTGTGTTCTCTATCTAGGATGCCATCTTATTCTACATTCCCCAGATTGTTCAGGCACTTCGTTATGATAAGGTAATCTTGAGCAACTCTTGGTGAAGTTCTTGAGGATTTAAAGGTGTTCAGAAGTGTAAACTGATTCCTGATCTGCTCAGATGGGTTACGTCAGGGAGTACATCCTGTGGGCGGCGCAGAAGTCTCAGCTTCTCGCCCATCAGTTTATCTGGAACATGAAGACCAACATCTTCGTGGACGAGGAGGGACACCAGAAGGACCGTGAGTGAATCCGTATCAGAGCCAAAAAAACACTTCTTTAACCAAACAATCTCAGTTTGATGGTTGGTTTTCTTCTGACCAACCAGACCTTCTACCCCACATTACAAACTATGTCTTCCTAATTAGTTGATTAACTTTGATGGTATTTCTGCATTTTTTCATCTGCATCTCCCTTGAATTAATGTCTGCTAGAGTTTAATTATGCAAACAAAAAACTAAAAAGTAAAAGGAAAGAAGCTGCAACTTGTTTTCATCAGTTTGTCTAATACTAATACCTATTATGATCATGTGGTTTTTATGAGGTGTTTAACTGAAAGAGGCTCTAGGGTTTGAACACAACTATGTATAATATTTTAGTCTTCAGAATGAGTGAGTGACGTTGCGGTCGCTGCAGGCCTGAAAGGTAATCAAAGTGGGTTCTGGTGTCTGCAGCCGACATCGGGGAGCTGCTGGAGCAGATGGTGGAGGAGATCACCGGGTCGCTGTCGGGTCCTGCCAAAGACTTCTACCAGAGAGAGTTTGACTTCTTCAACAAGATCACCAACGTTTCCGCCATCATCAAGTGAGTGCGTCGGCTTTTTGGTGTCTCGCCACGTCCCAGGAGCTCCGTCGTACCGAGGTTAACTGGTGTGTTTTTATTTCTCAGGCCGGTTCCAAAAGGCGAGGAGAGGAAACGGGCGTGTCTCAAAGCTTTATCCGACATCAGAGTGCAGCCAGGTAACGAGCTCTGCAGCGGGAATGATGGACGGGTGATTAAAAACCGCAGTCGTTACGCTGCTGTGAACAGTTCAATTTAAAGAAATAAGTGCACTTGGTGACATTTATTCCGTATAAAACAATAAGGCTGCAGACTGTCTACTGCTGTGTGGCGCGTAGACGACAGTTGGAGTCAAACTGAGGAGGACCACAACGTTCATGCTCCAAGCCAGGGACCAGTTACAAATCCCACTTCCCCCCAACAGCTCCAGTAAGGAACCAAGTTCCAGCGTCTGTTGAGAACACTGGTTCCAGTGGTTCTGTCATTACAGAGAGGCGACTTTATCTAGCTGGTACCTCCAATCACACCTTGTAGTTGCTGAGAAAAACTCAATAAAATGTGTCGTTGTAGAGCAGGAATCTTCCAAATGGACCTCGTTCTGAAAGAGTAGAAAAATGCTAAATTAAAAGTGATCCATGAAGAATATCCAGTATGACATTAACAATGTTTGAGCTTGTTCCGTCCTTTGTGTTGACATATTTGGGGGTATACAACTGGACGTAGTGGTTCAGTGCGTCTCCTTGACTCCGTCGGCTTGGTGCTTTCTAGGATGTTACCTGCCCAGTAACCCAGAGGCCATCGTCCTGGACATCGACTACAAGTCTGGAACCCCCATGCAGAGGTGACTGTTGGTTCACGGAGGAGTTTCGCGGGTTGAGTGTTTACTGTGTCCTCTGTGTTTTTCTAAAAGTGTGTGTGTGTTCACAGTGCTGCCAAGGCGCCTTACCTGGCCAAGTTTAAGGTGAAGCGCTGTGGGGTGAGTGAGCTGGAGAGGGAAGGTCTCCGCTGTCCCTCAGACTCTCTGGAGGACGGAGAGGAGAATCCAGACGGGTCACGCAAGGTGTGCTGGCAGGCGGCCATCTTCAAAGTGGGAGACGACTGCAGACAGGTTCTCCTCCACCTTCTTCACCTCCTTCACCTCCCCCACCTCCTTCACCTCCCCCACCACCCCCCCCTTCACCCCTCCTCCACCTTCTTCACCTCCACCTCCTTCACCTCCCCCACCTCCTCCACCCACCTCCTTCACCTCCCCCACCTCCCCCCCTTCACCCCTCCTTCACCTCCTCCACCTCCTTCACGTCCTCCACCTCCTTCACCTCCTCCACCTCCTTCACCTCCTCCACCTCCTTCACCTCCCCCACCTCCTTCCCCTCCTCTACCTCCTTCACCTCCCCCACCTCCTTCACCTCCCCCACCACCCCCCCTTCACCCCTCCTCCACCTTCTTCACCTCCACCTCCTTCACCTCCCCCACCTCCTCCACCCACCTCCTTCACCTCCCCCACCTCCCCCCCTTCACCCCTCCTCCACCTCCTTCACCTCCCCCACCTCCTTCCCCTCCTCCACCTCCTTCACCTCCCCCACCTCCTCCACCTCCTTCACCTCCCCCACCTCCTCCACCCACCTCCTTCACCTCCCCCACCTCCCCCACCTCCCCCCCTTCACCCCTCCTCCACCTCCTTCACCTCCCCCACCTCCTTCCCCTCCTCCACCTCCTCCACCTCCCCCACCACCCCCCCTTCACCCTCCTCCCTCACCTCCTCCACCCACCTCCTCCACCTCCTTCCCCTCCTTCCCCTCCTCCACCTCCTCCACCTCCTCCACCTCCTTCCCCTCCTCCACCTCCTTCACCTCCTCCACCTCCTCCACCTCCTTCCCCTCCTCTACCTCCTTCACCTCCCCCACCTCCTTCACCTCCCCCACCTCCTTCACCTCCTCCACCTCCCCCACCTCCTTCCCCTCCTCCACCTCCCCCACCTCCTCCACCTCCTCCACCACTGACAGCCCTCCTGTGTTTCTGGCTTTTCTCCAGGATATGCTCGCCCTGCAGATCATTGGCCTTTTTAAGAACATCTTCCAGCTGGTCGGTCTGGATCTGTTCGTGTTCCCGTACAGGGTGGTGGCCACTGCACCAGGGGTGAGACTTGGCTTTAGTTGTGTCCCTGAAGGAACAGCTGGTTTTACAACAAACACGACAATACTTGGAAAATAGAAGCACGGTAAACAGATATTTGAAGTAAGGCGTTGGCAGCTGGGACGAAGGAGTGTGATCCTCCTCAGCCCTGGAAACCTGAACCCGGAGTGTTTGATACTGGAGCTCAGCTGGATTAAACTATGAGAACATAAATACACTCGCACGTCTGATGTGCCAATAAAATGACGTGCGAGTGTATTTTACTTCAGTCAATGGAAAGAATGTGTTAAATGTTGAGTTCACAATACTCAGAACTGGTTTATTTTGTTACTAAACACGTTCTAATAAAGTTCCTAGAACAAGAATTTTGGTCTGCTAAGAGAACTGCAGTGGCTGCTTCTCTGGTCACCTGTCAATACGTCATGGTTGGTAAATGCTGGCAGAGGTAATCTGATAGTCATGGACCGACCTTCTTTTCCTCAGTGCGGCGTGATCGAGTGCATCCCAGACTGCAAATCCAGAGACCAGCTCGGCCGCCAGACGGACTTTGGGATGTACGATTACTTCCGTAACCAGTACGGCGATGAATCCACCCTGGCCTTCCAGAAGGTGTGGAGCTGTGAATGTGACTCCTCATCCTCGTTTCACACATGTAAAACTGAAGGTTGTCACACGCATGTTTGAGTGACACCCCTGAATATCTCGTTGTCACGGTAACTGCTTAAAATTCTGATTTCATAAAATTGGAAAGACTTCGCAAGAGTTTGGTTGGTATAAACTTAAACTTCACAGATCATAACGAGACGAAGTCAAATAATAAAGAACAAATTCCTGACTTGTAAAACATTTCTGATTTTATAACAAAAAATTTTTTTAAATCTGACTTTTTAAATGATAACGTTTAAAGCTTAAAAAAACCCCTGAAGAACTTACATTTGTTTTTTAGGTGCTTAGAGATGAAAACGGCTCACTTAATTCCCCCTGAGAGCCGGATATGGAGCCTGGTCTCCCTTTTCCCGGTAATTCGACTAACTGGCCGTGCTGACGTCCTCTTCTTCCTGCAGGCGCGGTACAACTTCATCCGCAGCATGGCCGCCTACAGCCTCCTGCTGTTCCTGCTGCAGATCAAAGACCGACACAACGGCAACATCATGCTGGACAGCAAAGGTCACCTCATCCACATAGGTGAGGACCTGAACTCCAGCTGGTCTGACCAGGTTCTGACTCTCACAACTCTCATTTTCTGAGCCTGTTTGAAGTCAGAGCAGCTTCCTGCCGAGTAACGCTGTCTGGGTTTGGCTCGACTTGCTTCCCTCCAGATTTCGGCTTCATGTTTGAGAGCTCGCCCGGCGGTAACCTGGGCTGGGAGCCAGACATCAAGCTGACAGATGAGATGGTGATGATCATGGGAGGCAAAATGGAGGCCACGCCTTTTAAATGGTTCATGGAGATGTGCATCAGAGGATATCTGGCTGTGCGGTAAGAAACCCCCACAAAGGTCCAAAGAGAAGAGAGTGAGGAGATGTGTGGGAGGATGTCGTAGATGACGCGTCTGTCGGGTTAATTGCTGTTGTTTTGTCTCGAACAGACCCTACATGGATGCAGTGGTGTCTCTGGTCACCCTCATGTTGGACACTGGACTGCCGTGTTTCAGAGGACAAACCATAAAACTCCTCAAGTAAGAACAAAAACAACGCAGAAATGGACCGTATAGTATTAACTTTCTGCTGCAAAACGTGACAGAAAGCAAAAACTATAAGTCATAGAAACACGAAACCTGTTCCACAGATTTCCTCATCAGTAAAATAACCTGCAGGTGACGCTGTAACAAGCTGTTACACGTTTTTGGTTCATATCTCAACAACTGTAGGGGCTAGAAAAAGGCATTTTTCCTCTTAGTCCTCAAAGGTTAAAAAGCTCAGGTCCCACAGGACGCAGAACCTCCGTGACGCGGCGGGACCTCCGTGACGCGGCGGGACCTCCGTGACGCGGCGGGACCTCCGTGACGCGGCGGGACCTCCGTGAAGCGGCGGGACCTCCTGTGGAGTCGCCGTGTCTGTCGACATCGGTAGTGACTCGCCACCGGCCCCTGGTGGATGTGTTGCTTAGCAACCATACAAACACAAATGATGCAGGGGCTGTGTAGAGTTGGGACGGAAACATTTTGAAAAATGTGAAAGTAAAACCAGCTGCTAGACTTCGATCTGAATCTCATGTTGTCTACAAAGAATACCGAGTAAAAATGCTCGTTCGAAGTTTTGGTTTGTCGAATGTTTAAGTTACGCACCAATAAAATGTGAATAGTTAGAAAATCAAGACTTGGTTAGTTGTATCTCGTGCTGCAATCATCCAAACTTAATGAAACTTGGTGCTCCTGATGGTAACAACATGCTTTGGAAGTTCACGGTGGTTCTCTCAGACTTCTGTTTTCTGGTTGAAGAGGAGCAGAGAAGACGGCCGTCCTAAACTAACGTTAACTGTCCCTCCTCCCTTGGTTTGAAGAAACCCTGGCAGGTTTTAATGGTCCGGGTGGTTTTGCTGTGCGGAGCGGACGTTCGGGACATCAGGGGTTTAACGTTACTGTTGTTTTGTTTCAGAGGACGTTTTAATCCGCAGATGAGCGAGAAAGAAGCAGCAGCATTCATGATCAAAGTCATCCAAAGCTGTTTCCTCAGCAGCAGGTGAGAAACAAACAGCTGATCCAACCGAGCATGTGGTCCACGCCTCTCTTTCAGTCCCATGTTTTTACTTTTAACATGTGCTTTTATTTATTTAACAAAATATTAGGACATAATGAGAGAAACAAGACTCGTGTGAGCAATACTAAGTACCCACTTACCGCTTCTCTAGGATTTAACAGGGCAAGTTACAGTCAGGTTCTGCTAATCATCCTCATTGATGAATCGATCAGCAGGTGTGCAGACCTGCTGGTGATCAGGCGCCGTTGTCAGGCTTCCCCGGAGTCGACGTCCAGCAGGTTACCCCAAGATCAGAGCACATGAAACCAGAAAAAGCAGAGTTCTACTACAGCTCATGACAAGTGACGTGGACATGACAAGTCCATGACAGCACAACTAGAAGAAGACTCGGGAGAAACGTTCTTCTGTCTAAAGGAACATGGAAGCACAACCCAAGTTCACAAAAGTGGATCTGACCAAAGCAGCAGACGTCTGGGACAAAGTCCTCTGATGTTTGGTCTTCATGTCCAGAACCATGTTTGGAGGAAACCAGTGGAAACCCCTCGGACCCACTGTCAAGCACGGGGGTGGAGAGATGATGGTCTGGACCCGGACACCCGTCAGGGGTCGTGTTTCCATGACACTTTTGCGCATAAAAACATTAAGTTCAATAAAGGCAGCGCTGCAGGGGTCGGCGTTTCCAGTGAACGCTGCTTTTCAAATAAACGTAGTTCTCATAACTAGGAAAAGAAGGTCGCTCCATCACTGAAGAACATCACAAGAAAATCTCAGCCTTGAAGCAAACGAACAACAACATCTTTAGTCTTTGATAAATTATTGTGATTGCTGCTACAGCGATGACGAAGCAGATGATGATCACTCATTACTATTCAGAGGTCCTCATCAATAATGGTTAAGTCGTGTTACAACTACGGCGTATCAATGAGGCCAAAAACAGCTGGACACTCTTGACTTTAGATCGAGCGGCTCATCACACCCAGCGCTGCCAGACATGCACAAGAAGAGTTTCTGTTTCACTTTAGTGATAAACTGGATTATTGAGTGAAAAACCACCTCCTGGAAACGTGCGAAGGTTTTTACGAGATGTGGGAGTTTTGCCAGTTGGAACCGTTTCCATTACAAGTTTTTTTTTTTTGTTAATATTCGGGTTTTGTGCAAAACTAGGAGTGATGGAAACTACACCAACCAGTTGTTGTACTAGTGGCTGGACTGTGAACTCCTCTAGTCCAGACTGGACCGTCTGGACCGGAGCCTGGCTGAGGTGCTGTGGTGGGGCGTGAACATCCACAAGCCTCAAGGACCTGAAGCAACGCTGGAAGGAAGACTGGCCGAATGGAGGTGACAGCAGCCTGAAAGGTTCCTTCTCTGACTCGTTGTTTTTTCTTCCTTCAACAGGAGTAAAACCTACGACATGCTGCAGTACTACCAGAACCAGATCCCCTACTGAGGATCCTCCTGCGGACCGCTGCTGCTCCGACATCACGGACGTCTCCACAAGAACGTCGCCACGCGTCTTTCCAGACACTTTTAACGCAGACGGGATCAGCTGGTTCTGCTCCTTTAGGGTCAGGCAGCGATGGCGCACTTTAATTTGAAACTCCACTTTTACTCTGATTTTATAAAGTAGTCCTGTGTTTTAGATGATATCTGTGTACAAGACGAGATTTCTGACTTTCACCAAAACGTGTTCCTGAATCTCCCTTTAAGTATTTCCTGGATGCTGTCGTTTGTAACCGGGCGAACGCGGGCGAACGCGGGCGACGGCGGTCGTGGTGGTGGCGGCGTTGCCGCGCTGTTACACCCTTCAATGCACTTTAAAGATCGCAGTATTTCATCGTATTTAGGTTTAGAACACACATACGTGTAGCTTATCTGACGAGCCGGCGCCAGAACAAATCGACGTCAGATCAGACATTTGTGTTTGGAGCTGTTTTTGCCGTAGTGTTTACTGTATTTACTGTGGATCACTTCCTGATCGCAGGCAGCTGTTCTGTGATTTGACGTGTAGATTTACCAGGATTTGTTTTTCTCTGGTCTTCTTTGACCTTCTTCTTCTCACGTCTTCATGTCAGCCCGAAGTTAGACAGTTGTTTCCACTGTTTCACCAACCTGAAAGTTTTAAATTGATAAAAATATCAGAGTTGATGTGGGGCGAATGAAGGAGAAAACTGGGCCAGAGCAGGATTTTATCTGCACAAAAACCCCCCAGGAAGTTAATTTAACTGTTGTTGCATCGATCTGCAAAGAATCTTCTCATCTAGGAGCAAAAATACGAAACGTCAGACAAATAAATGATCGTTATAAGTCTGAGAGTCGTGTTTGACGACCTGATGCTGCTGCAGTCACCGGTCCTGGTTTAAAGTTAAAACCAGACCTGCGGGTCCTCGACTGACCACCAGGGTCTGGATCCAGACCTGCGGGTGCTCGACTGACCACCAGGGTCTGGATCCAGACCTGCGGGTGCTCGACTGACCACCAGGGTCTGGATCCAGACCTGCGGGTCCTCGACTGACCCCCAGGGTCTGGATCCAGACCTGACTGACGAGGATCCATCTGTCTCCGTAACCGTTTCAAACACTGAGCATTAGGGAGCCTTTACGCCAGAGACCGACAGGTGAACGTTGTCCCGC
Organism: Xenentodon cancila; assembly: GCA_014839995.1. NCBI lineage: Eukaryota > Metazoa > Chordata > Actinopteri > Beloniformes > Belonidae > Xenentodon > Xenentodon cancila. The sequence goes on from CM026215.1 coordinate 1,728,664, forward strand.
CCCCATGTGGTCCGACGTGGTATTTCTACATAGAGTGGCTTTAAATCAGAACCTGCTTTTGAATGAATCTCCTGGTGGAACAGTGGAAGCAAACGCCCAGAGGCTTTTGTTCTTTCTTCCTTGTTCTTTTCTTTTTTCTGCGTTTTAATTTTGTGCTCAGATTCTTCCATCTCTTTGAATATTTGCAGTATTTGTGTCTGTATCCAGTGAATGACGCTGTAAAACTCGCCTGCAGAAACACGTCCAGAAACATTCCTTATCTTCCAAACCGCTCGTGTCGTATATGCAGACGAGGATCGTGAAGATGACGATGAAACCCGACAAGCCATCTCTCCTACTGTCGGTAGGGTCGCAACTGTAGTGATACTTGACAACCAAGAAACTAACGTTATGCAACATAATCATGTATATCGATGCTGTATCTGTGTGTTGTGTTCAACAGGAACTAACTGTAAATGTGTGTGTGCGTGCGCGTGTTTGCTGCAGCTGCTGTGTGAGACCAACCCGAACTGTTACGTAATGAATCTGTAAGGTGATCAAAGATGCGCGATTGAACGTGAGACCGTCCATCATGTGTGTGGAGATCTTTATGTGGACCCGGGGCTCGTGCACAAAAAAAAACCAAAACGTGCGTACGTCATTTTCCACGCACACGTTGCCATGTTTAAAAATCCCTTTTGCGTGGATTTGTGCGTGCCGCCACACCCGCAGCTGTCAAGCCCCAGTTGACATCCAACAATCAAGTAGTGAAACTCGCTTTTATTCAGAAAATGTTCCGCTGGATCTCCTGACGTCACGATTTACACCCGAATAACCAACGAAAACCACATCTAACCTAGTTTCCCCACAGAAAAGTTATTCCAACCTGAATCCAAAGTAAACTGACCAGTTTCCTGTTTGTGTCTGGTGAAGATGTGAACACATCCGTGATGGTTGTGAGGATCACCGACGTCCGTCTTGATGATTCATCAGGAACAAGTCACATGAGATTAGTTTTTACATTACAAGGTTAAACAATTATATACATTTCCTATGAATGACTGCGTAAAGTCGCAGCTGTGGAAGCTTTGGCACAACTAGAAGACAGAGTCTGGAGGGAGGAGACTTCAGGGACCACGCTGGTCTGCTGGTCCAGGATGAAGACTGGATCATCAGCTGCTTTAGGTCACCAAGAGGATCCTTCTAGATCGCTGCCCTGAACTGGACCCAGCGGCGCTCCGGTTCCGAGCAAATGGAACCTTTCAGCGGGAGCTGCTGGCGGGTCGGACGTCTGTCAGTCGCCATGGCGACCGTATGGGACGACTAATCGGGATGAAACCCAGATCCATCCCATAACTGTCTGACAGACAAACATAAAATACAAGCTGAAGAACCGGTTCCCTGGTGTTTCCTTTTTAAATCTAACAAGTCACTGCAAGTTTGGTTGGTACGAACTGAGGTGACTCGGCAGCAATTGAATCATGTCTTGAGCAAACGTGTCGGTACTTTCGGAGTCTTGAGTCGAGTCACCGGAGTGGGCGTTTCCCGGTGACGTAGGCGGTCGCGCCTCCCTCCTTCAACGCTCCCGGGTGCCGCGACTCTGTTCCCACGTTTCCGTGTTGGTTTCCACGTTGGTACATCTGATCACGTTTACAACGTTAACTGATGTTTAAAGCAAACTGGGATGAGGAGCGGTTGTTCGGCCGCCGTCACCTTTAGTGTCGACAATACAAACATGAAAAACGAGAATAAAGATGCACCAACGCTGCACGTGGACATAAGAAAACCTGCACGAAACCGACACAGAGCACGGCCACGCCCACAACGCAATGTGGTCGACAACCACGGAACGGTTTTCTTTCATGGCTCCTCCACAGTCAGAGGAAACGCCACCAGATAACTGACTATTCCTGAACCAGGCATCCGCCTTCAATGTCACCTACATGCGCGCGCGGCTTTGAACATTCTGTGTATGGATTTACCATGAAATCCACTCACCTTTTGTGCACGAGGCCCCAGGTGAGGTTGTAAGACGTCACGGATAAGTGAAGGCAGCGAGATCTTCACCTTCAACGTTTGTTGGTTCAGATCTCACACGTCGACGCTCTGATGACAAACCTGCAGATGCAGGACCATGAAGACCAGTTTCAGTTCCTCCCGAAGATCTCCGTCCACACGCTGCGTGTTGCTCTGTTCTTGGACACGTCGCCCCTTCAGATGAGGTTCTGCTGTGTGTTACTGTGTAAAAACGCATTTCCACATTAAATGTGAGCCTTTCACCACCGCCTGACTCTGCACTACTTTTTTCTGGTCTTTAATACACTTTGGGTCACTATTTACCAAATCAGATGACAATCCGGACTCGAGAGAAGTTGGAACAGGGTGTGGAAATGAATACAAAGCTGAACGTGCTGATTTACTAATCTCAAAAACACATTTTATTCATGGAAAACATAGAAAATTTAATTACAATCTTAAATAATAATAAAAGAACTGGGTTTGCCGCTGTTACGCCTTGATTTTTCACCCTGGACGTTAGTTTTTGTAGTTAAGCTGTTTCAGGACTTTAAACCAGATGCTAAATACTCTTCAAACGTCTTCTCCCAGACCCGTGAGTCCTGCACCACCCGTTTGTACCTTCTATATCTGTGAAGCTGCATTTGAACTCACTGCAAATGAGCTTAAAAACACATCAAGTTCCCAAACAGCTGCATCGGTGCTCTACTTTTTTTTGGGAACTCTTGTGGATCTAAAGCATCCAGAGTTGTGCTTTTTGCTGCCGTCGACAGTTTTCCTTCACTGTTTGTCTTTAACTCGTCTACACCCGCAGATATCCGGTCGGTCCGGTCCGGTCCGGTCCGGTCCCGGTGCTGCGGGCTGTGTCGACCCGCTGAGGGGAAACAGATTTCACGACGTTGGGTTAACAGTGTTTTTTCTTTTCTTTTTAATGCTATGATTCATTATAAATGAAACCAACATTTATTCTGTTGATTTGTTAATTTATTTATCTAAATGCACGTTGATGAAGACGAGGTTTCACGTCACTTAAGTAGAAAAACAAACCACTAACCTCTGGGTGACGTGACGTGACACGTGTCCAGTGATTGACAGCCTGTGGTGCACATCAGGTCGCCATGGAAACCGTGAACCGACAGTCAGAGCTCCCGGGCTCCAACTCGGAACCCGTCACCATGGAAACCTCTAACTGTCCTCTGAAAGTCCCAACTAGTCAGCGGCTTCTGACTCACAGACGTTTACGGGTTTACCTGCGCTAGAATCCAGCAATGCTGTAAAATATTAACTTTAACGGTTTGTTTTCTTCGCCTTTTTGTTTGTTTTGTTTGTTTTACATCTTACAAAAACAAGAAAGAATAAAACAACCCCGAAGCGGCCTTGTAGGTGTGAGCCGCGGCTCCAGGGACATGGCCCCGCTGGCTCAGGTGAGCCGCTGGAGCAACAGGTGAACTGCTCAACCAGGCGGTGACGTCAAGGGATGGGCAGGTCACGTGGTCCAGTCCACGGGAAACCTATGGTTTTACGTTTCTGAAATGGGAGAGAGCAGGAGCAAAGAAAGCTACGCCAACAAGGTAAGCAGGTTCTGTTTACGCCCGCTGCTGAACCCACGAGGCGACACATAAACACGGAGTCCGTCGTCTTTGTGGGAATTTACAAAGTTTTCCAGCCGTTGACGCGACGCTGCGTCAGTTCGCGGCCACTGCGAAAGTTTGCTGCTCCGTCTGCGATTTTCACCGGATAAAGTGAGCAAAACGAGCTGATTTAAGTCATAAACACGCACAATTAATCCTAAACGAGTTAAAAAGCGGTATTTGCTCAAGAAGCCAAACTGAAGATGACGGTGAGCGGTTTTCCCAGACTGCCGCCTCCTCGCGGCTGTCCAGGCCTCCTTCACTGCTCACCGTTTTCTCGTGTTTTTCTTCTTTTTTGTCCGTTTTTCATTGTTATTACGACAGCAATAACTTCCTAATAACGGCTGTTGGACTGAAACTGGAGGTAAAATCCATCCAAAAGTAATAAAGTTTACAGCCCCCCGTGATGCGTTCAAGTACGGGAATACCAGATTATATGAGGTGTGGAGTTTTCATATATATAAATATATAAAGTGTTATGTGGTTATTCTTTGTTGTGACGATGCTTCTTGGCGATAATCTTCTGTAAATTCAGCACTATTTATTGTAAGACTCGGCAGTGTTTAAAAGTTGCCAACTGTCGATTGTTTTGTACATGACATTATTGTATAAATAAGCCAAACTAATCAAATGAGTTATTGATTGTAGATGGAGCTCAGGGCCAGACGTTTGTTGAATGTCCTCATCATTCAGCCACTTCTGTCAGGACACTGGAGAGATGAAATCATCAGTCAGCTGTAAATAAACTAACTCGGACCGTCAGGCCTCAGTTGACCTGTCAGTAAACTCCACTCCTCAATTAGGAAATGGAATAAAATTCCATTAAAACTCCATTGCTCATCGTGTCTGCTTTCCTGACGTCTGTATTAGAACTACCCAGGTACATTTTTTTTTTTTTTTTTTTTTGCATAAACACCATAAAACAGATGAGAGTGCAGCACCTCCCTGTGTTTTTCTGTTCAGCTGAAAGTTCCAGATGTCTGAGAAGTGTTCCCTGTGGGACTGATACCCAGCAGCCACTGGCTCATCTGCGTTAAAGGGGCGGGTTTTCTGGGAGGTCAGTCACATTTACTGCAAAGCCAACTCTTTCACCAGCATTTTAACTCCACTGCAGACGTTTTGGATGTTATCTTCTGCAGCATCGGACACCTCAAGTCTGTCCCATTACATCATACCTGCTCCAGCCATGTAGACTGTATTGTACCTGGTATCTGACTGGTGCATCTTTAGTACAAAACCAGCAGACTTGTGGAACAATGTCCTGGAGTCAGATGAGAACAAAGTGGAGTTGTTTGGTCTCAGTGCCCAGCGTCATGTTTGGAGAAACTAAAGCCAGCATTTCAGCAGAAGTACCTCATATCTACTGTCAAGCACGGTGGTGGAGGAATGATGATACGGGGCTTTTCTGCTGCTGCAAGACCTGGATACAAACCCCTCTGCACACCAGAGTATTTAGGTGGTAGATGTGAAGACATGTGTCTGGTAGATGAAGCTTTTCTGAAATTGGGGCATGAAAAAGGACAAACAGCAGCAACTCTGGAAAACTAAAGAATCAAAGTCCAGAACACAAACTGGCTGTAATGCTGTGGCTGGACCTTAAGAGAGCTTTATATAAATACATACTTGCAAACTTCAATAAAATGAGGCAACATTGGGAACAAAGTGGACCCAGATTCCACCACAGTCGTCTCAGAGACGGTTACAGGCAGATTAAAAGCGTTTAATTCAGGTTATTGCTGATAAACGTGGCTCTACAAGCTGCTGAATTATGAATGGATTTCATGCTTCTGTAACTGAGCTGTGATGGGTAAAGAGAGTTTATGAAGGGTTTCTGCACGACTGTGAACGATAACTAGGTCCAAAACAGGCGCATAAACGTAAAATGTACAAGCTGCTAAAACCCCAGCAACAGAAGTGGCTGTGTGAGCGCTGCATCACATGTGTCTTTTGTATTTTAAAATAGAGAACAGCTGTTGTTTGTTGTGGCAGCTCGAGGAAGCAGTTTAGTTGCAGTTTTAGCAGCTGGAGCATGTCGTTAAATCCTCACGCCTCCATATCTGTGTTTCTCTGCAGGTGATTCCTCCACACGCTCTGTGTTCATACAAGGTTTGCATTCTGACCTGCAAGCCAATGTAAGTCGTGTTGAGTGACTGCTGTGAACGAGGTATTCAAGCACAGTTCCTACTTCTTTTTATTAACCTTCCCCAGATCAATGCGAAGAACGGGGCTGATTGGTTGTCAAGAGTGTGTTTTTGTGCTGCAGCGAGTCGAGCATTTCTGGACGCAAACGCAGCGATGACCACATTGGGTTGCAGCACAACAATGCATTCTTGACTCTGCTTGCATGGAGGATGCAGGAATAACATTTCCCTCCTGAGGGCTTGGATGAGGAGGGTTTCTGCATGTTCTGGGTGGTTTCTGTCTTAGTTCCTCCTGGATATTTGCATGAATGTTTGGTGTTTAGTCTGGGATTTGTCTTCATCCTTTGGCCTTTCCTTCCCGTTCTTCATGTTTGTTTGTTCTTTTATTAATTAAAGTCCTGACTGTCGGTGGAGGATTTGTTAATAGATGAGACACAAATCACCTAAAAGTCTAAAGGACCAACTGTTCACTGACCTGCTCATGGATCGATAGGTGTTAAAGAAACCAGAGAGGACCAGGTTGGAGGCAGTGAGGGGCAGAAGAAGAGTCCACAACCACGATGTTCACTGTGCAATAGTTGAACTTTAGATTCTACTTTATACTACTTTAAAAGTGATGGTTGGTTATAACTGCGATGGGCTGGCGACCCGAGAGCAAAAGACCAAAGGACCACGACACTTCGCCCAGGATCCAATCCAGACCAGCCCAAAACCAGACACAGAAGTCTGTTTCTACAATTAACAGCACAATAAGTCATATCATGATCAAAATAGGTTTTATTCTTAGCTCAGAGGTCAAGACGGTGCTGTGTAGCGACAATTTAAAACACTGTCCGTAGTCATCCAAGAGTTTTTTTATTGTGCATTTGTGGCTTAATATAATTTAACCAGATGTGGTGCAAAATTGTTTTTGGACATTTATCGCGGAGGTCAGTGGACCTTGACTCCGTTTTGGAGGCTGCCCCCAGTGGTCAGTAGAGGAACTGCATGTTTATTTACTCCCAAGTTTACGTCAGAAACCCTTCTGATTGAGACTGGGCATCGCAAAGATTTTAATGGACTAAAAATAAAGAATTAGACCAATAAAAGCCGTCCCTACATCCCCACAGTCACCATATGGGCCTGTTGCAGTTATTACTTAATTATCTTAACTCGCCTAAAAAAGAACTTAACTGCGAGAAATCACTTAAACTCATATAATGAATGTACCTTCTAGCTGCTGAGATATATTCGTTCTAAGTTAGGTTCTTTTTCAAGTAGGAAGGGTTTTAACAATATTTTCCATGTTTCAGCAAATATCTTCTGATTTCATGCTGATTTCAGGGACCGTCACCATCCTCATGTCCAATGGAGGAGGCTTTTACGGACGCACTGAGCGTGTCCGCCAGGCGCCGCACTATGACCAGGTTCCCCAGGGTTCCTTACCCCGAGCAGACTCCTGCGACCTGCATCCCCTGAGAGAGGAGAGAGCCCCCTATCTGGCTCGGAGCGCCGACCCTCTCCCTCCTCCACCTCTGCCCGACCAGCCTCCTGTCGGCCCCGAGTTTGACCCCAGCGGCAGCGAGGACGACGCAGACCCCGATACGGACCCTGCCATCGACATCAAGCCAGTCCACCGCTTCATCCCCGACTCCTGGAAGAACTTTTTCAGAAGGAGCAACGGCAGCAGCAAGAAGTCGTGGTCCATGCCTGCATCTTCATATAACAACAGCAGCACCACCGGGGGCGTGCCCTGCTCGCCCCCACACTCCCCCTCCCTCCCCGGATCCCACCGGGATCCCTATGGCGGCTCGGGCGGCAGCTACAACTCCAGTAAGGAGCTACTGGGCAGACAGGACACCCATGGGTCCATCTCAGGGGGCACTCATCGCACAGGTCTGACTTACAGCGAGCGGGTGGAGGAGTACCACCAGCGCTACGCCTTCATGAAGTCGTGGGCGGGTCTGCTGAGGATTCTGGGCTGCGTGGAGCTGCTGCTGGGAGCAGCTGTGTTCGCCTGCATCTGCGCTTACATCCACAAAGACAACGAGTGGTTCAACATGTTTGGATACTCGTCTCCGGGAGGAGCGTACGGTTCAGGCTACTACGGTTCCGGAACCAGCGGGACTTATTACACCGGCCCCAAAACCCCGTTTGTGTTGGTGGTGGCGGCACTGGCCTGGTTGGTGACTGTGATCGTACTGGTGCTGGGGATGACCATGTACTACCGCACCATCCTGCTGGACTCCAACTGGTGGCCTCTGACCGAGTTTATCATCAACCTGGCCTTGGCGGTGCTCTACATGGTAGCAGGTAGGTGACTAACCCGCCGATCCCAGCAGACCTGGTACCAGGTCCAGAAGGTGATGCTATAAATATCTTGTCCAAAAGGCTACTGGAACACCCCCGAGACAGTCCACCAAAATGACATAGGATGCTGGGATTGTTTCTGAACCTCTCCTGAAACGCTCTGGTGAAGTAAAATCTGGACCGACGAATCCAGAGCGGCACAGCTGGACGTCAGCAAATGAACGTTTGATTTTAGTCGGTTTGAGTCATCGTTACATCTCGTTTGTTTTCCGTTCACCAGGCATCATCTATGTCCAGGACACGACCCGTGGAGGGCTGTGCTACTACCCGGTCTTCAACAACGGCATCAACGGCGTGTTCTGCAAAACGGAGGCGGGCCAGACTGCCGCCATCATCTTCCTGTTTGTCACCACTCTGGTGTATCTCATCGGAGCCATCGTGTGTCTGAAGCTGTGGAGGCACGAAGCTACTCGCAGGTACCAGGAGAGGCACGGCCAGGAGGTGAGCGCTCACCGACGTCACCGACGACGTGTTAATCTCTGCTGATGTTCCTCACACTCAGTTACAAGTCCTCCATAAGCTTTAAAGATCCTTCCAGTACAAATGTGCTTTTACTGGAGCTGCGACAGCAGGCCTCCGACTCTGCACACGATCCTGCAGGTGTGGAGCGGTGAGAGGCGGAGCCAGTGCTGGCAGCGAACGGTGCACACAGTCTGGTTTAACCCTTTAAGACCCAAAGCTCTCTGAATCCTCAATCTGTGTACCACAGCCACCCGGTACCCGGTACCAGGGAAAAGTTCTCCCGGGAGCTTCAGTCATTCTTGCTGCTCTGTCCTAAAATGTTAACTTAGGGGGCGGTACCTACATGACTGACAGCAAGTCTAAGCACGCCCACAAATCGTGCGACTTCTTCATGTCATCATGTTGTACTGAGGCCACTATGTTGCTCACTGCCGCCACACGTGGCAGAAACCGGTATTACAGGACTGGACGGCCTGCAGCTCGTTATTTAGCTGCAGATATGTCATCATTTTTGTGACATGACTGCACTTATTCCTTCGCACTCTCTTGCTGTTTCTAGGTTATTTTGGGATATTTTAACCTGCAATCTTACACATTACTCTTAAACACCAGTCTTTCAGTGCAGTCGGCAGCGACATGACTAAATCATAAAAAAAAAAAGACTCGTAACTGGATTTAAACACAAAACACAAGAGAGTCTTGATTAAGACAACACAATATGTGTCTTATATTTGTGTTGAAACAATATTCTTTCTGCTGCTGGGGTCAAACACAAAGACAAATGTTGGTTTAGATGTTGTTGAATAACCATGTTTGTAAAAACGGGTGATTATTAATCGACTGGTCTGCTTACTCTCTTATCTTCTGTAAGACGCAGCAGAGCTTCAGCTGACTTTCACTGGAGACACTAAAAGTTTATGGAGTGAAACTGAACGTTTGCTTTCTTGAGCTGATAACGAGCTGTAAGCGCAATAAAACCAAAGCACAGTTTCAGCGTCGTGGAAGCGACTTCAACTGAACCAGCCGATCCCCTCCAACGCTGCTTTGATTACATAACCACATTGTGTTTATCTGATTAGCATAAATGAAGAGAACAACATGAAATATCGTAGTGAGTAATGTCTCCTCTTAATCCAGTGTGAAAACATCTGGATGAAGACCTGGAGAACACCTGCACCTGAATGACAGAAGTGTGTCTGAATATGTTTGAAAAAGGCAACAAGCAGCTAGATGACACCTTCACGGTGTAACTTGTTTTGTGTGAAGAGACATGACTGTGCTCAGGTTCTCGTGAGAACATTCGGCGCCTGTTGAGGAGTCTTATTGTCATGTTTTGCACGTGCAGATGCAGCCCTCTGAGATGCACGTCGTACGGCCAGCGGTAAGATTGGCACTGTTAAAAGCATTAAAGCCTTTTTTATCTTTGATATGTTGCACATTCGTCATGGTTTCTGTTCCAGATGGTCCCGGTTTCTGCTCCGGCTCCCAGGTCTCCAGAGCTGGTCCTTCCCATCCAAGCTGCACCAAAAGCAGCTCCTACAAAGGTTGTACAGGGAACCATACCATCAGGACACATCCCAAAACCGGTCATTGTGCCTGACTACATCGCGTAAGTGCTGCTCATAACGCAGAAGAGTGGAAGTGAAACTGTAGAAGAGCCTGAGCTCCTCTAGTCCACGTCTCCTCTAAAGCTTTTGACCAGAATATGTTTGAGTTGTTGCTCAGATCACACCGTTGACCTGCTCTTAAAGCTTGGATCAGGCTGTTTTGTTCCCTCAGCCTTTGTTTTGTCAACTTTCCGAGCGTACAGAACATACGCGGAATGATCGGGAAGCTTGAATTGTATCTAAATGTTCTCTGGTGGGTCACAAGATCCTGATCCAGAACCACGACGGAGCTCGAAGCTCCTGAATGACTGTTTAAGCTTTGACATGTGGCTCTCCATCTCCCTCGTGCAGTAAATACCCGACGATCCGGACCAATGAGGAGCGGGACCAGTACCGAGCTGTGTTCAACGACCAGTACGCAGAATACAAAGATCTGCACTCGGAGGTGCAAGCCACCCTCAAGAGGTTCGACGAGATGGACGCCATGATGCGAAGTCTGCCGCAGCACCCGACCAACCAGACGGTGACCTGTCACACACCTTTGCCGACTGTTCTCTGAATGATCCCTGTGTTTACGCGTGTTTTTGGCGGCATCAGGTTTTTACAAAGCGGCACATTGAAAGTGGCTTCCTGCGTATCCAGGACCACCCACATGAGCGATTTACGATGGCGTCGCAACGAGAGGCAGCTTCACGGAGTCTCCGTTTCAGCTTGTCTCAACAGTACTGACTTCAAACAACTCCAGTTTTTAAATCGTGATTATCGGCCAAGTAAAACCACTGACTTACGACCGGGCTTATCGCCGCCACGTTTGGTGCGCGTTCGGGGCAGGAAGTAGCGGTCAAAACGGCCTGTACTCAGGACAGCGCTCGCTAGAAAAAGAGAGAAAAAATAAAACATGACACCCCCGTTCCTGTTGGTGGACAAATCACATCCACCAATCAAAAGAGGTTATGACGGCGCGCAGCTTCGGCTGCTGAGGACGAGAGCAGCGTTGAGGCAGTAAGAGACGGAGAGGGTCGCTGGGACGCTGCCTCCGGCTGGATAAAAGGAGGGAACGCGTCCGGGATGTGAGTTATCTTATTTTGACTGCATAAAAACGTGCGGGCCATGGCCTCCTTCTTAATGTAAAACGTAAATACAACTTTTGTTTTTTGTAAAATTTCAAAAACTTATGCACTTAGCAATTTATAATTTAATTCTGAGCTATGAAAATGGTAAAAATGGCCACTTATTCCCAAGACTCCGGAGGGTTAAGGACGTTTGAGAGGAAAAGCTTCGTGTGTAGCGGCGGATTTTACTGCTGCAGTCACGGGAAAATGACTTTTATGACCACACGATTAAACCATCTAGTTAGTTTTGGATCTCACAGTGAAGGAAATGAAACTCCTGATCAGCAAGACACATTTGTTTGTGACATAATTTACTAAGAAAACTAAACCAAAACGTAGAAGCAGGATGTGAAAATCTAAGTCCAGACGGCCACGCCCTCAGCAGCTACTCGGACTCCTGGTTGGGATTTCCATCCCTACACGGATGTCGTACCTGCCCGCTACGCGGCTGCAGTGTTTGTGCTTCTTTCACACATTTATCGTCACCTGCGGAACGTTTTTGGTTGCAGATCTGGAATGTTCTTCTGTGTTATTTGAAACTTCCTGTTTGCACTTCCTGCTCCCGCTGCAGCTTCCCTCCCCAGATTCCTTATCTGCTCCGCTCAGACGACCGTTTGTTTATTTTTTTACAGCGTCACTGCAGCTGATTGTGACGCCGAGTTTCAGTCTGACTTCAACACTTCCCGTTTCTCTGTTTGTAGGAGGCGGATCGCATCAGCAGGATCCTGCAGGAATACCAGAGGAAGAAAAATGTGAGCTCAAAACATGTTTGCTTCAGTTTCTAGTGGTGTCACATTCCATTTCTGTTGCTTTGAACTGTTGACATGTGGCTGATTTTTGTATTTAAAGACGTTTAAAGCAAATCAATGCACCTTCAGCCTGCTTAAAGAAAATACGAGGCTTCGTGCTGAACCCCACAGACTGGACCTGCATGAAGCCCCAACCACATGGAATGTGGCCTTTAGTGTCATAACAATAAACTTAATCTAAAGGACTGGACAAACCCTCTGTGATGTCACCTGCAGTTTTCTGAACTGTGGTTCTGAAGCCCCTCTTTCCTCTTATTGACTCTTATTTTGTGGACACAGACGCCTGCTGGTCAACCAGGTCTGGTGGCCTGGCGAGCAGCAGGCCGCCGACTGAGGTGGGCCACGATCGGCTACCGCTGGCTGGTAGCTCCGGTTAGTCAAGGGGGAAGGGTCCTGAAATTAATCATGATGAAGGTCGTTGGGCGTGTGGACACACAGCTGACGTCCTCTGGTTGACCCCAACCAGCAGCCTTCAACCAGTGGTGAAGACACATGCTTCAAGTTTAGCTAAGCCTGACCAAACCTTTTTAGACCAACCCGGGACCTCCCAGACCAACCCGGGACCTCCCAGACCAACCCGGGACCTCCCAGACCAACCGGGACCTCCCAGACCAACTGGGACCTCCCAGACCAACCCTTGACCTCCCAGACAAACCCGAGACCTCCCAGACTAACCCGGGACCTCCCAGACCAACCGGGACCTCCCAGACCAACCCGGGACCTCCCAGACCAACCCGGGACCTCCCAGACCAACCCGGGACCTCCCAGACCAACCGGGACCTCCCAGACCAACCGGGACCTCCCAGACCAACTGGGACCTCCCAGACCTCCCAGACCAACCCTTGACCTCCCAGACTAACCCGGGACCTCCCAGACCAACCCGGGACCTCCCAGACCAACCCGGGACCTCCCAGACCAACCCGGGACCTCCCAGACCAACCGGGACCTCCCAGACCAACAGGGACCTCCCAGACCAACCGGGACCTCCCAGACCAACCCGAGACCTCCCAGACAAACCCGAGACCTCCCAGACTAACCCGGGACCTCCCAGACCAACCGGGACCTCCCAGACCAACCCGGGACCTCCCAGACAAACCCGAGACCTCCCAGACAAACCCGAGACCTCCCAGACCAACCCGGGACCTCCCAGACCAACCCGGGACCTCCCAGACCAACCCGAGACCTCCCAGACTAACCCGGGACCTCCCAGACCAACCGGGACCTCCCAGACCAACCGGGACCTCCCAGACCAACCCGGGACCTCCCAGACAAACCCGAGACCTCCCAGACCAACCCGGGACCTCCCAGACCAACCCGGGACCTCCCAGACAGACCCGGGACCTCCCAGACAGACCCGGGACCTCCCAGACAGACCCGGGACCTCCCAGACAGACCCGGGACCTCCCAGACAGACCCGGGACCTCCCAGACCAACCGGGACCTCCCAGACCAACCGGGACCTCCCAGACCAACCCGGGACCTCCCAGACCAACCCGGGACTTCCCAGACCTCCCAGACCAACCGGGACCTCCCAGACCAACCCGGGACCTCCCAGACAAACCCGAGACCTCCCAGACCAACCCGGGACCTCCCAGACCAACCCGGGACCTCCCAGACCAACCCGGGACCTCCCAGACCAACCCGGGACCTCCCAGACCAACCCGAGACCTCCCAGACTAACCCGGGACCTCCCAGACCAACCCGGGACCTCCCAGACCAACCCGGGACCTCCCAGACCAACTCGGGACCTCCCAGACCAACCGGGACCTCCCAGACCAACCCGGGACCTCCCAGACAAACCCGAGACCTCCCAGACAAACCCGAGACCTCCCAGACCAACCCGGGACCTCCCAGACCAACCCGGGACCTCCCAGACCAACCCGAGACCTCCCAGACCAACCGGGACCTCCCAGACCAACCGGGACCTCCCAGACCAACCGGGACCTCCCAGACCAACCCGGGACCTCCCAGACCAACCCGGGACTTCCCAGACCTCCCAGACCAACCGGGACCTCCCAGACCAACCCGGGACCTCCCAGACCAGCCGGGACCTCCCAGACCAACCCGGGACCTCCCAGACCTCCCAGACCAACCGGGACCTCCCAGACCAACCCGGGACCTCCCAGACCAACCCGGGACCTCCCAGACCAACCCGGGACCTCCCAGACCAACCGGGACCTCCCAGACCAACTGGGACCTCCCAGACCAACCCTTGACCTCCCAGACAAACCCGAGACCTCCCAGACTAACCCGGGACCTCCCAGACCAACCGGGACCTCCCAGACCAACCCGGGACCTCCCAGACCAACCCGGGACCTCCCAGACCAACCCGGGACCTCCCAGACCAACCGGGAACCTCCCAGACCAACCGGGACCTCCCAGACCAACTGGGACCTCCCAGACCTCCCAGACCAACCCTTGACCTCCCAGACTAACCCGGGACCTCCCAGACCACCCGGGACCTCCCAGACCAACCCGGGACCTCCCAGACCAACCCGGGACCTCCCAGACCAACCCGGGACCTCCCAGACCAACCGGGACCTCCCAGACCAACCGGGACCTCCCAGACCAACCCGAGACCTCCCAGACAAACCCGAGACCTCCCAGACCAACCCGGGACCTCCCAGACCAACCCGGGACCTCCCAGACCAACCCGAGACCTCCCAGACTAACCCGGGACCTCCCAGACCAACCGGGACCTCCCAGACCAACCGGGACCTCCCAGACCAACCCGGGACCTCCCAGACAAACCCGAGACCTCCCAGACCAACCCGGGACCTCCCAGACCGACCCGGGACCTCCCAGACAGACCCGGGACCTCCCAGACAGACCCGGGACCTCCCAGACAGACCCGGGACCTCCCAGACAGACCCGGGACCTCCCAGACAGACCCGGGACCTCCCAGACCAACCGGGACCTCCCAGACCAACCCGAGACCTCCCAGACCAACCGGGACCTCCCAGACCAACCCGGGACCTCCCAGACCAACCCGGGACTTCCCAGACCTCCCAGACCAACCGGGACCTCCCAGACCAACCCGGGACCTCCCAGACAAACCCGAGACCTCCCAGACCAACCCGGGACCTCCCAGACCAACCCGGGACCTCCCAGACCAACCCGGGACCTCCCAGACCAACCCGAGACCTCCCAGACTAACCCGGGACCTCCCAGACCAACCCGGGACCTCCCAGACCAACCCGGGACCTCCCAGACCAACCGGGACCTCCCAGACCAACCCGGGACCTCCCAGACAAACCCGAGACCTCCCAGACAAACCCGAGACCTCCCAGACCAACCCGGGACCTCCCAGACCAACCCGGGACCTCCCAGACCAACCCGAGACCTCCCAGACTAACCCGGGACCTCCCAGACCAACCGGGACCTCCCAGACCAACCGGGACCTCCCAGACCAACCCGGGACCTCCCAGACAAACCCGAGACCTCCCAGACCAACCCGGGACCTCCCAGACCAACCCGGGACCTCCCAGACCGACCCGGGACCTCCCAGACAGACCCGGGACCTCCCAGACAGACCCGGGACCTCCCAGACAGACCCGGGACCTCCCAGACAGACCCGGGACCTCCCAGACTGACCCGGGACCTCCCAGACCAACCGGGACCTCCCAGACCAACCCGAGACCTCCCAGACCAACCGGGACCTCCCAGACCAACCCGGGACCTCCCAGACCAACCCGGGACTTCCCAGACCTCCCAGACCAACCGGGACCTCCCAGACCAACCCGGGACCTCCCAGACCAACCCGGGACTTCCCAGACCTCCCAGACCAACCGGGACCTCCCAGACCAACCCGGGACCTCCCAGACAAACCCGAGACCTCCCAGACCAACCCGGGACCTCCCAGACCAACCCGGGACCTCCCAGACCAACCCGAGACCTCCCAGACTAACCCGGGACCTCCCAGACCAACCCGGGACCTCCCAGACCAACCCGGGACCTCCCAGACCAACCCGGGACCTCCCAGACCAACCCGGGACCTCCCAGACCAACCCGGGACCTCCCAGACAAACCCGAGACATCCCAGACAAACCCGAGACATCCCAGACCAACCCGAGACATCCCAGACTAACCCGAGACCTCCCAGACCAACCCGGGACCTCCCAGACAAACCCGAGACCTCCCAGACCAACCGGGACCTCCCAGACCAACCCGGGACCTCCCAGACCAGCCGGGACCTCCCAGACCTCCCAGACCAACCGAGACCTCCCAGACCAGCCGGGACCTCCCAGACCAACCCGGGACCTCCCAGACCTCCCAGACCAACCGGGACCTCCCAGACCAACCGGGACCTCCCAGACCAACCCGGGACCTCCCAGACCAACCCGGGACCTCCCAGACCAGCCGGGACCTCCCAGACCAACCCGGGACCTCCCAGACCTCCCAGACCAACCGGGACCTCCCAGACCAACCCGGGACCTCCCAGACCAGCCGGGACCTCCCAGACAAACCCGAGACCTCCCAGAGCAACCGGGACCTCCCAGACCAACCGGGACCTCCCAGACCTCCCAGACCAACCCGGGACCTCCCAGACCAACCGGGACCTCCCAGACCAACCGGGACCTTCCAGACCTCCCAGACCAACCGGGACCTCCCAGACCAACCGGGACCTCCCAGACCAACCCGGGACCTCCCAGACCAACCGGGACCTCCCAGATCAACCCGGGACCTCCCAGACAAACCCGAGACCTCCCAGACTAACCCGGGACCTCCCAGACCAACCCGGGACCTCCCAGACCAACCCGGGACCTCCCAGACCAACCCGGGACCTCCCAGACCTCCCAGATCAACCCGGGACCTCCCAGACCAACCCGGGACCTCCCAGACCTCCCAGACCAACCCGGGACCTCCCAGACCAACCCGGGACCTCCCAGACCAACCAGGGACCAACCGGGACCTCCCAGATCAACCGGGACCTCCCAGACCAACCGGGACCTCCCAGACCAACCGGGACCTCCTTCTGATGAGTAAAAGAGCCAACGGAAGCAGCGGCGTCCTTCAGCTGGTCAGCACACCCAAATGTGACAACCAAGTTAATGTCCAGCCAGTTCTTCAAATCACTGAAGCAGTTTAATAACGACTGCAGAGAATCTGAATTACTCGATTTTATTGAAATATTTGGATGTCATCTGCAAAACAATGACAGAACTTATTGTATTTCCTAAAATCTCACCAGAAGAGAGGCATTTACAAGGGTGAGATTAAGGAGCCCCAGAAGGATCCTTGAGGTACCCCACAAGAGACAAAGACCACAGAAGAAGAAAACTCGTCGAAGTGTCCCGTCAGTTAAAAAGGACCTGAACCAATGAAGGACTGAACCTTTAACGCCTTCACACGGTTCTTGGGTTGGGCTTCGGGGGGTTCGGTTGGGGCTAGACGGACTCAAAAGAGAATAAAATGTTAAATCTCCACTCTTGTTACAGGACCCAACTTTCCTGGAGAAGAAGGAGCGCTGCGAGTACCTGAAGAGCAAACTGTCGCACATCAAACAGAAGATCCAGGAGTACGACAAGGTCATTGAGTGGAATGACGGATACAGCTAAACCGGAGCAGAACCACGATCCAGACGAGGAACGGCGACGGGAAAAGGACGTGGACGAAACCCGGTCAAGAACCAAAACGGGGTTTTCCAGCTACTGCTGCTTTCTGCTCTGTTGAATCTCAGTGGTGGAATCAAAAGGGCCAGAGTTTGCTCCGTTAGACATTTTGCTGCTTCTTTTTACCAAAGACAAGACGATCGAAACAGTTTTAATTTCTGCAGCAGCTCAACGTGGATCAGAGACTGAAAACAAGGGAACCTAATCCGACAGCTTCATGACCTGCTAGTCTGGAGCTCATTTATCGTTTCAAATAGTTTTAGGTGATAAATGTGTCCCGTTATCATCTCCACGCTTGACCTCGACTTGTTTGAAGAAGCTGGGATGTCAGTCCTGTTGACCTTTTACAGGTTTCATGGAGAGGGATTAAACCCAGTCTTGTAACCTTGTTGGGAATATTTTATTCCTGAAAACAAGACCCAATGAAACCCAGCGCATCATCTCAGGTTACGTTGGAGAACACATTTTTAACAGATTTTCATGCATTTCAATTATTGTTCCTTTCCGTTCTTCCTGCTGTTGCGCTTATATTTGGTCCAAAAGTCCACCCAAACACCAGAACCCAACCAGTCCGCGGTCCAGACCACCTGGATCTACGTACGTCCTCATGTTCGCACGCCAGCCACAGGGGACGGCTGGTGTCCAGGTTGTGTGACCTCAATTCATCGTCCTGTTTAGAGACCTTTCGACCATCTGCGCTCACGGTTAACTCACGAAGGATCCTGGAGTGAAGCAGCGCGAAGAACGTTTGTTCACGTTAAAACATCAGTTGGTGTGATTTTGAAGGGATATTTGATTACTTTCAGGAAGCGTCCAGCAGCAGCCATTGCTCGTCCCTGTTTCATTTTACGCTGCATGTCGCACAAAAACATCAGTGAAGTGAGCTCACAAGGCTACAGTGGAGGTCACGGCGGAGGAGGCCGAGGTGTTCTGGAAATGATAACCGAGGAGACGGGGCGAGTGACAGCGAGCAAAAGACCCAATAAAAAGAAAGTCTTGGACATGGTGGTAAATCGTTATTGCTGCACCTGCAGGAGGAGCTGCTGAGCTGAACGGTTCCCTTGTTCACCTGCAGGAGGAGCTGCTGAGCTGAACGGTTCCCTTGTTCACCTGCAGGAGGAGCTGCTGAGCTGAACGGTTACCTTGTTCACCTGCAGGAGGAGCTGCTGAGCTGAACGGTTCCCTTGTTCACCTGCAGGAGGAGCTGCTGAGTTCAACGGTTCCTTTGTTCACCTGCAGGAGGAGCTGCTGAGTTCAACGGTTCCCTTGTTCACCTGCAGGAGGAGCTGCTGAGTTCAACGGTTCCTTTGTTCACCTGCAGGAGGAGCTGCTGAGTTCAACGGTTCCTTTGTTCACCTGCAGGAGGAGCTGCTGAGCTGAACGGTTCCCTTGTTCACCTGCAGGAGGAGCTGCTGAGTTCAACGGTTCCTTTGTTCACCTGCAGGAGGAGCTGCTGAGTTCAACGGTTCCTTTGTTCACCTGCAGGAGGAGCTGCTGAGTTCAACGGTTCCCTTGTTCACCTGCAGGAGGAGCTGCTGAGTTCAACGGTTCCTTTGTTCACCTGCAGGAGGAGCTGCTGAGCTGAACGGTTCCCTTGTTCACCTGCAGGAGGAGCTGCTGAGTTCAACGGTTCCTTTGTTCACCTGCAGGAGGAGCTGCTGAGCTGAACGGTTCCCTTGTTCACCTGCAGGAGGAGCTGCTGAGCTGAACGGTTACCTTGTTCACCTGCAGGAGGAGCTGCTGAGTTCAACGGTTCCTTTGTTCACCTGCAGGAGGAGCTGCTGAGTTCAACGGTTCCTTTGTTCACCTGCAGGAGGAGCTGCTGAGTTCAACGGTTCCCTTGTTCACCTGCAGGAGGAGCTGCTGAGTTCAACGGTTCCTTTGTTCACCTGCAGGAGGAGCTGCTGAGCTGAACGGTTCCTTTGTTCACCTGCAGGAGGAGCTGCTGAGTTCAACGGTTCCTTTGTTCACCTGCAGGAGGAGCTGCTGAGTTCAACGGTTCCTTTGTTCACCTGCAGGAGGAGCTGCTGAGCTGAACGGTTCCCTTGTTCACCTGCAGGAGGAGCTGCTGAGTTCAACGGTTCCTTTGTTCACCTGCAGGAGGAGCTGCTGAGCTGAACGGTTCCCTTGTTCACCTGCAGGAGGAGCTGCTGAATTCAACGGTTCCTTTGTTCACCTGCAGGAGGAGCTGCTGAGCTGAACGGTTCCCTTGTTCACCTGCAGGAGGAGCTGCTGAGCTGAACGGTTCCTTTGTTCACCTGCAGGAGGAGCTGCTGAGCTGAACGGTTCCTTTGTTCACCTGCAGGAGGAGCTGCTGAGCTGAACGGTTCCTTTGTTCACCTGCAGGAGGAGCTGCTGAGCTGAACGGTTCCCTTGTTCACCTGCAGGAGGAGCTGCTGAGCTGAACGGTTCCTTTGTTCACCTGCAGGAGGAGCTACTGAGCTGAACGGTTCCTTTGTTCACCTGCAGGAGGAGCTGCTGAGCTGAACGGTTCCTTTGTTCACCTGCAGGAGGAGCTGCTGAGCTGAACGGTTCCCTTGTTCACCTGCAGGAGGAGCTGCTGAGCTGAACGGTTCCGTTGTTCACCTGCAGGAGGAGCTGCTGAGCTGAACGGTTCCTTTGTGCTACTTCAGCTTCACGTCTATAATTAGACGTGCAGAGTGGAAACCTTCATTAGCGACTAAAATGACATGAACTGAATCTGTTTTGAGTGAGACGTGTGTCTGCAGTAAAATGACATTTAATTTAATGTAACTCTGTTAAATCCGTATTTAACAGAATGATGACAAACACTATTTTTAGCCTCGAGCAAGTCTGAAAATGTTCCACTTAGGTGAAAGTTTGGATCAATGCAGACCTGCAGGTCGTCTCAACTTTGTACACAAAATCTGTATAAAAACACTTTAGTGTCGTTCCAACGGAGAGGAAGTCAGTTCTGTTTGGTTTTAAATCTGTACAAACGCCTGACGGCGGCGTTCAGGGCGTTTGCTTCTTACTGCTGCGGATTCGGCATAAATATCAGTTGTGTGGAAGCAGGTGTTTGTTTTTATTGTCGGAGGCGTAAATATAACCTGGACTTGCGTTTAATTTACTACAAACACGTCTTCCAAGTAAAAACTGCCTGAGTTCACGCCGCCAGCTGCTGAACCGGTGACTGAGCCTTTAAAACGTAAATCCATAAGACAGATCCATGTTGATTATTTTTAACAGACAATCTGTTTCACGTGTGCAGTTTTGCTTTGATTCCAGTTAAATAATTAGTGATCACAAGGCCATAAAACCGTTCCACGGTTTGTTCAGTCCCCGTGAAGCAGCTCTGCTGGCTGTAAGTGAGCGAGTCGCTGGCGTTCCTCGGGAATGTCCTGAACATGCGATGATGATGTGGCTGCAGCTGATGTTTCCCACATAATTTCACAAAAGGCCCGGCTGTGTGACATGACGGGGTTCAGGGTCACCTCCGGGTCACCTCCGGGTCACCTCCCCGTCTGCATTCGCGTTCGTTTGTTGCAGATTTGTAAGGAAGCCACTGCTCGCCCTGCAGCTGCTGTGATGTCATTATTGTGATTGTTTTAATTGTACGCTGCCTCTTTGTGCTTAAACTGTGTCTTAATTTGAAAATGTGCACTTAAAGCAGAAGCTTCACTATGTGCTCTGGATGTTTTTGTAACATCAGGTTCTAACATTTCACTGGATAAATATTTTGTACTTTGAATGTAATTAAATATGTGCATTTGTTTAATTGTAAATGCTGGAAAACCTCATTAAAGATTAAAGATGA
Source organism: Xenentodon cancila (assembly GCA_014839995.1). Taxonomy (NCBI): domain Eukaryota; kingdom Metazoa; phylum Chordata; class Actinopteri; order Beloniformes; family Belonidae; genus Xenentodon; species Xenentodon cancila. The sequence goes on from CM026215.1 coordinate 1,750,159, forward strand.
TTTAACGAAATGTATATTTGTTTGAATGACTGTACAAATGAGAACATTTCTTTCTATATTTTAACTTGGAGGTCAGTGAAGACTGAAGGCAGGTCCGGATCCACAGCCTGGTGGCCGGTGGAGGTTGGGGTTTGGGTGAGGAAGGGAAACGCCCACCTCCCACAGTGAAGCATGGTGGGGGTGGGGGTGGGGGGGGGGGGGGGGGGGGGGGGGGGCTCCTCTGCTGCTTCATTCACAAGGAACCTTTTTGGAACCCACGTGATCATAATAAAATGGGATTATGTTGCTGATATTGTGGAGAAATCCCAAACGTACGTCTGAATTCATCCAGAACCTTCTGAAGGAGATCCGAGTCCTGGAGTGGTCCTGTCTGAGCGCAGATCTCAGTTATGTTGAGACTCTGGAGGTCTCTCCCGGGTTTTCCAGGGGGGAGCTCCTGGGGGAGCCTGGAATGAAGCTATAAGAATTTACTGCTAATAATTTAAAATGGAGATGGTCACACTCACCTGTTGCTGTCAGAATCTCGACTGAAAATGTGTATATATATATATATATATATATATATATATATATGTATATATATAATATGTATATATTTATATGTATATATTTATATGTATATATATATATATATATATATATATATATATATGTATATATTTATATGTATATATATATGTATATATTTATATGTATATATATATGTATATATTTATATGTATATATTTATATGTATATGTATATATGTATATGTATATATGTATGTACATGTATATATATATATATATATATATATATATATATATATATATATACATGTACTCGTTTCTAATTTGACTGACCCAGGTATGTGTTTCGTGTACTTCCAGGATGGGTCACGTGACAAATATGTAAGGGGCGGGGCGCGTTGACACCACTGAGGGGGGCGGGGCCAAGCCGACCGGGAGCGGAGCTTCTTTAGGTGTGGTCTGGATTGTTTTCAACAGCAGCAGCAGTTTCAGTCGAGATTCTGACAGCAACAGGTGAGTGTGACCATCTCCATTTAAATTATTAGCAGTAAATTCTTTCTTTTTTTTTTTTTTTTTGCTTAAATCTCCTAAAGCTATTAACACAACACCTGAGTGTGATTAGATATAAACAATTACAGCATCTCTACTGGTTAAAATGGAATACCATGAATGAAACGGCAGTATTATTGTTCCAATCATGTAAAATGAAACCACTCAATACAATTTAACTCACAGAGCTGCAAGAGTTTAAAAAAAGTCTGTTTCTCATGTGTTTTATTTTATTTTTGTTCATGTTGTACATAGGTTCTTGACTCCTATGATATATATGTATATTATATATGAAACCTTTTTTAGCCAATAAGTCCAACAGTGAAAGTGTTGTTGCAGGTTGTTTTCACGGATCCGAACCCAGAGGATCCAGAGGATGTCTTCCAGGCCCAACGGGAGTCCGCCTCCCTACGAGTCCGATAATGAATAGTAAGTTTGTTCCTTGTTCAGACAACTTCACCAAAGTGTTCACACTAATGAAAGTCTACATGAACTCCGTCTGTACAGACGCACAAAACTGCCAAAAACATTTTTAAATGAAGTGTTGAATTTTGTAAATCAGTTTCAGTGTGTTCTTTTGTTTGTTCACTAATGTTTGAACTGTAGTGTAAACATGACGATCTGTTGTGAAGTTTGTTGTTACTTCGGTCAAAGACGATGGCGGTCTGGTAGTTTATTGTCAGACTCGTTCTCGGTAGTTTTTATGTTTAGTTTAGTTTAGTTTGGACACTAGTAAGTACTGCGTGGGCCACAGGTGTCCCAAAGGTCATGAACTGGGATAAAAGTGGGTTTTTCTCGTACATCAGCCTGATGTGGGCCACATTTCTTCAGTTAGTTTTGAGAGCGATGCAGCAGGTGTTGAGGGCTGGGCGTGGCCTTAAGGGTCCAAAACCCGGGATTGGACCAAATGTGGATATGTGTCTGAATGTGGGGCCAAAAAACTGCACTCGGGCCAAGTTTGGGCCAAATGTTTGCTTTTTAGGCTGACTTTTCTGCCAAATAATTTAACCTACACAGTCTGAGCACCTTTTATTATCAATGTTTATTTTGCTAATAATGTTTGTTTTTTTTTTTTCAAATACAAAAGCTATGAATAACTGAAGTGATTCCGTCCAGTCTTGAACTATGAAACTGGATCTTTGTGTCTCCGACTGCCAGCCTGTGGTTCCTGGTGGTTCCTGGTGGTTCCTGGTGGTTCCTGGTGGTTCCTGGTGGTTCCTGGTGGTTCCTGGTGGTTCCACATCACTTTCATTTCCTGTCTGCATCTCAGAAAAAAGAAGAAACAAACTCTTAATTCTTTTTTTTTTTTTTTCCTGTACTTGAATTTTAAGTTTCATCTTTAAGTTCTGGATTTTTTTAACTCCTTTAGAAGATGTCAGTTCAAGTCGCCTCTCCTCCGTGGACAATAATGGCCACCAGGTGTTTCTGATGAACGTTTTTCGTGGCTAAACATGTGAGAACTATGTAGACGTCCAGGTTGTTTAAGCATTTTTCCTGTCCTTGTCGTTGCAGTAATGCCCCGCCGCAGCCAGCCCACTCCTACTACCCCGACGACGAGTTCCAGCACTTCTACCGCTGGACGTCTCCACCTGGCATCCTCAAAATCATGTCCGTCATTGCCATCATCCTGTGCGTGGCCATATTTGCCTGTGTGGCGTCCACATTGGCTTGGGACAGTCAGGGAGCCATGTCTGGCTTCGGGTACGGGGGTGGAGGCTACGGGGGTGGAGGCTACGGGGGTGGAGGCTACGGGGGTGGAGGCTACGGGGGTGGAGGCTATGGGGGTGGAGGCTATGGGGGGAGTTATGGAGGTGGATTTGGCTACGGTGGAATTGGTGGGACCTACAACGACCCTCGTACGGGCAAAGGGTTTATGATTGCATTGGCCGCCATCATCTTCATCTTCAGCCTGACTGTCTTCATCATCGTCGTGTCCCACCATAGCCTGTCGGAGAGCAGGAAGTTCTACTTGGCGGTGTTGATAATCAGTGCCATCCTGGCGCTGATTATGCTTGTTGCCACCATTGTGTACTTGATGGCCGTGAACCCCAGCGCCCAGTCCTACGGGTCGTATTACGGGAGCCAGATTGCCGGGCTGTGTGCTCAGTTTAATCAACCGCTCTCAGGAGTGTTTGTCAACCAGTACCTCTACCACTACTGTGTGGTGGAGCCACAAGAGGTGACCGCCCACTTCTGACTCCCTCCTGCACCTGCTCATGAGGTTGTGATCAGCTCATTACTCAGTGCTTTACTTCTGTCTTCAGGCCATCGCTGTGGTGTTCGGCTTCCTGGTCACTGTCGCCCTCATCATCATGCTCGTCTTTGCGCTGAAGACCCGCCAGAAAATCAGAAGCTACGGCAAGAGCAACATTTTCTGGAAAAAAGTGAAAGTCATTGATGAATTGACGCCACCTGAGGATGTGGAGGCGTGGGTGAGTGATGGTCTCTAAAGATTGAGGCATAAAGCTTTTTAAGTCTCTCTAAAAAATAAAAAAAGAACATAAAAGGAAGCTGGTAAAAGAAATATCTTGTTCATGAAAGAGGGAAGAATAGAGGAGGTCCACTGGTGGATCAGTGCAACGTCTGCAGAAACTGGACTCTGCACTGGTCTGTGGTGGTGAAGAGAGAGCTGTTTATCGGTGGATCCATGTTCCAGCCCTCACCTGTGGTCCCCAGCTGTGGGTCTGTTTGTAGCGCCGGAAAGAACAAGCAGCTGAAATGAGTGTCGTCTGGAGGATGGCTGGACTGTCCGGTAGAGAGAGAGGAAACGTTCTGCCATTTAGGAGAAATCCGAGTAGAGTTGCCGCTCCTCCACATCGAGAGTAGGAGCCACTTAAGTGGTTCATCTAGTTCGGATGGTGTCTGGGGAGGGTTTCTTATGTCCAACTGAGCGGAGGGTCTAAGATAAACCCAGGACCTGCTGGAGGGGGTACATCCGCTGGTTTGGGAACACCTGTCTTTTCCTGAAAGAGCCTGTGGAAGTGGCTAAGTAGAGGGAGGTGCGAGCAGCTTTCCTTAAGCTGCTGCCTCCATGACCCAAACTTGGATAAATGACAGACAGACGGACGGACGGACGGACGGACGGACCAGTAAGCTGATTTCTAAGGCGCAAAAGAACCTACTTAAAGCAATATGAACCCTCGAGTCTTGGAACCATTTCATGTACTGTGCCTCGGTCCTAAGTAGCTATAATGTTGTTTTGTTTTTGTTTTTTTTTATCAAAGTTTGAATGACCATCCAGTTTTTCAGCGTTTAAGATGCAAACTGAAGGTACACTGCTAATACTAGAGGTAGACCAGTTCATCCCCTGTTGGTGGGTTTAGTGGTTGACCATCAAATTCTTCGACTGAACCCAAAACGTTTGGCAAAGCTTTTTGTGAAGGAGCCACCTGAAACTGGAGAGTAGAGCTGAAACCAGAGACTGCAGGAGCGGTGAAACCGGTTCAGTGTCGGTTTCCTGTCGTGACCGGGGGAGGGGAAGAGTATACTTCCAGGTACGCTTGGTTTCAAGGCGTGGCACCATCAGATAACAGTTTCTGTTGCTCGTTGATGGATCGTGCAGAGCGAGGACTTGGAACGGTAAAAACATGGACTGTCTGTGTATTTAAGCGCTTAAGTGCCAGTATTTACATTTTCTAGTTACTCATTCGTCATGAAGCTTATTTCAGAGCCGTTTCACAACAGAACCAACGATGAGTACCCGAGTCATTTTGTTGGGAACCGTGACGTACAGCTGAGTTGACTTCAAAGCAATAAACAGGACAAACCAGTTGGTCTAGATCCATCCAATTCACCAGTTAGAGAAAAGTGAACCACAGCAGCAACCTGATACTGAGAACCAAAGGCGGGCCTTTACTGGTGCTTGTGGGAACTTGTTTAAAAGTGCTGATGGCAGAGACCTGCCGAGGGGTGGGGGTCAGTTATGGTGCGCAAAGGACAAGTTCTGACAGGTGCGTCATACCTGAAATGTTGGAGATGCTTGGTTCAGTCACGGAGGTTGTTTATCAGTGGTTTAGGGGGCTTTCGACAGATTTAGACAGTAGAGAGCAGATCTCAGCTGCCGAGGCTTTGAAAGTGCGCACGAAGATCAGCTGATCCGAACTGGACGAGCATAACCAGTTATACATCAAAAAGACAGTCAATAAAAATAATTTATATGGTATTCACGTGGTGCTTTACATGAGGAGAAGCCCGTCAATTTACCTGTCAGTAAGCCCCGCCCCCAAACACAGATGGGCCCAACGATCCTGAATTCTGTTAATGTTTAAGTTTAAGTGTCTGCGGTACCTTAATACTGATTCCAACTAACGTCACCTAGCCTGTTTTAACCACTATTGTTGACAGATTTAGTCTCTGATAAGTTAGTTGGCTCACGATAATGTGACTTAATGTCAGTCGCCACTAGCAACGGTAACTAAGGGGTGGGACTTACTAATAGGTCACTTCCCTTTGAGGCTAAAAATCTGCGGCAACGCAGGTAAAAACTCCCCTTTAAGAGGGAAGAAACCAGGACCAGGACCTAGACACGTACAGAAAGAAAACGGGTCAGCTGTCATTTGTGAGGAACCCTGCTGGTTACTCATAAACTCGTTTTGAATTGGCAGTCATAGCAGCACCAATTTCATAAAGACTGTTTCCTCACGGAGCAGCGTTTGCAGATTGGACTTCCAAAGTCTGAGCCCAGATCATTTAATTTTCAACATACAAAAGTTATCTAACTGGAGACGAGACGTAAATCCAGGTGCATTTATCAGTGTTTGTTTGACTCGTGAAGGTGAACAACGTGTCTTCTTCCCCGGAAGAGATTCCCATCTCGGTCTTTCCTGAAAACCTGAGAGGCTCCAGGAGTTACCTGGATGACGAAAGCAACTACGACAAACCACCCTTGAGCGACACCCCGCAGTGAGTATTGTAAGCGGCTACGCAGCTGCCTCGGTTTAACACGACGTCCGAAACGTGCAGACATCGTCCAGGCGCCACAGCCGGCTTCCTAGTGGTCTGGTGGGTGTCCAAAGTAACATCTGCTGCAGTGGACATGCTGGCAGAGGTGATGCGGACGTATTACACCTAGTAGTCCGGTAGACCCGGTTGGACGGGGGCTGGAACGTTCAATTCAATTCAATTTTATTTATATAGCATCTATTACAACACAAGTTGTCTCCAGGATCTTTCCAGAGACCCAGAACATGACCCTCGATCAATTATTACATAAACAACGGCAGGTAAAAACTCCCCTAGTGGAAGAAAAACCAAACAGTGGCAAGAAAGACTTCCTTTTAAGAAGGAAGAAGCCTGGACCAGGACCTGGATCATGAGGGGGGACCCTCCTGCCGAAGGCCAGCCGGGTAGAGCAGGAAATAAGAAAGAATAGAGACATAGAGACACCGTCAAAGGTACAAGACAGGATACAATAGTAACTATCATCAGTAGTCCAATTAGACTTCTGTGTATCTGGGTGATATATGGATAGACGGTGATCCACGGGGATGAGGACTGCAGGTCGGGACGTCAGCAAGTATCCAACAGACATGAGAATCCGCACCTCCAACCCTGAGGCCGCGGATCTCAGTCGGAGTAGAGCGGAACGCCCTCTCCGGGCCGGACCGAGGTGCTGCCTCATGATTCATATTTTCCTACAAAACTGCAATTATGTGAAATACACTTTATCTGACAAGAACATGAGGGGCACCTGACATGAACACTACCACTTCTGTGGACCTTGAAGCTGTCAGACATGACTCGTATTGGTTCTCCATCAACGGTTTCTTTGTGTACACTGTTTTTGGTCGTCTCCAGACCCGTGGTTGAAAACCTGCCCTTGCAGAATGGAGCTCCTCCCAGCAGCAGTTCACAGGTAACAAGTTCAGCTGGGCGACCCAAAAAGAGGCGTGCGGGTCGGCCACGAACCGCCAACGGGCAGGACTACGACACTGACTACAACTCCTCTGGAGACGAGCTGGACGACGACGACTTTGACAGGTACGAGAAATCTGATAGTCACGTGACAAATGAATACTCTATGTAAGGTTTATTTATTTTTTTGAGCGTTAAGAGTTAAATCATCTGATCGTAGTGGGTCCCGGTTTGGGATCACTTCTTGTCACAAGCCCCAGTTTCAGCCAAGCTTTAGGACATACAGAGAAGTTAACTGCAGCGGCTGAAGAACGTCTCTAAGACTCACTATCCTCCGATCATTTTCATCGCGTTCGTACATAAGAAAACAAAAACATTGTGAGAAGGTTGGAACTTGTGAACACTAAACTGTTAATACTGGTTACTCATGTGTACATTTGCCCCTCCTCTTTCCCTGTTTATACCCTCAGTGAATTTCCTCCAATCAGAAATGACGAGGAGCGCTCCTCCTACAAGCAGGAGTTTGACCGCGATCACCAGGAATACAAGGACCTGCAGGCGTACCTGGACGCCCTCAACAAGGACCTGTCAGAGCTGGACAGAGCGCTGGACCAGATGGAGGAGGGAAGCCCGCAGTACCTGGTGAGGGCTTCAAAGCCTGACACGCGTTTGTTCGCCCACTTCTACTTCAACCGTTAAGACGTTGCAGGGATGACCAACGACCCGGACCCGTGTGAAGCAGATGTGTACTTTCCAGAACGCCACCATGTGTTGAGGTCTTTTAGCTCATTGGTTTATTATCTCGGTCTGCTCCAATACTGCACCAATGAGTCGGGGCGGTCCGGTGTGTCTAACGATGCCACTTTATCCCACTGGAGACGCCCGTCTTTGCGTCTCACCTGAAGAAGTGTATCACACCAACGTTCATGGGACATGCTGCCCACATCTGCTCAGGAGCCGCTTTGCTGCCCAGTAGATAAAATTTAACTAAATTAACCGTCTGTAGCACGTCTGGTTTTTAAAAGTTAACACAATTAATTTTTTTTTTTTTTTAAATTAAATATCTGCGACATGTTTTTGTGAAACTGGCACGGGAAAACGGGAAAACCACGTCCTCAGCTCTGTTCATAGCAGCTGTTTTTTGGGGTGGAGTCTGGCACTCCACTCCCGCTCAAACCCCTCCCCCTGTTGGCTGTGCCTCCTTTTATTTTTCCTTTTTTAAAATGTGTGTTACAACTTTACAGCACACGAAGAGAGGCTGAAGTGGAGGTGAAGATGGGAGTGGGTCATGAGTTTCTTCTGGGTCCTTTAAATCTGACAGCCGGGTTTTATAAAAGGTTTTGACTTTACGGTTGTTTGAAACTTGGTCAGGCAACAGGACCAACGTTTGCCAGTGAAGCTTCACACAAGCTTCAGCTGTCGGGCCTCTCATTTGTCTACAAGACTCTGGTCTACAGATCTCCTCCTTGGTCTCATGTGTCCAGATGACTTGGACCTGTAGACTCTGAGCTGGACCTCATAGGAACTTTTGTTTGGCGTTTTTGAACATTACATGGTCTCACTTTGAGGTAAATGTATCTGCGACGTCCACTCCTGGGATGATTGACAAGTGTCTTGAATGTTTTACATTTGTGAAACATCTTTCTCCAGTTTGGACTTCACGTTTTCAGGAAATGCTTGAACAACCCTTTTAAAGACGGATGTGCTGCTGGAACAGTTGCTCCACTAATATCATTGAGACGGTCTGTTTGTCTTTTACCAGGATGCTCTGGACAAGTACGACAGGATGAAGAACATCAAGAAGGTACGTGTGCATTTCTGGCTTCAGCACTGCTACAAGACTGAGATGAACTTTGATGAGAATTAAACTGGAATCTAAGAAACAGAATAAAATGAAAGTTGTGAGCTTGCATTTGCTTTTATCATCCTTCACCCTCATCACAATGTTTCCTTGTCGTGACGGGGAAGCGCCGTTGTCACGGCGGCGTTTTGACGGCGCTTCCCCATCACGATGGCGTTTCCAGCTCCTGAACCTCCCTCTCTCCTTGCAGTCTCCAGACTACCAGGTGAAGAAGCGCCGGTGTAAACATCTCAAGTCCAAACTGAACCATATCAAGAAGATGGTCAGTGATTACGACCGCGGGGCCTGAACACGTCTGTGAGGACTTATCCGCCTGTCCAGCGTGGGTCAGAAGGGACTACTTTCTGTCAGACTCTAGTTGATGGAGCTACGAGGATTTACTACAGAAACTCATATTGATGATGGGCAGATTTTACTTAAGCAACAAAGAAACAAATATTCGTTCATGTGTTATGCCACTTTTTGTATTATTAGTGTCTTATATTGTACATATTTATTTTGACTAAAGTGACCCATGCGCAGTCCAGTGGAAGAACACCACTCGACTTTTTTTGAGTGAATATGAATTCTTTTCCCTGCAGTAAATCCGTTTCCAGTCTTTTATTTAGATTTTTAAGTCTCTGTCATGGTTTATTGTAATATTATGTAAATATGTGGGAAATACTGATGGTTTTAGTGGTTTTTGAACATTGATGTGTTTCTGGAATGATGGTGGAGCAGATAGATGCATTTTAAAACATTGTGCAGGTTTTAAACCTCTGTAGCAATGCCTCTGCTGACCACACGGGGCAGCATATCATCAAGAAATATATCGGTCATGATATACGATGCAAAGTTCACCTCTAGTTGGACGGTGGTTCTACAAGACGGACCGTCCCCACTCATCAGCAGAATGCTGTCAGTGGCTCGTAATCAACGCAGCTGATCTAAAGGTGCCGCGTGCTCAGGTGTGGCATTACTACATAGTCTGGCTTTAAGAAAATGATGATCCTTGACAATAATTTGCAATGCATTTTTGATGTAATAAAAACATTTATTGAACACTTTTACAAACCTACCAACAGGCTCTTTTTAAGAATTGCAGTTCAAGTCAACTTCTTACAGACATTTATGGTTTTTAAAGCTACTATGTGGAGGTTTACGTGATGGCAGCAGCTTCTAATGGCGTTGCTGCAGTACAGAGTAGTGGACACGCTAATAACACCATCCATCTATTAAATGAATGTTCTGGAGTTAAATCAACCTGTTTTGTTTTTCTTTCACATGGTAAAGAGTGTACTCTTTTTTTTTGTTAGGAGCAAACCTAAGAATGTCAAAACAGTTTTTACTCTGAAGGGAAAATATAATTTATATATATATATATATATATATATATACTGACCACCAGCGTCTGGTTCAACAGTAATGTTCAAATGTTTAGATCCATGACAACTGTACAGGGGAGGTTTTTCTTTATTCTTTTCATTTTTTTGTACCACATCAGATAAAATTACATGAAATGACAAATGTATGCATAATTAAGGGTGTGGACTTTCGATTGACAGACCGACCCGATCATCATTTCTCATATAAGGTGTTTGGGTGTGGTCTACCACCGTGACTGGTAGCGGGTTGTGTTGGTCCGGAACAACTTCAGCTCCTCTGGTCTGGACCAGCTGAAGGTGCCGGGCCACAGCGGAGCGTTTATGGCCGTACCAGGTCCCAGAGAGGTTCTGCTAGACCTGGCTTCAGCTCTGGCAGCACACGTTTCAGATGTCATTGCGGTTCTGTAACTTATGTAAAGCATAAGCTAAGTCAGCCAGGCTGGAACTGTGACTGATGTGAGGTGGGCGTGTCCTAGCCAGCGTGCAGAAGCCGGAAAAAGAAGCTTCTAAAGCGCTCGTCAGAAACGTGGATGATGTCACAGAGGCTTTGTCCATTTATCATTCTGCAGCGAATCACAAGCTTTTCGCTGAAGCTCTGAGACGCCACGACACATCGTGAAGCGCCGCGTCTGCACTTTCAAAGCCCTTATGTACACAAGCTGTTTTTCCTCTTTGGTTTTGTTACACAATGAGTTTCACGACACAGACGACACAAGACGGCAGCGATTGTTACAACGCTTCAACACAGCCGAATCTTCCCGCTCCAGGCTTCACGCCGTGGTTTTGAACTGCTCGGTCTGTATGGAGTGTCTCCTCAGCAGCATCCTTCTGGTCACTTCTTTGGGCTGTCCAGGCGGAGCACAGGGGAGGAAACTCTTCTGGCCAGACTCTCTCTCAGAGAGGCTGCTTCCGATGCCAGAACTCTGGTTGTAGACATTGAGGATGGGAGTGTTGGTCAGAGGTGGCAGCGATCTAGGCCTGGCCTGGAGGTTATGGTCCAGCAAGAAGGTGCCGGAGCCTCTGCGCTCATATCCGTGCAGGATTCTCTTGTTTTGGGCTAACAGTGATTCCCTTGATCCCAGCATGCTGGCGCAGCGTAACGGTGCCAACCTCTTGGCATCAGTTGGGTCTCTGGCTCTGTGTTCTCCAGGGATATTTTGAATGTCTCCCGCCAGCTGTGGCTCGGAGCTGTAGATGTCTGCACCGAGCTTCCGCCTCTGGATCACACTTTGAAGGCTCGATGAGGCCATGCTGTGAAATTGTGTGCCAAGGTTTTTGCTGCCAGAGATACTTGAAGAGGTGACTGAATCTGCAGCAGGGATTTCAGAATGCAGATTGGGGTGGGAGGCAGAGTGGGACGATAGGAGACCTGCTGAGGATGTGTTCTGTGGAGCGTCATCGCCGCGACCGGTGTTTCTATCTCCCTGTGGAGCGTTATCCGCAGCTAACCTACTTTCACGAACTCTGAAGCTGTCAAAGTTTGTGTTGCTGACCCAATCCAGTTCGGGGACTTTCAGAGAGACGTCCTCAGTCTGGTTCAGAGTTGCGTGAGGCTGCTGGGTGAGCAGAGAAGGTGGGATCTTTAACCAAGGCTCCGAGTTCAGCCTCAGCAGAGGTTGCTGTTGTCCGTTGGTCGTGGATTGTCCAAGCCCTCGAAACCGAGACGGGGAGCACGGATGGGAGCTTACACCGCAGATTTGTCCTTCTTTAAAAGAAAATACAGTTCTGGGGGGGCATAAGGAAGAGGAGGTGCACTGAGGGGAGGTGATGAGCTGAATGTCGGATGGAGATGCAGGTGATGGTGGTGTCATTTTGTCACGCTGCTCCCTGGAAGGCATGTTGAGGTACTGCATGGCCTGCAGTTTTGCAGCTGGGAACTTGTCAGTGGTTATGATGATCACCTCCTTCCCCTTGGCCTTGCATGTGTCCAGCAACAGCTTCAGCACCTTCCAGTCTCCGGCTATGACAGCATAGGCCAAAGCAGACGTCCCAGACTGGTCCTCCAAGCTGAGGTCTGCCCCGCTGGCCAGGAGCAGAGACACTACCTCGGGCCCAGCCTGCTCCCGGCAGGCGTGCATCAGCGCAGAGCACCCGTCCTTGTCCTGGATGTTGGGATCGGCTCCTTTCTCCAGAAGAAACTGGATAAGTTTCACCAGACTGGCACTCTGGGAGTCCACGTGTTTGGTCCTGCAGGCCACCATTAGGGGTGTCTGGCCTTGGCTGTTGCTCTCATTGATATAAGCTCCACCCTCCAACAGCAGCCGCGTGAGCCGCAGTCGACGAAGGAAAACTGCTCTTAGCAATGGATTCCCCGAGTCTATGGCGACGCCAGGATTGCAGGCCTCTCCTTCCATACCTCTTGGCTCCCGATGGAGATGTTCGAAATATGTTAGGACAGATTTCTGTGGAGAAAAGGAAAACATTTTAGAAGACCAGCAATTTCTTTGAACTATACTCAAGGATTGGCAACACCAATCAAAAGTTGCTTTTACAGGTCAAAGGTTAAATTTGTTATGAAACAGCTTTCCACAAACCATTTGTGTGGGGGACCCCTCAGAGATTTAACTGGCAAGTGGGATCTTCTAGGGGTTCCACGTGCTCTCAGGTGATATAAGCAGGTGCACGGGTCTCAGTGGGGCCAGTCACAAACACCAGAGGTGTTTGGACAATGAAAAAAAGCTTTTATCCGTTTGGAAGCTGCTCTACTTGGTTAAGTTCGGTCCACTGACTTCGCCACTGTGAACTGTGAAGCTCTGTCCATCGCTTTTGAAGTGTTTGTTTGAAGGTGAGCCGAGAGTATGACGAGAGTCTGCTTTGGCTCATGAGCTGCTTCTTCTCGGTTCATTTTATTTAATTCAATAATGCTTTATTAATCCCTGAACAGAAATTACATGTTGCAGTTATTGTTATTATCCAGGTTTCTTCGATGCAACATCATAGATGATTGTAGCTGTGAGCAGGACGGATCTCCTGCAGAGGTCTTACTGAGCCTCCCAGAGGGAAGTCAAAGTCTAAATGTGCTGAGTCACTGTGTTGTGAAGAGGATGTTCAGGGTCGTCTGTGATTTCTTCATATTATGACGTTTTCTTCTTCCTCCTCATCTCCAGAGGGTCCAGAACAGCCCCCAGACCAGGACCAGCCTTCTTTATCAGTTTGGACCTAAACTTCTCAAGAAGAGAAGTCTGCTCTGTCCTTTCTTATAATCAGCATCAGTGTTGTGTCTCCAGTCCAGTCTGTGGTCCAGGTGGACACTGACGTATTTATAATCCATCACCTCCACTTCTTCTACCACGATGGAAAAACTATTTGACTTGATCCTGAATCTCCAATCTTTTCCTTCGTCTGGTTCACATTTTGCAGATGTTTTTAACTCACATTCACCTCAGCAGTTTATTTTCTGCAGAAACATCAGCAGTCACTTTACATCAGCGTTTTGTGCCGCTCGTCTGTCTGTCCTTGGTTTTTTTCCATTTAGCTCGATGAGGTGGCAGCGTCTCAGACGGAAATGCAACGTTTCCCGTTTAAATCGCACAAACACGGCAAACAACTGCATCTCTACAGAAAATATATCCCGTTAAAACGGACATACAAACAACTTTATGTAATTTTGTTGTTGTTTATCATTTGTTTTGTTCAAAAGTGACAATAAAAGTAAGAAAATGTCAAATATGATGAAGATTTGTTGATTTTAAATGTTTGAATGCACCGCGTATGAAACATGAATTCTGCATCCACCTGTGGCTATAAATGTGTACTGAGCACAGCTGTTTTTAAGTTCTCCTGAAGCAGATTTCAATTCTTAAACCAAACATGTTGCTGGGTATTAAGCTCAGACTTTGATCTCACCGGCTAAACGGCGTTCCTCCAGAACCCTTGTGGTCGACCCTGTAAACTGCGGCCTGTTCTTGGATGACTTGAGCCGTCTGCACTGGGGGCTCCTGTTTGTATCAAGAAGATGTCCGGAAACTCTTCCAAACAACACGGACTTGTTCAGTCTTCCTGTTACTGTAATGTCATGGACGTTAACATTTTATAACAGGTCTGAGCGGATCCTGAGTGTTTTTTTCAGTTTTTCCTCGGAGCATCCCACAGTCTTGGAGTAAATTCACCTGACTGGGAAGATTGAAAACTATCTTCTTTCCTTGATGAGTGGATTTATGTATGTAGGAATAAAATGATCTGAGGTGTGAAGACCTGACAGGACTCAGCCGCTCTTTGGTCTCCAGTACTTTGATCCTGAACTTCTGTCTATCCAACTCACTTTAGGACATATATTCACTCACTTTGGGGTTATGTGCATCTTTTAACTCGTGGACACTTTTTCTTCAATTATTCTGCAGTCATGTGCAAATCTTATGTTTGTTTTACTAAACACATAATAAACATCATCTGATCATGATGCAACAGAGCTAAATACCAAGTCACCTAAACTATTATTTATCCAACAAAATGAAATTAAAAAAACACAAAACAAACAAAACAGTTGGGTAATACCAAGTACTCCTACCTTACGTGGGTAAGTTAGTTTTTAAAAGCAGATGTTTTGTCAGTTTGCTAGTCTGGAGAATTCAGGTATGTGTTAACACAATGCCAAGAGGGAATAACATCAGCAATTGTCTTAAGAAAAGCAACTGTTGCAAACTATTTCCAGGAGAAAATCTCTTCTGTCTCTTCTGATGTTTGGGCAGCAATTTCTCCAGTTGTACCTGGTTTACAGTCAATTGTTTCCAGCTTTATCTTATTAACGACTGATTGAAGATACAAACTGAACCTGGAAGTCAGCGTTTTACCTCGCGGTACTCAGACACAGCTGTGACGCTGCTTTTGGTTTCCAGTGGTATAGAAAACTCCAACTGAACATGATTAATTCATCCTGCAGTCAGTGAGAGCCCACTGGTTCTGTGTGTGTGTGTGTGTGTGTGTGTGTGTGTGTGTGTGTGTGTGTGTGTGTGTGTGTGTGTGTGTGCGCGTGTGTATGTGTGTGTGTGTGTATTGCTGGTTGTTCATGACACACACATGTTGGAGCTGCTCTAGATGCATTTGCTGTAGTCAGTCATGATGAAAACTGCATTACGCAACATGGTTAAACACTACATTTACAAAACCTCTGAACTGAGCACCATTCATGGATGAAAATTAAAGAAAAATTCTATCTGGAGGTTTTTAACTGTATCTTCATAAAACATCATAAAAAAGAGGATTTAAGTTTTAAACTCTGAATAATTGTTGGTGTGTTTCCGTCCCACTCACCAGCCTTCAGCCGCGTCAGTCCTCTCCTGCAGACATTTACTCTCCTGTTGCAGAGCAGCGACTGACTGATGCAGTGGTGTGTGTGTGTGTGTGTGTGTGTGTGTGTGTGTGTGTGTGTGTGTGTGTGTGTGTGTGTGTGTGTGTGTGTGTGAGCCAGTGAAGTGAGAGTCGACAGCAGCAACAGCAGTCAAGGTTTCTGAAAAAGTGATGGAGGGGAGTCGTCAGGGTTGTCGTCAGGCAGGTCTAAGAGATGATTAATCCATCACCACAGCAGCTGCAGCTCAGGAGAGTCAGAGAAGCAGAACAAGGAAGGTTCACGCTCATGAACGCGCGGGGTGAAGCACTATAGCAACCCGGCGCTGCACCGAGTCTGATTTGTCTTTTCATTAAGGCGGTCTGATTCAGCAGGGGCTTTTTAAACCTACAACAAGCCGTGCAGGACTTTCTTCAGTTGCATGCAGATAGGAGAATAATTTCATCCACCTTATCAATGACATCTCCATGACAACCATCAAGGAGGCTGAATGACGGCACATGTTGTAATTGTGCTGGAGGAACTGCTCTTTGTATGTGTGTGTGGGAGTGTGTACGCACCTGTGTGAGCGTCAAAGCTTCTCTGTGTTTATTTCATTTCATATCAAGAACAAATCATGTGTGAATGTTCAGGAGTTAAGACATTTGAATATGAAATATAGACTCCTACACTGTGTAAGAAGAGCTGGATAAACCCTCTGTGATGTCATCCAGAGGTCTGGACCAGAACCTGACCCCCGATCAAGTATTACATAATCAATGGCAGGTAAAAACCTGGACCAGGACCTGGATCATGAGGGGGACCCTCCTGCTGAAGACCAGTGAAGGGAGTGAACAGGTCTGAGGAGCCGCAGAAACACGCCCACTTTATTTCAGTCTCTGCTAGCTGCTTTAGCTAATGCTATGCTAATTAATACGACTTTACTTTAATTCTGACCAGATCCTCCAAACATCCTCGGTTCAGGTGTCACTACTGACACGACATCTGACATCAGTCAGATGTACGGGGTACCGGTTCTACTACAAGATCAAATTGTAAATATGTTTATTTCAGATGTAAAGTTTAAAGGTTCTGTAAAGGTTAACATGGAGATTTACTCACCATTAGATCCGGACCCTGGCGGTCAGCAGGAGAACTGCAGGTCTGGATCCGGACCCTGGCGGTCAGCAGGAGAACTGCAGGTCTGGATCCGGACCCTGGCGGCCAGCGGGGAACTGCAGGTCTGGATCCGGACCCTGGCGGTCAGCAGGGGAACTGCAGGTCTGGATCCAGACCATGGCGGTCAGCAGGAGAACTGCAGGTCTGGATCCGGACCCTGGTGGTCAGCGGGGAACTGCAGGTCTGGTTCCGGACCCTGGCGGTCAGCAGTGGAACTGCAGGTCTGGATCCGGACCCTGGCGGTCAGCTGGGGAACTGCAGGCCCAGGTGCATATATATATGCATTCTTTTATACTGGAGTTATAAACCATGTGAAGACATACGTCTCTTCTATATTCTGAGTCATGAGGAGTTTGTATGTGCATGAACCTGATCTCCACTTGCGTCCTTACTCATGATTAGATGCAGGTTTTCCACAAACTGATCAATCAAGTAAAAAAAAAGAGCGTTTTCAACACAATCAAATATGAGAAAAAAAGCAACATGAAACTGAGACACAGAGAGAAAAATGAATATGTTTCATTTGGTGATCCTAATAATATCCCTATTAGAATAAATAAATGTTGAATTTAAAAAAACTACAATTGAAACGTGACATAATCGAGTTGTATGAACAGTATAGTACAAGTGCTGCTTGGCTTCTTTGGTGAATCTTGCTCCTCTGCATCCCCTGCCAAGACTATTACTTACCCAACCGTTTCAGTAATTATCCAGACCTGAGTGCAGCGCTTTCATCCCTCTGCTGTAGTCATAGAAACGATCAACTGCGTTGTTATGCACAAGTCCGCCAGCAGATGTCAGCACCTGAGAGTAGAATCATTTCCATGAGCAGTGGAAGTGATCCAACTAAAGACAGCGTCACACACATGACCCCGGGGATAAAGCTGTAAAACCAGCTCTGCAGAGCGGACTTCCAACAAAGTTCAGCTTGATTGTTTGGTTATTCAGGGATGTTTGGAGCAGATTTATTTCTGACATTTGGGATCATCCTTCTGTCAGGAGGACTGTAAAAGTCTTCATCAGACCTCTATCTTTTGGCAGATTGTTGGTCTGGAGCATTCAGGCATGCGATAAGTGACAAGAAGGACAAACATCAGCAGTGATCTTAGAGAAGCAGTTGTGTAGCATGTTTAAGGGTTTAAGAGCATTTCATTGATCTATAGTGAGAAAGATTCTTCTTTAGACAGTTGTTGATTTTCCCAAGAAACTATCAGACCTTGAAAGTCTCCAAAACACCCAAGAGGTCCATCTCAGAGCCTAAAGGCCTCACTTAGGGTGTTCGATGCTGAAGTCCATGACCGGACCTTTAGAAGACTGAACCAGGACGGTTTGTTTAAAAGAGTTTCCAGGAGAAAACCTCTTCTGTCTAAAAAGAAAATGGACCCATGAGGTTCACAAAACTGTACCTGAACAAACCAGCAGACTTCTGGACCAGTGTCCTCTGGACAGATGAGACCAAAGAGGAGATGTTTGGTCGTCATGTCCAGAACCATCTCAATACTTACCCAAGTCATACTGTAGGTCCCAGGATTTGCACATGACTGCACGTCCTTCAGCGGAAGTTCGTGAACTCAACAGAGACCCAGAGGTACCATCACCGCCCACCAACAGCAGCTCACGAGTGTTGCTTCCATGATGTAATATAGAGATAATTCAGAGAAATCCCTAAACTTCCCGTGCATCTGGGCTTTTTCTGGAAAACTGCCCTGTTTTCGTCTGCTCTTCGTTTGTCTCCACAGATGTGCTCCGTGCTGCAATGACTTCTCACACATGCTGCAGCTGTGTGTTAAAGTATTTAAGACAGAAAACTGCAGATGTTCATGTGTCCAACGGCAGGGAGTTCCAGTTTGTTTCATAAGACGAGCAGATCATGAGCAGTAGTGATCTGAGTACTGAAAGCTGAGTAATCCTCAGTAATCCTCTGCTGGCTACAGACACGAGTGGCAGCAGGAAAGCTCGTTTACACCCACCCAGGTCCAGGTCCATCCAGATCCTGCTGCTCACTTTTAAAACTGACTTTTGTCAGCATTTTGAAATAAAACTTCTTTTTTCCATTTCCCAAAGCTGATATGATAATCCATCCATCCATCCATCCATCCATCCATCCATCCATCCATCCATCCATCCATCCATCCATGCATCCATCCATCCATCCATCCATCCATCCATCCATCCATCCATCCATGCATCCATCCATCCATCCATCCATCCATCCATCCATCCATCCATCCATTCATCCATCCATCCATCCATCCATCCATCCATGCATCCATCCATCCATCCATCCATCCATCCATCCATCCATCCATCCATCCATGCATCCATCCATCCATCCATCCATCCATCCATCCATTCATCCATCCATCCATCCATCCATCCATCCATCCATCCATGCATCCATCCATCCATCCATCCATCCATCCATCCATCCATCCATCCATCCAGCCATCCATCCATCCATCCATCCATCCAGGCAGGGAGCCAAGGTGGACCACTTTCCAAGCAAAATCAACAAAATCTCATCCTGGTCTCAGCTCTGCTTGTTTCGGTAGAAAACCTGCCTCTGGAGTAATCTCTTGGAAATTAGATTTTTTTTTGTCTTAAAATGTAATTGCCATTAATCATCTCGTGTTCATGCTGCACCAAGACATCAGATGGTCTATCTCACTCCTGGAGGTTGACTCGTCCCCATCAGAGATGAGGAGATGAGGGTGGTGTCATCTGCAAACTTCAGGAGTTTGACAGACTGATGTCCAGATGTGCAGCTGTTGGTGTGCAGGGAGAAGAACAGAGGAGAAAGGACAGAACCTTGAATGGATCCAGCACTGGTGGTCCTGGAGTCAGAGACATGCTGGCCCAGCCTCACGAACTGCTGTCATTAATCCACAAGGACAGGTAGTCAGGCATATTCAGCTGTGAGGATCTGTGAGTCGGGATTAAGACCCCAGTGGTCAGTAGAGTAGTTCCATCTACTGGCTGTCCCGTTTCCATGGGTTTCACGGAGAAGACATTAATGTCATCTCGTACTTTAGAGGATCTTCAGCCGTGTGGAGACCCAGCAGAGTTTCAAACCCGTTTGAGTCCTTGTGTCTGTGATATTAACCAGATTAGCCGCAGTATCGCCTCAGTGAGTCATAAGTTACCATTTGAACCTTTAAATGTAAAAGTAGTGGTTTAATTTCCTGAATGCAGCTGCAGAAGTTAAACAACCTCTGATTATTTATCATCGTTTTAGAAATAACCTTCAGTCCCTTGTTTCAAACACTGACTGTGTCTGGTTTTACATTCAAACTCTGACAGGTGATTTGGATGGTAATAACCTGAGGGTAATTATACTTAACTGCCCTTTAACGAGTGTAAAATCTGCCAACACAACAGTTTTACAATGTATTTAGTATTTCATTTTAACATACTTTCCATCGTCAAAGATTTAAATTCACCTGGTAGAATTACATTTATGGTAAAACTTCTCAAACAAATAATGTTTAACAATGAATCCGCCAGCGAATCATCACAGCTCGTTGTCTGGACACAAGAGGCAAAGTCTGCGGTGGCATATGCAAAATACACACGTGCACGTGCACGAGCGCGCGCACAGACACTATTGAGAAGTTCTGACATCTGTCGGTGCGTTCAGGCTGACTGGAGTCTCAAAACAAAAGCGCTTTTCTGAGGCGTATCAGCACTTTACAAAAATAGAAACTTCTGTTTCCACAGTTGTGTGAGTTAGAGAGGCCACGCCCACGACAAAACACCTGGAACAGCTGGAGCCTATCCCCCGTCGCCATCCATCACAGGAAAAAAAGCGCAGCAATTTTCTTTCAGCATGAAGTCGGAAAGACATTTCACATTTTATCTTGTTCAGGTCATGTTTTCCTTTCTTTCTTTTTTTTATTTTTAAATTTTTTTAGTAATATACGTACGTCATTTGCTATTCTAGTGTTTTGGGGCTGCAGCAGATTCTGCAAATGGTTTGTTTTGTGGAAATTTCACGCTCGTAAAAAAAACTAAAACAATATTTCAAACAGGTTATTTTAATGATGTTTACAAAGAAGAACTGGACAAACCCTCCCGTGACATCATCCATATGTATCTGAACAGTACTTTTGAAGACTTTTTTAACTTATACAGAAATAACGAGTCCACACCCCTAATTAAGATTTACATGTATTGCTTTTTATAAATTTAGCCATTTTGGTACAAAACAAATTTACATTCATTCAGTTGCGATGAATTTAAAATGTAGCCAAGAAAACCAAAAGTGTTTAAATACATTTGTAATTATTTCTGCTGTAAAGTTGGACTTCTGAACATCGAATGACTCACTTTTGAATCTCCTAGTGGTTTGTAGAGGAACTGCAAGTCTTGGCTTCACTTTCTTTCTGATCAAATGTGTCCAAACATCCTCAATTCATGTGTCTCATCGTAGGTTGGCATAATCTAAGTCGGCTGACCGGGACTCTGACTGATATAAAGTGGGCGTGATGTTTGTGTAATTATGTATATATGTTGTACAAATGGACAGATTGATGTACTGATATAAGGACAAGAAAGGTCCTTTTTTATTTCCAATGCAAATACTCCCATTAATCATGCCCCAAATTGAAACCTGCTGATTTTTGTGCTTAAACTTCTGCTGTTCAGGGATGTGAAGTAAAATATTTTTTTTGGATTCAGTCATGTGAAAAAAGCAGTCACGTGTTCCATGTTCCTACCAAACCGTGACAAGAATCATCTGGTTTAAGTGGGTCTCAGTTTTAGCAAACAGAAGCTCAGAGGAACATCAACATGCAACATTAAAACCAAACATCTCCACTTTGGTCCTCTGTTCAGAGGACATTGTTCCAGCAGTCTGCTGCTTTGTTCCGATGCAGTTTTGTGAACCTCGGTCAAACTTAGATGTTTCTCCTTGTGAACATTCTGTCTCACCAAAAGATGTTGAACTTAAGAAGCCTAGAAATAGTTTTATAACAGTTATAACAAAAACATACATTTCTTTCTCCAAGATTGTTGCTGATATCGTTCCCTCTTGGCATTGTGTTAATACACACCTGAATGCTGTAGACCAGCAAACTGCCCCAACATCAGTTCATCAATAATGATGATCAGCATCTCCTGACCTCTTAGGTCCTCTGGAAGCAGTGAGGTGGTGCTTACTGTCGTCCACATGCCAGTATTGATTCAGGTCTCAAAGATCCACATCCTTGGCAGTCCTGGAATTAACAGAAGAAATCACCATCTCCTTTGGGGTTGGGGTGTTCATTGATCTTAAAAAAGCATTTGACACAATAAATCATCACATATTTGGGGGTTTGTGTGGGGCGTCGCACTAGCAGGGGTATCTGGGACCTTGGTAGCGATGAGGTTGGTCTCGGGAGCCTCCCATCGCTCTTCGTCGCTGCTGGAATGTCTCCACTGCCCAGCGGGGATCCGCCTATGCTGGGGCTGGTTGGGTAGGCGTCCCCAAGCTGCTCCAGCAGGGGTGCAACTGTTGTGGTGTGGGGTGATCTTGGGGGCTGGCAGGGGAAGGTGGGTGGTGCTTGGGCTGGCTTGAGGGAGTTGCTGTCAGGGATTTGGGTGCTTGTGTTGGTGTGGTGTCTTGTGCAGGCCAACCGGGTCGGGGGACCTCCTGGTTCTGCTTTCGTCATTGTGGGGTGCTGGGTGAAGGCTGGTGGGGGGGACTGGACTTGGCTGGTTTTGGTGTCGGAGTGATATACTGATATAGTGTAGTATATGTAGTATATGTATTATGTGGTGTAGTATATGTAATATATGTATTATATAGTGTAGTATATGTATTATATAGTGTAGTATATGTAGTATATGTATTATATAGTGTAGTATATGTAGTATATGTAGTATATAGTGTAGTATATGTATTATATAGTGTAGTATATGTATTATATAGTGTAGTATATGTAGTGTATAGTGTAGTATATGTAGTATATGTAGTATATGTATTATATAGTGTAGTATATGTATTATATGTATTATATAGTGTAGTATATGTAGTATATAGTGTTAACCAGGACATATGTGTTATGTGCATGTCAATGTGTTTGCACGTGTACAGGTATGTATATGTAGACAGGTGTGTGCACGTGTACAGGTATGTATATATAGACAGGTGTGTGCACGTGTACAGGTATGTATATGTAGACAGGTGTGTGCACGTGTACAGGTATGTATATATAGATATGTGTGTGCACGTGTACAGGTATGTATATGTAGACAGGTGTGTGCACGTGTACAGGTATGTATATAAAGACAGGTGTGTGCACGTACAGATTTATCTTAAAGATTTGTGTACATTCATTTATAACAGATCCATTTATTTATATAGATTTATTATCAAGTGATTCTGTATGTTCAAATGTGTGTTCATGTATATTTATTTATAGATTGATACTGGTGTTAATGTCGTTATGCTTCACAGTGTTT
This sequence comes from Xenentodon cancila, assembly GCA_014839995.1. Taxonomy (NCBI): domain Eukaryota; kingdom Metazoa; phylum Chordata; class Actinopteri; order Beloniformes; family Belonidae; genus Xenentodon; species Xenentodon cancila. The sequence continues at coordinate 1,773,178 of CM026215.1, forward strand.
TTGACGTGTCTGGAATAAACCAATCAAACGAAACAGAATAAACCAATCAAACAAACAAATGTTAAACATTGAACAATAAAAGCCACACAGAGTTTTTCTGAGTTTTGTGCCTCTTTGAGCCAAAAGACAAAAATGACACAAAACCAGACAAAGAGCCTAAAATAGAACAAAAGCAATCAAAGTTTTAAAGTGAAAAACAGAGACACAAAAAACAATATGAGACACCAAAGAGCCAAAAATAAAATGACAAATATGACACAAAATGGATCAAAAATCAGGGAAAAAAGCAGATCAGCCATGAAACAGAAAACCATCATGAGAATCTGTCACATGAGCACAATGATCGGTATCGAGTTTTAATAACATACAGGTTACAATTATAAATTATTAACAGTAATAAAATGACTGAACTCAGAGCCTCTCAAATACCGAACATCAATAAACTGCACATTAAACAAATATTAAATAAATAAACTAAACAAATGTTCACAAGGGAAAGGCACATAAAGCACAACAATAAGATATAAAAATAATACAGAAAATATAAAAGTAAAATCAAATATTAAACTATAAATTAAAATAAAATTGATGTGCATAAAGATGTACGTAAAGTGTAGGGATGAGTACGAGTGTGAAGAGCAAAAGAGGAAGAAAGTAAAAAGAGATCAAATCTCATTTTACACAAATGAGAAAATCGAACAAAAAATTGAGTAAAAGTATAAAAATATACAAAATAACCACAAGAAAGACAAAATTATACAGATAAAAGAATGTTGAAAAGTTGCATGACCGTAAAACACAGAAACAGTGAGGCTTGCCCACAAACACCCCACCTAGACCCCACTGGGGTTCACTCATGGTTGGGTCTTGTTTCAGTTTAGTGGGAAACCCACGGATGGGCCTGACCACAGAAAATAAAATAGACCCATCCCATTCGTTTGGCCTCCCATCAGACATTTCTGCAGGCATCCCACAGAGAGAGCCTGCTCTCTTTGGTCTGCCCACTTTCAACCACGCTGGTGTCCCGCGGGAGCATCGAACAACGGCCCAAACTTGCTGGGGTCCACGTGGGCTGGACTTCCCACCCGCCGGGGCCCCTATAAGAAACAACAGATGCGAAGTGACAATCAAACATCTGCTTGAAACATGATCATGATCAGCTGTTTTCGTTGTCTGTTTATTAGTGTTTCACGTTTATTAGACGTAAATGAAGACGAAGGAAACGAACCTTCAGTCAGCCGACATCTTGATTCACCAGAGGAGAACAAGCCCAGAAGAGACGGCTTTCATCATAAATGATAAATATATCTGCTCAGTTCCTTTAACAGCGTTTCTTGTTACGGACCAACAGATGTGACGCCTCCCGCCACCACCAGGGGGCCCCGAAGCTCGACAGCTGCATCATATTTCATTAGCAGCCACCTGAATAGGAACATTTTATTGCAATTCTGAACATTTTTTTTAGTCACAATTTCAAGTTTTCAAGTTTTTTTCATGAACTTCTTGCTCTTCCTGCTGCTGCAGCCCGAGCTAAAAAGCAGATAACCACCTGGGTTTATTTCACCAGGTGAACTCTACTCTGTTTAATCCTTCAAATATTTGACTTCATAAAGCTGAAAATTGATTGAATTTGGATTTTTAAAACTTTTTACAAGGCAAAAATTTGAGTTTTTTTTAGGCAACTTTGTGAGTTTTATAAAGCACCAAAAAATAAATAAATCTGATATTATTTTTGTTCCTGAGATCCTACCGTCTCTTCCTGCAGATAAATATATTAAACCCTTTAACGCCGGGTACATGAAATATTACAAAAAATCCATAATTTCTTTTATTTGAAGTGTTCATTATATGTTGGAATAAAAAACTTTTCAAATTTTGTATTAAAACAATTTCTAAATAATTATTTTCTTCATCATTATGAATATATTAGTTAAATTAATGTATCTTTTATTTTGCTGTTTTATTTGTTATAAGTTTTGGTTTGTATGAAGCTTTTCTTTTTCCTTTGTTGGTGAAGGGGATGCTCTCATATGTGATAAGATTCTTCTGGCGTTATAGAGAACAATGTTTAAACGTGCCGTAACTCCGTTGGTTGTAAAGCAGACGAATCGATTGTTACGACCCATTTCTGCGCTGCGTTTGAAGCAGAGAGACAGACGGAGACTCTCATCCTTGTCCGGACTTCTGCACGTCGGTAGCCACTTAAATGTGGATGAAACGGAGCAGTTTCAGTGGGAGCCACAGGGGCAGTATCGAGTCATTACACGAAACACCGAAAGGGACGAAGAAGACAATTCCTCAGGTCTCATGTATTCTGTCAGTTTTCATGGATAAAATAATCAAATTTAAAAAACCTTTATTCACTGCTGTTTTTGTTTCCTTCGACTCAGAATTAGCACAAATAAAACAATCTTTTCTACAGCTGCCATGTTTGTAAATGTTGCTTGGTAACTTGATAACTTGGTAACTTGATAACTTATTAACTCGCCGCTGCTCTCTGGCAGATGTGTTGCTTAGCAACCACGCTGACCTAAATGATGCAGGTGTGGAGGACCAAGCCCGACAGCGTTTGAAACATATGAACAAGACGTAGAGCGCATTCACGCAGAGCTGTTAATTCGCTTTAATCATAGTTCAATCGCTCCGCAGTCCGGTTCGTTTGCGGAGGCGTGAACACATTAGCCTCTGATGCAGACTGAAGAAGTGAACTCTGGTCCACTTAAAGACGCACGACTCAGACCAAAAGAAGGAAGCAGACTCAAAAGCAGGGCATTGTGGGTAAACATGACCTAAACACATGTGTGCAGCAAGATGGCCAGGAGACGTGTGTGGCGGTCAGACGTGGCGTGAGGACGAGGTGAAAGCTCTGATGGAGGTTTGGTCAGACGAAACGTCACAGCGGCGGAACAATGACGACGTAAACTAGCTAGGGGGAAGTGGCGCTGCAGTACCTGCACAACAGGTGAGCTAGGATTCGGCTTGCTGCAGCGCCACCACAGGCGAGGAGGGGAACATGTCATTCAGAAGGTTCACTGCTTTTGACGAAGTGCAGTGTGAAAGCAAACTCGGACCAGGTGTGAAAGTGCGAAAACCGGCTTAAAAAATCCACCACAACCGAGAAACTGAAGTACGAGATCACCTGAACAACGCTGAGTATAAGAGGCCTTTCCTCCTTTACTATGTCTTACTATAATCTTTACAACATGCCAACGATACATTTAAGGGCTTTTGGGAGGTCTTCTGCTGTTTCAGAGTTTCAGCTCCTCTTTTCCTCTGCAGTTTAACACATCAGGGGCCTCTACTCAATGCTTGTCCCACTCACGCGCTCATGCACCTGCTTGGGCGCGTGCGCGGAGGGCTGTCTCTTTAAGTTGGTGTCAAAGCCGATTACCGCTGATCTCCGCCGTGATTCTGTCTCCACCGTCTGTTCTGAACATCTATTTTTGCATCTGGATGCGGCGCGTTTTGTCCTTTTTTTTTTTTTTTTTTTTTTTTACAAATTATTTTGAGTCAGTCCGTGCGCGGAGTGGAAACAAACTCCTCGCTTGAGTTTGCAGCATGCAAACGTGCTAAAATGTGTGTTTCCAGGCTCAGCTGTGCCTGACGCGCTCACAAAGCTGCAGGGGGGGATGCGCGCTGCGCAGCGGACGCTCCAACTTTTTATACCATGGTAAGCCTGGATTACGTCCCCAGCACACTGAGATAGTACCCGCAGCCTCTCTGGAAATACCGGCGCTCGCAGCGGCGATGCGGTCTGTTTGAAGGTTTTTTTTTAATCGAGAGTGGGAATAAAATGCAGAAGAGCGTGCGGTACAACGAAGGCCACGCGCTGCATCTGTCGGTGGTGGCGCGTAAAGAGGGCACGAAGCGCGGCTTCCTGAGCAAGAAGACCACCGAGAACAGCCGCTGGACCGACAAGTACTTCGCCCTCTACCAGAACGTGCTCTTCTACTTCGAGAACGAGCAGAGCACGAGGCCGTCCGGGATCTACCTGCTGGAGGGATGCACGTGCGAGCGCGCGCCGGCGCCCAAAGTGTCCGCCATCAGCAAGGAGCCAGTGGAGAAACAGCAGGTGCGTCCCGGGCACGCAGGGAGGGGGGCATTTCCAGGTAGATCCGCTCTGGTATACTGTGAACGTTTTATACAGGCGACAATGTGCACTGCACTGATCATTATCAAATAAACCAGATCAATCACCGATTATCGAAACCAGGGCGCCCACTGGTCGAACTGGGGCCGCAGAAAAACACCAGAGCCAGTTAACGTTCAGACACTAAGCCAGTGCTTCCCAGCCTGCCACAACAGAAGTATTTTGGTAAATACATAATTAAACCCAAAGACTCCAGCAACAACTCGTGGAAGGGGAGCGGCTTTTAAAATGTTATCGCTTTTGGTTTCGGAAATAGAAGAGCAAACATTCTCGTTTCCGGGCTGAAGCCAACAGGGAAGTAAGAAAAGTTACAGGTCCTCTACCGACCTCCAGGGTCTGGATCCAGACCTGCAGTTCCTCTACCGACCTCCAGGGTCTGGATCCAGACCTGCAGTTCCTCTACCGACCTCCAGGGTCTGGATCCAGACCTGCAGTTCCTCTACCGACCTCCAGGGTCTGGATCCAGACCTGCAGTTCCTCTACCGACCTCCAGTGTCTGAATCCAGACCTGCAGTTCCTCTACAGACCTCCAGGGTCTGAATCCAGACCTGCAGTTCCTCTACAGACCTCCAGGGTCTGGATCCAGACCTGCAGTTCCTCTACCGACCTCCAGGGTCTGGATCCAGACCTGCAGTTCCTCTACCGACCTCCAGTGTCTGAATCCAGACCTGCAGTTCCTCTACAGACCTCCAGGGTCTGAATCCAGACCTGCAGTTCCTCTAGGATCTGGATCCAACAGTGAGGAGTCAGGCACGTCAATAAAACTCATAAGCACATTTATGAATAATTAGGGGCGTGGTATTTTGATTGGCACACTAACTCTAACCGCCATCTCTTTTGTTATGTAGTGCTGTGCTGCTTCTGAGCTGTGGATAAAGACCAAACAGCACACGTTCATTCATACGTTTAGGAGAATGTTTTGCTGTGCTGCCTGTTTTTAACAGACCGCCGTGACTGGTTCTGGCTGGTCTGGAAGTATGAAGTTCAGCTGCCTGAGCATCATTTCTGATGTCGCCACTGAAACGGCGTTGTGGTAAATGTTCACTGGCAGCCGCCAAGCTTCTCCGGCGTGGAGCTGCCAGTGAACGTTTGAAACAACTCCAAGAGAGCTTGTAAATAAAAAGGAGGATGAACGAATTATAGCTGATAGATAACTTTTAGCTCCTTTTGTTTTTGAGCCAGTTTGGGGTTCTGGCTCGTCGTGTCGACCGTCCAGTCGCTGCTCCAACACAACTGCATAGATAACTGCAGTAAATGTGCTTTTTGTGCATTTAAATGGGGAGACTGGCATCGATCAGCGCGTCCAGCCGCATCTATTAGTGAAAACTCGTTAAAAGTGTCTCCGCAGAGGAAAAAAACATTCATTTGCTTCTCTGGAAAACAAAACAAGCTGAGACTACGGCTTATTTCTCTCTGTCCAGAGACAAACAAAATCTCAAAGTTTTAAAAGACTTCTCTTCTGGTTCTGATTTAATTCTTTGATTTTCTCAACTTTATTTTTAATCTCCGAAGCCAGAGATGTTTCTCCATAAACCCAGCCTGCAGACACTCGCCATCAGAGGGTTGAAGCACCAAATTATACAAAATACAATCATGCAGAAACAAGTGTTGAAAAAATAACTGTGTAAAAAGTCAATTATTACGTCATTTATATACTTATGTACAAACTTTAACTTTAAGAAAATGTATTATCATCACGATGTTGACATCTGCAAAACCAATATCTCAATAAAGAAAAACATATTAAAATTAATGATGGTTCATTATTTTAAAAATGTCATTTATACACCAAATAAATGTTCATCCAATCAGATGAAGCCTCAGTTCCCATGATGACAGTTTGTTACGAGCGTTACGATGACTCGAGGACGGAAATGAGTAACGAAAACCTGGACAAGGTTTTAGCTGCAAAACCAAACGACATGACTTCAAATACGCTTGTATTTATTTATATATCACGTGTCATATCACCATTACAGTTCATAACTATCATATCACATGTTCTCCTGATGTCTGGATTGCACCAGATTGACAATTACAGACCAAAAGCAGAAGTTTTGCCTGGATGTTTCTGTATAAGGGGATGTTGGGGTTAAACGGTGCGTAAATGGTGAAGATGAGGTCCGTTAACTGGCAGCTGTAAATGAAGAAAAGAGGCTTCAAGCCATGCTTCAAAGAACATTTGGGTGTGTCCAGATGTTCTTAGATAGTCAGTGACCTAGAGACGTTGGAGAACTGAGGCTCCACAGCTCCAACACACCTGGTTGAAGTAATTTAAGAGACTGGTGGAGACCAGAAGAGGAGCAGGGTTTCCTTCCTGTTCAAACAAACCAGCTGGAAACGGTGAGAGGACGTTCCTGTTAATCTGCCCCCCTGCAGTGTGACAGCCAGGCATTAGAGCCACGGGGGGCTGTCAGCCCACTCGCCCGTCCGCCCGCCGCCCGCCGCCTGCGCTGCACTTAAACTTTACGCCTCACCGATGGAAGTGCAGCCACTTACAGTTCAACACCCACCCTCGTGGGCGGCGAGCAGAAGTCGGCTTTTATCAGAGAAGAGCTTCTTCACCGTATTGTCAAGGAGGAACCTTGTTTTGACTCTCGGCTGTTGAAGGTGGAGGTAAAAGTCCGTGGTTGTTTACGTCTTTAGTTCATGTAAAACGGGGCAAATAAAAGACAAGAAAAGTTCCAACCAGCCTGTTCTTTTGTCTGATCTGGACTGTTATTACCCAACTTTGAGAAGTCAAACAAAACCAATAAATACTTCTGTGGAAGAGAACAAAACTGTTCTCCATTAGGCAAAAGGGACATATTTAACTCATCTGTTCAGTTGGAATGAGGAAAAGAAATAAACAACTCACAGCCAAAATGATTACCCGTCTCACAGTTGCTCATCAATATCGTTGCCTTTGGCACTTAAAACTGCCTCTAATGTTAGTTTCCAAGTAAGTTCACAGCTCAAAAAATAAAAAGACTAGTCATCCGCAGTACCAGCTGCCAATCAGAAGACCACACCCCTATTCATATGTAAATGTGTACCTTTGTATGAATTTACCTGATGATGCACAAATTCACACCTGTATACCTGTCACAGTGAAATCTAACTGTGGAGACAAAAACCAGACTGTAAACATGTTTATTTCTGCTGTCAAGTTAAACATTTTCACTGATGGATCCAGATCCTGTGGTCAGTGGAGGAACCACACAGGAACCGCGGGTCTGGATCCAGACTATGGTGGTCAGTAGAGGAGCCACAGGTCCGGATCTGGACCCTGGTGGTCAGTAAAGATACCACACAGGAACCGCTGGTCCGGATCCAGACCATGGTGGTCAGTAGAGGAGCCACAGGTCCGGATCTGGACCCTGGTGGTCAGTAGAGGAACGCCACAGGTCCGGATCCAGACCCTGGTGGTCAGTAGAGGAACCGCAGGTCCAGATCTGGACACTGGTGGTCAGTAACAATACCACACAGGAACCGCTGGTCCGGATCCAGACCATGGTGGTCAGTAGAGGAGCCACAGGTCCGGATCTGGACCCTGGTGGTCAGTAGAGGAACCACACTGGAACCGCGGGTCCGGATCCAGACCCTGGTGGTCAGTAGAGGAACCACACTGGAACCGTGGGTGCAGATCCGGACCCTGGTGGTCAGTAGAGGAACCACACTGGAACCGCGGGTCCGGATCCAGACCCTGGTGGTCAGTAGAGGAACCAGACTGGAACCGCGGGTGCAGATCCGGACCCTGGTGGTCAGTGGGGTAACTGCAACTTTTTGTGACCTTGAACTGCGACCCAGAAGTGGGAGCGTTTGCGTCTGTCCACAACGCAGCTGGTGTGTACATGAGCGTGTTCCAGGTCTTTGAGGACAGACGAGTGCATCCAAAGCAAAAGCTGCAGTAATTTCATCCAGCTGTTATTCAGCCGTGAGCTGGACCTGGGTTGACATTCTCGCTCTCTGCTGTGATGTAAGTGCAGGTATGGTACATGAATGTGACCACTGGCCAGCGGTCAGACGGGGGAGGGGAGGGGCACTTTCACTCAGGCATGGCTCAGATTTAATCGTGGATAATCTGGGAGCACCCTCTGGTCCAGCTGCCTGTCAGCAGTCACAGCTTGGCTCAGCGTCCAGGCCGTGACATTATCGCGACATGAAAACATCGCAGCCATCGGTTTGCCTCGTTCGGGCCTTTTCCACCGGGTCCTGGGGTATAAGCGGGTCTTCATCTCCACCAACGACCTGGAATGCTGGTTCTACTCAGACTCAGAAACTCTGGTGGGCTCGATGCAAGAACCAGTTACGTCGGGGTTGGGGTCATTGAGATCACTGTGTTGCTAAGTCCAGCTGTCTTTAAAAACATTGTCTGGTCTCTGGAGGTCAGGCAGAAGACTACGGGGAATATAAGTTTTCTTCTGTCCTAGGGGCAAGAGACAGAACGAGAGTGAATCTGACGGAGCCGCGAAAGGAACCTGAGCAAAACACTGCAGAAGTCGTTGCTGCTTTAAGGGCCTTTTGTGCTCAACGTTTGACACAGATACGGAGCCAGACGGTGTCTTTCACTCGTTCGTTGGTTCGTGTTGATTTCTTCTGACTTTTTGTACGTCTGGATGTGTTGATCAACATCCATACATGGAGGGATGTGGGGCAGTGAAGGAAACAACGTTTGAAACCGACAGAAGTACAGACGTACAAAAGTAGAGCATGATTTTGTTGCCGTCGCGTGCTGCGACGGCATCGCTGCCCCGACAAGAGTTGTCAGGGGCAATTTGTTTGGTTGTAGAAGGACACTTTGGTTCGGAGCGACTGATGAGTTTAGAGAAGAGCGAGAAAGTGAGTTTGTTCAGAAGAGACACGGCGTTGTCCAGAGACTAAAGCCAAAGCCTCCTGACAGCGATGCTCTTTGTTTGATCTTCGTCTAATGAAGACCACTTTGTGATTTTCAAAAGTGGGCAGAATGTAACGCAGAGGTTTTTGATTGTGAAACATTAAAGTCAGACTAAACATCAGAGAACATCAAAGCTCCCTGGCGCCGTTGATTACGCAGCTCTTTTGATGACGGGTCGCCGCCGTCTCGGGCTGCTGTCAGTAACCCTGCTCATTAGCATGGCTCTGATGACGGCGCTGCGCTCAACACGACAACTGCTACTCAACTTCTACATGCAGCATCTTGAAGCTGCATCCAACAACGCTACTTATAGCTAGATAGATGAAGTCACGTCCCAAACTGTAGGCTGTAGAGAGACTGGTGTCATTGAAGCTGTAGACATCACCGCGGCAACTGAGTGCTGGGTTTGTAGCCCGGCAACAGCTGAGATGAGGAAGATGATGATGAGGGCACCACACAGGAACCTGCAGCAGATGCAGGTGAACTCTTCCAGAGGAGGACACTGATGGTGCAGACATGTTCCTTCACAGTAACATCTCAGTCTGTCCTCCTTTGAAAATGAAAAAAACGCAGGCTGAAACATCTTCCAGGGAACTGGCGTTACTTTGGGGACGTCATGACTTAAAAAGTCTAGCAGATATTCAAACTTAATGGACCCAATTTGGCTCCATAGAGGGGCAACATCTGCTTTTTATAGTTGAGTTCAACAAGGAAATAGGAAAACCTGCACTTCTTAGAATGACCACTAGGAGCTGGCTCCACCAGCGCGTCAGTCTCCACTTACCTCCACCCTACAATTCCGACTTTACAGCAGAATTAAACATTTACTTCCTGGTTCAAAAATTGTTTCGGACTTCAAAAGCACTCTTCAGAAAACCTGAATGATGTCACGGAGGGTCGGTCCAGTCTGGTCTGCGTCTGCCGACAGAGTCCGTGGCGAGGCATCAGAATCTGTATTCAAACAAAAAAAATCTGGTTCTCTCAGTTCCAGAGACGGTTAGCATTGCTAATTTACCGTCATCCACGTTTTTAAACAAACGTCGAACGATTCACAAGCATTTTCTGTTGCACAGCGAGTTCTGAAGACTCAACGTCATGACCACGGCTGGGTGTCCTCGGATCAGCAATCGAGTATTAAGCCAACCTGAGTGCCCACATGGGTGGAGGATGATCCAGTTAACAATCGAAAACAGGGATGTAGTGACTGCTCTCCTGGTGATTGGGATCCGAGGATTTTCAGCCCGACTACCTCTGAACCATGACCACAGACAATCCGTTTCTTTTTAGCTAATAAATGCATCGCAGTTCACCGTCACCCACCCGCTTCAAGAAGCATCTCTTCAGTGTACCTTTAATGCTTGTAAAGTAATATATGTATATATAGGAATACCACCTAAAATGTTTGGGACACACACTGAATCCAGCTTTCAAGACGGCGTTCCCTTGCTGAGCGTGGCCGATGCTGAGAAGCTAATAATGGTAAAAATAAAGCCGGCAGCCTGCAGGCGCTGCTGCCAATTCTGGCAACGCAAGAAGACCCCTTGTCTTTTCCTGCACTGGGTGGTCCAGAGAGATTCTAACTCACCAAAATACACAAAACAAAGCAGGAAGTACCTCAGTGGCCTTTGTACCACCATGTAGTTTGTCTTCTTTCGTGCCACTCAGAGAAGTTGAAGACTGGTCCCACTGCCACGATCAGTGTAACATCTGATGTTAGTTTGTACATGTCGGTCCAACTGCACCGTGACCAACTGGTCTGAGGCATCCTGATTAAACCCCTGTGTGACAGAAGGACGTCATGTGACTCATTAAAGCCCTTGACAATGTGGTTTGCAGAACGTGATCGAGACAGAGATTCATCCACTAATCTACATCTACAAACTTGCCCCCTTTGATCCAAATTGCTCAAAGAAAAAAGTCAAAACAACCACCAGAGGTGTCTTGTCCTGTGGGTTTGCAAAAACATCATTTTCCTTGGCCGTTTGGGTCACACGTTATCCTTATACTATGTGCTGTGTCTCATGCTAAAACTTGCTTGTCAAATTTAGGCTCATACAACCCATGTTCGAACTCCGGAACAACTCCGGAACAACTCCGGAACAACTCCGGAACAACTCTGGTACAACTCTGGGAAAACTCTGGAACACCTCTGGGAAAACTCTGGAACAACTCTGGAACAACTCTGGGAAAATTCTGGAATAACTCTGGAACAACTCTGGGACAACTCTGGAACAACTCTGGAACAACTCTGGAACAACTCTGGGAAAACTCTGGAACACCTCTGGGAAAACTCCGGAACAACTCTGGAACAACTCTGGGAAAATTCTGGAATAACTCTGGAACAACCCTGGAACAACTCTGGAACAACTCTGGAACAACTCTGGAACAACTCTGGGACAACTCTGGAACAACCCTGGAACAACCCTGGAACAACTCTGGAACAACTCTGGAACAACTCTGGGAAAACTCTGGGACAACCTCTCGGACACCTCTGGTCCACGTAGCTCTTGCCATTGCCATAACTGAGCTATAAGTGCTAAAAGCAGCCCAGATTAGGCCCAAGTGTGTCCACTACCTCCTCTAGACTTATGCAGGGTGCTGTCTCTAAATTAGAAAACAGCAGATTAGTATATATTGATAGTGCACTATTTATTCATCAGGATCATTACACATTACAGGAAAACCATACATACACATACACGTGGCAGCATAAAAAATAATACCTGACTGGATTTGTCCAGCTGGGGGAAGACTGTCTCTGCTCTGAGTGTTGACATCAGAAGATTCAGTAGGAGCACTGACAAGTCCAGGTCTTAGGTGCTAAGCACATTAACCAGAAATAAGGCCTTTAGGTTCTTGGTGCTGCTTCATCGGCACTCTGGGACTCAGGGAACATGCTGTTAAACTGGTCCATCAGGATGGACCACACAGCCTTCCTTGAACGTTGTTCTGGTGTCTGGTGATGCAGCAGATCCCAAATAACCTGTTGACATTGCTGTGATTTGCATCTCTAACCATCTTCAGTGATAATTCTCTCGTTCTCGATCCAGAATCATGTTTTACGTGTTAAGTTAAGCAGCACCTGCTCTTCTAAAAGTCCAGACTTGTCGGGTACATTTGACTAATTTCATTTCACCTTTTCCACATAGGTGTCAGTTTGGGTCAGGAAATCTATTTAACTAAAACATTAAATGCAATGGTGAGAGGAGCAACGCCAGGAGGCAGAACAGGGCGGTACAACAAACAGACTAGCAATGGAAGAAGACGAGACGAGACACGTACACTGGCTGGGAGCCATCAAGAAACACAATGGGAGAGAGGTCCTGCGATGGACTGGCGACCTGTCCAGGGCGACCCCTGCCTTTGACCCGTGCTGGATAGAGTCCTGTAGAACCCCGTTACCCTGCATTCGATTAATCGGGTCTAGAACATGCTTAGGTGGATGGTGGAAAGAGGCGAAAAGGCTGAAGCAAATACCCACACAAAGAAACCAAGAACCACACAATAAAACAGCAGAGCTTCAGAGGCTTCAGAAAACCAAGACATGGACCCCGACATCCGGTCTCAAGGGCCTCAGGTTTGGCTGGACCAATGAAAACCTTCACCAAAGTAACTGAGATAAAAACAGAACAGTAAAATATGTAAACCGCTAAACGTGTCTGTTGTCTCTTATTTAAATATACGTAAGTGAACAGACGTGAGCTTGTGGTTGTGGTCCATAAATACACAGAAATGAAATATGAGGAAGGTTTGATGATCTTCTGTGTTCAGCTGATGACGGCGGTCCCACCAGGACTGCCTTTTATCCTCTGAACATTTTTGGATCAGTCCTGGACAGGTGGCTGTCATACGTTCTGATACCTAGAACTCTGGCATCTGGGTCGTGAGACATTTATAGTTTAAAGAGAACATGTTTTGTTGTGTTGTTAATGTCACTAACAGACCAGTGACTGGTTGTGGGTCGGTCTGGAAGGGTCTGAGCATGTTAGTCCTCATTTCAGCTCCGGCAGCACGCGTTTCAGTAGTTAAACCTGAAATGTAGATATTTGGACAGATTTGATCAGAATGAATCTTAAGTAATATTAACATCGTAGGTTGGTTGGTGCATGTGGGCGAAGGTGGGCGTGTTGTAGCTGGCTTCTCTGGCTTGTTGGTCCCGCCCATTTCAAACATGGGAGCTGTGCAGTACGAAGAAAAAGAAACTTCAGGAGCGCTCTTCAGAAAACCTGTGGGTTTGGAAGAAATGTGTTTTCTGAGCAATAAAACAGGATGTTATGTGTTAAACCACATTAAATTGGTATGAAGTTTAACCTTTGATCCTGCAGTGGCTTCGAACCCCAGTGGTGTCTGTGTTTTTATGAGTTCATGTCTGACACGCTGCTGCTCTGGGACGCTGCTGTGCTGGACTAAGAATAGCATCCTTGCTGCTCCTCTGGCCTGCAGTCACATCTGACTACCAAGTCAGTGCAACTACACCTCCAACAAATACCCTCTACTGCACACTCTTGGTACCTGTGATATTTGTAGCTTGTACCTTTTACTCCCCTGTAGTGCATGTATCTCTGACTGCGGTACATTCTTTACCAAACGTAAGCCTGAGTGTCCTCACTTCTTTTCATCTATGCTGACTAATCAGAAACGGTTTAGATGTGGAAACGTGTGCATATTTCAAATGCTGCAGATACACACTCGTCCTCTGTGTTTTATTCATCAGTGCATTTAGCAATACCTGAGGTGTCTTTGGAGAGCACGATGTTTGCACGCTTGAAACTGAATATAATTGGACTGTCCTCGAGTTATGCAAGATGCATGCAGTCAAAAGTGCATTGAATGCTGTAAAGTTCCTTTTGGTTGAGCCGTGTCACAGAAAACTGGCACTATCTACCAACTGTTACAGTCCACAAACAAGAGGCTGGTGTCAGCTGAGAGATGAAACGCCACAGCTTTCATCGATGTGAGGACGTAAGGACACAAGGAAGTAAAGATGTGAGGAAGTAAAGATGTGAGGATGTAAAGATGTGAGGAGGTAAAGAAGTAAGGATGTGAGGAGGTAAGGAAATGAGGAAGTAAAGATGTGAGGAAGTAAAGATGTAAGGATGTGAGGAGGTAAGGAAATGAGGAAGTAAAGATGTGAGGAAGTAAAGATGTGAGGATGTAAGGAGGTGAGGATGTAAGGATGTGAGGAGGTGAGGATGTAAGGAGGTGAGGATGTAAGGATGTAAGGAGGTGAGGATGTGAGGATGTAAGAAGGTGAGGAGGTGAGGATGTAAGGAGGTGAGGATGTAAGGAGGTGAGGATGTAAGGATGTAAGGATGTAAGGATGTAAGGAGGTGAGGATGTGAGGATGTAAGGAGGTGAGGATGTAAGGATGTGAGGATGTAAGGAGGTGAGAATGTAAGGATGTAAGGATGTAAGGATGTAAGGATATGAGGATGTAAGGAGGTGAGGATGTAAGGAGGTGAGGAGGTGAGGATGTAAGGAGGTGAGGATGTGAGGATGTGAGGATGTAAGGAGGTGAGGATGTAAGGAGGTGAGGATGTAAGGATGTAAGGATATGAGGATGTAAGGAGGTGAGGATTGTAAGGATGTAAGGATATGAGGATGTAAGGATATGAGGATGTAAGGAGGTGAGGATGTAAGGATATGAGGATGTAAGGAGGTGAGGATGTAAGGAGGTGAGGATGTAAGGATATGAGGATGTAAGGAGGTGAGGATGTAAGGATATGAGGATGTAAGGAGGTGAGGATGTAAGGATATGAGGATGTAAGGATATGAGGATGTAAGGAGGTGAGGATGTAAGGATATGAGGATGTAAGGAGGTGAGGATGTAAGGAGGTGAGGATGTAAGGATATGAGGATTGTAAGGAGGTGAGGATTGTAAGGATGTGAGGATGTAAGGATATGAGGATGTAAGGAGGTGAGGATGTAAGGATGTAAGGATATGAGGATGTAAGGATATGAGGATGTAAGGATATGAGGATGTAAGGAGGTGAGGATGTAAGGATATGAGGATGTAAGGAGGTGAGGATGTAAGGAGGTGAGGATGTAAGGATATGAGGATGTAAGGAGGTGAGGATGTAAGGATATGAGGATGTAAGGATATGAGGATGTAAGGAGGTGAGGATTGTAAGGATATGAGGATGTAAGGAGGTGAGGATGTAAGGAGGTGAGGATGTAAGGATACGAGGATGTAAGGAGGTGAGGATGTAAGGATGTGAGGATGTAAGGATATGAGGATGTAAGGAGGTGAGGATTGTAAGGAGGTGAGGATGTAAGGATATGAGGATGTAAGGAGGTGAGGATGTAAGGATATGAGGATGTAAGGATATGAGGATGTAAGGAGGTGAGGATGTAAGGATATGAGGATGTAAGGAGGTGAGGATGTAAGGATATGAGGATGTAAGGATATGAGGATGTAAGGAGGTGAGGATGTAAGGATATGAGGATGTAAGGAGGTGAGGATGTAAGGAGGTGAGGATGTAAGGATACGAGGATGTAAGGAGGTGAGGATGTAAGGATGTGAGATGTAAGGATATGAGGATGTAAGGAGGTGAGGATGTAAGGAGGTGAGGATGTAAGGAGGTGAGGATTGTAAGGATATGAGGATGTAAGGATATGAGGATGTAAGGAGGTGAGGATGTAAGGAGGTGAGGATGTAAGGATATGAGGATGTAAGGAGGTGAGGATGTAAGGATGTGAGGATGTAAGGAGGTGAGGATGTAAGGAGGTGAGGATGTAAGGATGTAAGGAGGTGAGGAGGTGAGGATGTAAGGAGGTGAGGATTGTAAGGATATGAGGATGTAAGGAGGTGAGGATGTAAGGATGTGAGGATGTAAGGAGGTGAGGATGTAAGAGGTGAGGATGTAAGGATGTAAGGAGGTGAGGAGGTGAGGATGTAAGGAGGTGAGGATGTAAGGATATGAGGATGTAAGGAGGTGAGGATTGTAAGGATGTGAGGATGTAAGGAGGTGAGGATGTAAGGAGGTGAGGATGTAAGGATGTAAGGAGGTGAGGAGGTGAGGATGTAAGGAGGTGAGGATGTAAGGAGGTGAGGATGTAAGGATATGAGGATGTAAGGAGGTGAGGATGTAAGGATGTAAGGATATGAGGATGTGAGGTGTTCATTAAACTAGTTCAATTATTATTCATTCTGATGAATTTACTATTCTGGGTTTTTCCTTTAATGAAAGGGAACCAGCAGGGTCGCGTAATTCTTCCAGAAGCGTTGAGACAGACTGGTTTCGGCATTTTGGTTCAGTTTTGGTGTATTATTGACGACACATTCCAGGGTGTTTCTGTCTGACCTTACGGCCTGGTCCGGGAAGAATCAGGCCAGAGAAGCAGGATTCACACGGATTTCTTCTCTCTTCTCCACGCGGCTGTTTTAATACCCACAAGTCCGTTTGCAGCCTCCTTTAAAGAGCGCTGAAGTGACCAATTCAAACCTGACACCATCGTCCCGGAGGTTATTTTTTCGTGGCGCTGGGCTCCGGCTGCAAGTGCAGACCCTCATATTTGCGTCCCAGCCTGCCAGACTGATGAACTGATTTTCCTGACGAGACGCGGTGATGCTGGTTGCGGGGCGAGTCGGCTTAAATCTCCTTCTCCGTGTCTGTCCGTCTCGCTCATTGTTATCCTTAAGCTGTAAGCGGGCTCGTGGCCGGGGAACCCGCATTAGCCATGCAAGGAGCCGCATAAACCTCGGTGGTTATGTAACCCGTCCCTCCCCCGACGCAGACGCACAAACAAGCCCTTAAGCCTCTCTGGTGTGTAGCCAGCACACGCGAGCAAGTGTTTTCACCCGCTTATCGTTACATCATTACTACACAGGCCGCCCGTCTCTCTGCCGCAGCCTCAAAGCCGACGATATTGTCAGCTCATAAAACATTAATAAGCAGCAAGGCTCTGTCAGCTATGACTGTTTATAAAGACACGTCTTTGCTGAGACGTACGTTTTAAAAAATAAATATATACTTCACTGGTTGAAAACAATAATGCTCTTCATAAATTACCAGAAAAAAGGTGGTATTTCCTTTGAAAAAATATTTTATTTACCTTTAAAAGATCAGCATTAAATTCTGGAGCCATCAAATATTGACTACAATGATTAGTAGAAAATTAAAATTATATGTAGCTGGTTTGTTTTGGTGATTGACAGGTTTACCAATCATCGGCATCTTTTGTAACTTTTTGTTGCTTCAGTTCCTTCCAGAGAAGTCATCAATCTTTCAGTGAGATTTGACTTGTTTGCTTTGTGGACATGAAACATTTATGAGTTATTTTGAATGGAATGAATATTTGACGGGATGTATTATGGAAAAAAAGCTTCAGAGGATGTATCTGACTGTCTAAAGTGTCTAAAATTCTGTAGCCAAATAGAACTGGAAATATAATCACAGACTAAAAGCCTGAGTCGTTCGTTAACTTTGGACTGGTGTACTTTATAGTTCATACCTGGCAAGTGTGTGTGTCAGGAGAATGTGCGCATGCAGTTTGGTCTTTTTGCAAGTGTGCGGGGGTAAGCCCCGCCCTTCAAATACAGATGAGCCAAAAGATGAGCATTAACTGTTTTTTCGTGTCTCTTTTCTGTGACGCAGCACTACTTCCTGGTCATTTTTGGCCACGATGGGCAGAAACCTCTGGAGCTGCGGACAGAAGAGGAGTCGGACTGTAACGAGTGGGTGGAATGCATCCAGCAGGCCAGGTACCAGGACACTCTGAAACTAACCAGTCAGCTACTGACATCCACAAACACGGAGATCGCTCTAACTGTTCATTTGAGGAAACGAAAACAGCGGTGGGAAAGTCAACATGCTGTGTAAACGGAGAGTTCTGCTCTGTGATGAAAACTGAGGATGAATGTACTTTTCAAGCCTTCAGGATGTTCTTAGGCGTTTCCTGGTGTTTAGTTACCGGCTGACTCAAAACTACCCCTGACTTCCAGTGGTATCGGTTCATCTGTAGCCACACCCACAACCAGTCACGGCGGTCTGTTAGTAAAACTGACAACACAACAAAACGCATCTCCTAAAAGTTTGAATGAACATGTTCCGTATCACTAAAGTGATGACAGCCAGCCATGGCTGTACAATCCACCAGTCAAAAGTCCTCAAAAGTCCTCAAAAGTCCTCAAAAGTCCTCAAAAGTCCTCAAAAGTCCTCAAAAGTCCTCAAAAGTCCTCAAAAGTCCTCGCCCCTAATTAGACATAAACTTGATGCTTTATATAACTGCACCTGATGTGGATGTGAAATCTAACTATAGAGACCGAAACTGTTTTTTTACCAGACTGTAGATGAAATTTGTTTTTAAATAATTACTTCTGCTGGAAAGTTAAAAACATTTTAACATGGAGATTAATTGAGCCAGACCCTAGTGGTCAGTAGATGAACTGCAGGTCTGCATCCGGACCCTAGTAGTCACCAGAGAAACTGCAGGTCTGGATCTGGAACCTTGTGGTCAGTAGAGAAACTGTAAATCTTTGCCTTGAAGGAGCAGGATCTAGAGGATCTAGAGGATCTAGAGGATCTAGAGGATCTAGAGGTTGTGAACCTCTGAATGTGAGAATGAGACAGGCGAAATCATCGCAACGCTTCCTCCTTCACGTAGAAACTCGACCTGCTCTGTGCGTTCCTCCCTCTTTGTGCTGATGAACGTTAGACTCGGCCGTGAGAGCAGGCGGGTCTGCGCGGGCGCTCTCTGCTCGCAGCGGTTCATATTTAGGTCACACTGGTGCTTTAGCGCCATGCCGGTTACATCACAGACCTGATCTCGCTACTTGACCTCCATTTCTCGACGCTCTCTCTCTCTCTGTGGCCATCTCTCTCACTTTTAGGGAAGAAGTAGAAACCCAGAGCAGATGTTTACATGTGACTGTGCGCAGACACTGTCAGATTCCTGCTCTGGACCAACATGAACTGTCACGAAAACATCTGTCTGCGTGTTAAATAATCGTCCTGTCTATCTCCTCCCCTCCCCTGCTGCGCAGCTATTCTGACATCATCATCGAGCGTGAGATCCTGATGCAGAAGTACATCCACCTGGTCCAGATCCTGGAGACGGAAAAGATTGCAGCCAATCAGCTGCGCACGCAGCTGGAGGACCAGGACACGGAGATCGAGAGGCTCAAAGCCGAGGTATGCATGAGTGCATCCTCATCTGTGTGCGCATGCATACTTAAATGCACACACGGGCATGTGCACGGGCACTTACATACGCTCTGGGACAGAGGACGTCCAGATGTCCACATTAAACAGCAGCAGGACCAGAAAAAACAGTGACTTGCCTGTCA